>JZKD02S0736527.1:86175-159216 GCA_000966675.3 Picea glauca | reverse complement strand
GTGTTGCAAAAGATTGGTACTATGGCATACAAATTGGAGTTGCCTGCATCTTCACGAGTACACCCATTTTTCCATGTTTCATGCTTAAAGAAGGTTATAGGCGACAAGATCCTAGGTCAAAATATATTGCTAGAACTTGACGAGGAAGGAAAAATCATATTGGAGCCTAAAGCCATCACTGACACAAGAATTCGCCAGCTGAGGAATAGATTCATTTCAGAGTATTTCATTAAATGGAGGAAACTACCGACTGAAGATTCCACTTGGGAAGATGAGTCTTTTATACATAAGCATCCAGAGTTACTCAAGCATTACATACAACACTTGTCTCAAGGGGAGGGGCATGTTAAGCCCTAATATTGGCTCATTACCCCTTAATTGGGGCATATTACATTAGTAATGTTATTTTATTTATGTTGGCTTTATTCCAATAGTTCTAATTATACCTCCTAGTCTCCTATATATACCAAGGATACATTTTCATTTGGAATCATCTTGTACTTGAACATTTAAGTTTGGTAAAAGGAGGTTGCCCCCTCGAAGAGGCTTATTATCTGAAATTATCTCTTTTTCAATGCGTTGAATATTTTTTCTGAGGTTTTTCTATGCTATATTGATATTTGGTTCCTAACACGATGCCACAATCTTCACATATCCTTAATGAACTTTATATTGTACCCTATATGACCCAACATTGCTCGTAACTATGACACTGAAGTAGGTGGTGGTAAGTCAACAATCATAGTAATCTTCACATGATATACCGATAGTAATCGCTACATGGCCGAGTAAGATAACAAATGATGCACAAAAAATGCACTTCTTCAGATTCAAAGATATCTAAAACTGCCTACACCTATCCAACATCAAATGAAGAATCTCAATATGATATTTCAACAAGCTAAACATCATCCAGTCATCTAAGTATACTTCTAAGAACTTATGGATGAATTGTTTAAATGATGCTACAACCACTCTAGAAAATATTGTTGGTGCATTCTTCAATCCAAAAGGTATCAATGACTATTGGTAACATCCCCATTATGTTTTCCTTGAGGTGTAGGACATTCGGTGATAGAGTGTGTTGTTAAGGCACTCCATCATGTTAAGTCACCGGTTCAAAACCTGTGGGGACAAAAATCCAACCATGTTAAGGGTTGGTGTGGCTCAGGATGGGTGCGATCCCTAGGTGATTTTGACGGCTTAGATGCCCCTAAGTCGTGGTTTCTCAAGCCATAGGATAGTCCCGTAGTTCACGAACAAACTAGCAAACAAAAACAAACACCCCCTTTCTGTCACAATTGTAGTCTTATATCTATATTCATGCGCAATCTTGATCTGATGATACCCTAAAAATCCATTAGTGAATGAATAAGCTTCAGTCCCCCCTACATTCTCCAACACTTCATCTGTAAATAATGTAGGAAATGGATCATGTAACAAGCCATCATTTAAATTCCTCAGATCTACACAAAGTATGATCCCTCATGTATTCTTATCCTGAACCACCATTGGAATAATTGAATCTGATTCTGTGATAGGTTCAATGATTCCATCTTCCAACATCTTGTCTATCTCAGGTTTTATCTTTTTCTTATACACTGGGTTCAGTCTCTATGGAATCTACTTCACTAGCTTAGCATTTGGATTCAAGGGGATCTTCATCTCTCCTAACTCCCTAGTGACCCCTTTCATCTCTAAAAAAGTATTTGAAAACAAGTCCTAATACTCGCGTAGTAAATCAACTATCTTCTCAACAATGTCGTCATTCCATAAGTATCCTATGTTCATGAAATTGGGCTTATCTTCTGTACTGATATTTACTCTGTGCGTTCTCAATGCATTTGAATATATGATTGATTTAAGTTGTGGTACTTCTACTATGCACTCTCCATTTGTTTTGGGTATTTGCAAATTTCTAGGATCTTCGTCCTCCTCTTGGTCTTCTTCAACAACATTATAACAATGAAAACATTCTTTAACTATCGTTGAATATTTATGCACGCTACATACATGTACTAGTTCTATCGAGTCTTCTATTGAACAAGATTGAATATTGTTATTAATGGCCTACAAAGCTAAGTCAATTAAAGGAGAATGATCTTCAAAACTAAAAGTTACCATAAAATTATGAGTCATTTCCTCTCAATCTTTAGTTTCTATGCGCACTTCCATTTCCAATTACCAATTCTTCGGGATTGTGTCCAAGGTGTGTACAAATAGGTGTGTCCATTATTTCCTAGGTACTTTACTCCATGTTGCAATACACTGTGTAACATGCTCCATCAGACAACTCAATCCTGTATAATTCTTCATAGTATCTTCATTCTATGTCTTGAACTTGACCTGTAGTAGTCTTCTACACTACTTCCAATCTATTATTCCATCCTTATGTGCATCCCACCATCTTGTTGGGTTCACTTTCAACACAAAATATAAAGTTAATAATTTCTACTAATATAATATTTACAATTCAAATTATCTTATAAAAGAATCTACATCAGTTAGTCTGTCATACCTTGGAGGATCACATACCTCAATTCCAATCCATCACAATGTGTGGGTAATATGAGAAAATTTCCTTGTAGACACTTCATGCAGTCTCTGTTTCCAATTCTCTAAAGCTTCCTATGAATATAACTCACATGAACTAATACTTTTCCAACTAAGTACACCATCGGCTGTAGGATTCACATAATCGTCCATTTGTGGGGTCATATTATACAGGTTGTCAAGATTTTTTCCCTTCACTGGTTCTACATATATTCTTCCTTCAGTAGGATCCAATGATGCAATAAACTTCAAGTCTTCTACTTCAAATATCATCTGTCTCTTCTTCAGGTTAATGATAGTTTGGTTGTCAAAGGCCCAATCAAGTCCAAGTAGTGTTGGGTAAGGGGTGATTCCATCTACTATCTTGATCACCTCAAAATCATCCAAGCTGTGCACTCCATCGATACTAACATTTACCCTTGTCAACCTTCCAATTGGAACGATCTTATGTTGGTTTTCTAACCTCAACTGAATGGGTGACCAGATCAATTTATTCTTACCAATCATTTCCCAGGTTTTCCTCGGGATGACATTCACATCAGATCCTAGATTTAGAATGATATTGTCCATGTCGTAATCTCTTATCTATGCATTAATCAGTAACTCCCTATTCATTATTTTCTTTTAATGCGCCTGGTTAAATGCTCGGTGTGTGACACATATCTCTTTCTCTTGGGTGAAATGGTTGATCATTCCATGTAGCATACTCAAAGTAGACTCATCTTTCATTATCTCTAAATAACTTTTTAAAAAACTATTCAAAGTGCTTACCTTGTCAACCTGCCTTTCTGAACGGTCATAGACTAGTGGCATATCATACATTGGTGTTCTTTCATACAAAGTTGGTGCAGTCGAAGTCGATGATATCGAATATTCTCTTATCACTTCCTTCCTTACTTTCCTATACATCTCTTTCTCCTTTCTAGGGTCAAACAACGGTTGAGGCTCTGCTGGTTTCCTGACCCACTAGTGGATTATGTTTCCTTGATCCATCGCATCAGCTCTAGTTCTGGTTCCTTTGTGCGTAGCTGCTGCTATCTTAGGTTGTTCGTTTCACTTTTCAGCTACTATCATCTGTACATTTTCATTCCTCTTTTCTTTTCATTTCACAATCAATTGTGGACAATCCTCCATCAAATGGTCTAGTTTTCTGCAATACGTTCACGTTGTGCAGGGATTCAAATATTATCCTGCCAAATGTCCAGGATGATTACAATTATAACATATCATTGGTCCTCTACCTCTACCAAATCCTCTCCTTCCATGGGCTCTGAACCCTCCTATTCTTCCTTGATTATAACCTCTTGGAGTATTATACTTCAAATCTCCTCCTTCAGATTCGTCGCTTTGGACTATGTATGCGTCTGTAGTGCGCTCTCTCATCGAATCAAATGTGTTACAATCCTTCTCTTCATGTCTAACACACTTGCAAAAGTTACAAAATATATTTATTGTAGTACTCTGGTACTTCTGCATCAACGACCAATTAGTAGGGTGATTTTCCATCATTTTGCAAATATCACACCATACTCCTAGTGGATTCATAGCTCATGTATTCAAATATTATTTAAAAGTTGGGCATTCATTCTTATGATGACCTTATGTTATACATGTGATGCACTAGACCTCATGCTTTTCTTTACCTTTCACAAGTTCCTGCAACTGAATAATAAACACAACTAACTCTTACTGTTCTTGAACCAACCCTATGCCATTTTCTCCTACCAGGGATGCTTCTAACTTCATTACAAATTCGAAGGCTTCTGACTGCGATATGATATTATAATGTGTCAAAGGGAAACATATATGTGGCAACAACCAACAATAAACCACTCTCTATATTGTTCATATGAAATTTGGAATGTCAACCAATCCTTCAGTATCTTAAGTATTTGATCGTAGCCCCACACTAATTCATTCACTATATGCTTGATCTCCTTCAGCTCTTTATAGTACTATGACTTGAATTTAGGTTTTTGAAACTCTTTCAATAGAGCTTGTCTTGCCTCTGTTAATGTTCTAGTATGTTCCATAGGTGTCGTAGTTTGATATTTCATGTACCATAAAAATGTGTGATCTCTTAATTTTGTTGCCAACTACGCAATATCCACATCATCATCTTGGACATTCTTCACAGTCCATATCATCTCACAAATGAAAAAATGTTGTTTTGGATCCTTTGTCCCCACTCCATGGAAGACAAACATTCTTAAAGTAGGATCTACTCATGTCCTTGTGTTCTGCACGAAATAATTTCCTGATAACACTAACTGATTTTGACTTGGTGTATTACTTCCACTACTTTTACTACTATATTTACTTCCTTCACTAACTAAAATTGACAAAGCTTTTAATACTACCTCATTTCTTAGTGATGCACACATGGTTGTGGATTCGACACATAGTTTTATCTGAGTGGTATCTTTTCCTATTGAAATAATCTACCAGATATTTTCTTCTGTGTGTAGAATTCCTTCGATCTGGAGTATTACTCCAATGTCTCTTTTCTCGATCTTGTTGTGTTTCCCCTATCTCTCAACCACAATCCTCTTATATTCCTCTCAAACCCATAATGAATACCATATATTCACCAACCTATGATCTAGCCAAACACGTAGCTAATATCCTTATCCCCTTGGTAGGCCACACTGACTCTTTCATAAAAGACTCCAATGAATTCATTAAAATCATTAAAAATGAAAAATTAAGGCCTCAAGACACCCTCATAAGCTTTGATGCAGTCTCCCTTTTTACCAAGATCCCTTTAGATTAAGCTATCCAAATTGTCAAATAAGTCACTGATCCAGAAACAACAAACAATTCTAAAGTCTTCTTGCACTCCACCTTCTTTAGTTACCAAGGAGATTTCTATGAACAAAACAGTAACGTAGCAATGGGTTCCCCATTGTCCCCCATTGTTGCCAACCTTTTCATGGAGAAATTTGAAAAGAAGGCCTTGGAATCCTTCCTCCTAAAACCATTAAGATGGAAAAAAAAGTTTGATGACACCAATGTTCTCTGGCCCCATGGGAAAGAGGAATTACAAAGTTTCTTTCAACACCTAAACAACATATCTGAAGATATAAAATTCACAATGGAGCTTGAAGAGAATGATATCATCCACTTTCTAGATGTTCTTATCAACAGGAGAAGTAATGGGGACCTAGGACATGCAGTTTATAGAAAAAATACCCACACTAAGAACTATCTCCACGCCAACTCCCATCACCACCCCAACCAGAAACTAGGTGTTCTAAAAACTTTAGCCATGAGAGCCATAATAATCTCCAATGAAGCACACCTAGATAAAGAAACCAATCACCTTACCAAGAATTTTAAGAACATAGGTTATAAACAAAAAGACATTAAGAATGCAATAAACAAATCCTTAGAAAAAACTTGTGATAATCCCATTGTCTCGAAAGACTAGAACCCTAATAGAGATGCCTTCCTTCCTTACATCGAAGGAGTGACCGATAGGATTGCAAGAGTCCTCAGAAAAAAAGAGATTAATACCTCCTTCAAACCAATTGAAACCATCAAACATAATATGAGATCCTTCAAAGACAAACTTCTCCCTCATAAAGGCAAAGGAATCTACAAAATAGAGTGCTCATGCGTAAAATGATACATCGGTGAAACCGACCGCTCCTTCCAGATTAGGATAAAACAACGTGGAGATGACATTAAGAATGAATGCATACGCACCTCTTCCCTAGCTGAACACTCCCTTACAACAAAACACCATGTCCTCCTAGAAGACACCACAATCCCTGCCAAAGAAAATTACCTCTTTAAACGGTGTATTAGAGAAGCTATTGAGATCCGAAAACACGCTGGTAACCTAAACAGAGATAATGGGCTAGAATTAAGTGAAAACTGGCTCCCCTTGATTCATAAAAATAATAATAATTAGCACTATATTAGGGAAAAAATCTAATATTAAAAATAACCCTACCTAATTAATAATCATACCCTAATAAATTACACTTCTTATAATAAACACTCTTAACAAAACTATCACTTGGAAAATTCATAAGTAAAAACATAAATTATAACAATTTAGGATCTAATACCAAATATTTTTTCCTAATTAATAATCATACCCTAACAATTAATTAATCCTAATTAATAATCCTACCCTAACAAATAAATGACACTTATTAAAATAAACTTCTAATAAGACTACCATCATTATTATAACATTAAAAATTAAAAATTGAAATCATAGTTTAGATAAGCTTAATAAACTAACCCTAATAGATTCTTTAATTGACATAAAAACTAGAACCTATTAACACAGTTAATTAGATTAATTAAAAAACATTGAATTAATAATGAAACTCTAAAAAAGATTAAATCAAGATTAAAATTTTCTAAATGAACATAGCCAAAACCCAAGTCTCCTTTCACATTTAGTATTTAGTATCATCTCTTCTATTCATTTTAAATCTAGGCTTCATGTCCTGAATATGGATCCTGATTTGGATCCGAAACGTCAACGATCTATTGACAAGACTGTGGCTAATCCGATCACTTATGAAAATCCAAACCACATAAATCTCATTAATCACAATCCTCTTCTTATTCGGTCTAAATATTTTACCGCTGCGAAATACTCCAATCTATTCATTCGTTGCACAATATTATTCTCTTGGCATCCTCAATCCATTCATTCCTCATTCCTTCTTTTCATCCCTCTTTACGCTCAGATCATCTCCTGGTCAACCCCCAATCCCCCTATGTGCACGAAGACACTTAGCTATCAAATTCCATTTTCATAACTCCCTTTTTGCACAAAAACATATTAATCCAAGTATACATTGACTTCAAGTATCTTCTGCATGGTCCCTTAAATAATTCCCTTTCAGCAACACTATATGACTAAGTACAATCTATGGAAAATTCAATAATCTAACCTCACAACACACTTTCCAGCTAGTAGTCTATTGTGTGTGATACATGGTTGCTTATAGTATTGAGTTTCCTAATTAACACATGGGTCCAATTTCTTAGAAAAGTCGTATGAAATCTTCCGATCTGTTCAACTAATCCCTAGATCTGCTTTTCTAAAATATTAAAAAAATGAACAAAGAAAATTTCATGCAAATCTGTAAACACATACCTTCATGGCCATTTCTCTGCGTTGATCCATGGATTATCATTCTGAACTACAAAAACCTCAATCTCCTTCGTGTCCAACCATTTTCCAATCTCCTCCTTAGTAGGCCTCCACATCCCCCTCAGTCGCAGATTCTGATCCTAGCAACAAAACCAATCGTTGACGCGCAGTGGGAAGACCCAGTGTTCAACATTAAATCACCATCAAAACCTTAAATATACCAGCCCTTTCAGAATCACCTGCAAGAAGGTGAAGTATCACACAAGGTACCTATGGGGTCTACAAGAACCAGGCTTCCACAGTCATGAAGGGAATAAAGACCATTCTAAAATTCATTCTGACTTAACATTAATTCAAGATCTAATATACCCGGTGCGCAAAATCTTAACAACATAATAACGTGTGACATATTCATCTTACTTAATCATTCAACCTATGCATGGAACCGTAAAATACATATTCATACCAACTCATAAGAATCTATTACATGTGCGTAATAAATAGATTAAACCAAAACATCATAGCAACACACATATTAGAACACATGAATTTAATGTGGTTCACCCCAACTGGGCTACATCCACAATGATTGGCTTCTTATATTATTCATTCATATTCAACTCTTAAAATGGGTGAGCACTGCGCTCAAATAAGATACATCATTTCTACCCAAATTTCCCTAGCCACTTGTGCATATAGTTCACACTTATCTCCTTTGATCTTATTCTCATCTTTGAATTGAAAAACTGCTAATCATCATCGCTCTCTATTGGATTCACCCCTTTATACCCAAAACCCATACATATTTATACAATGATATTAGGCCTTAGCCCTTTAAAAAATGGACCAAATCGTTTAACTACTTATAACTAATTTCCTCCTTCCACACGTTGGCTCTTGACCATGCGCTAACTGTATTCTACATGCGTTGCTCCTTTTCTGACTTGGCGTGTGGTTTTCTCCCACGCGATTTCAAAAACTTACCCAAAATGTCCTGCTCCAACACTCAGAGTCCTTCTTTTGTCATTCTTTTTCAACTACTTTGTCAATTGATTCCTTAGTTTCCTTCTCTACTACCTATTTTGTTGTTGTTCCATTTGTTGTTTCCTTTTCAGGTGTTTCATTTTGTTCAGCTTCCTTATGTGCAGTTTCCTTTGTTCTTTCTTCTTTTGTGGTTGTTGTTGCATTGACTTTGTCTTTGAATTTAGATTCTTCAACGATATTTCTTTTCTTCTCAACAATGTTGTTCTTATTCTTCTGGACCTTTTCCTTTTTTATCCTCTTATTATCTACTATGGATTCTTCTTCCTTAGCGGATCCCGACTGCATAGATGTGGTCCCAACAAATCCTTTTTTCATTTCCTCTTCTTCTTCCATTTTTTTGGACCCTTCTCTCACTCTTTCTCCATATGCAATCCTACCTATTTCTTTTCCTCGTCTCTTGAAAATGAATTCTTCATAATTCCTTTCATTACAAAGTATCTCTTCTTCGTCCTAGACCTTTGAGGTGTACTCCTAAGGAATGCATAGCTTGTTGAAATTCTCTTTGACGACCTTCTTCTGGTCATGCCTCCTAAACCTCTCCTCTCCATGGTATGACAATAGTATATCCACTTCTTCCTGGTCCTACTTTGTTTTAGAAAATAAGTAGGAATCGATGTATAGTGGGAGTGGTGGCCATATATCTTTCTTATCTCTATAAACCATTCTCTTGACTTCGTTGATCACTGTCTAATAAGCCACTTCTTGGAGTACTAGTCTATCTGGTACGAACTAGGGAAGAAGATGAGGGGAATTCATGACACAATACACCCTTTTATAAGTGTCGTGTTCCATCAAATACCAATTCTCGATCCTCTTGATGACAACTAACACTTTGTTGGTCATACATGGGGTTGGTGTGCAAAAGTTGAACTCGTATAATGGAGCCAAGAAGTGATCTTAGATTTTATGGTACTTTGTTCTATACTTGTTCTCCCATATCACTTTGCAGTATATATGAATGGCTACATCTGATGGCTGCCATGCCCAACCCATATTTGGGTATTGGTGGACCACAAATAGGATGTCAATGAGGTATGACGACATATGGAAGTTTGGGAAGGTCCCACATTGGGATTCTACGACTATTGTGATGGCTTCCATGAGGTTTGTTGATAGGATATTCTCCCAGTTGAATGCTAATCCTTTGTTTGTGTAGTAGTAAATCAACAACATGTATGATAAGGGAAATTTGGAGGCGTCTTGCTCCCTGTACAACCTACAGAACATGGCCACCATGTATTGATAAGGTTTTCTAAGCATGGTGGTTGGATATCTGCCAGTGAGCCTGAGTCTGAACTGCTTATCTGAATTGTACCATATACAACATAAATCCTTGGTTGTGTGCTTGAAGTCACCAAGAATTTCATTATCCAGCTTCTTGGTCCCCTTCTCCAGATGAGAGGATTTGGGTAAGTCTTTGGGATGGAATGATGTTATAGGTTCTCCTTTAGCATTGTAAATGTATGTATTACAAAATTACACATGCTTTAGTATCCAAGCGATGGCATCAATGTAGGGGAATATAGTAGTGCGAGATGCTACCCTATGAATTATGGATTTCCCGATGTTATTAAATATTATAATCTCGTCTTGGTATTCTACGTTAGCGACAAAGTTTTTTGTTTTGAACATATAATAGATGTCTCCCCATTTGAGTGCATCCTCTCCTTTTTCTAGGAATCCAGAGGTATCATTGTAAACTTCTCTGACAATTTTTGGATTATATTCGATCTCACGACCACTCCCAGAAGCCTCGGTTGTAGGTGATTTGCTGGTTTTTTTCTTCCTAGGAGACATGTCTGAATCTGTAAAGTAAATACGATATAAGTGCACAGAAAAAATCATAAATGATACATATATATCCAAAAATAATTTGAATAAATACTCGAGGAATCACTGGTAATGATGCTAGGTGAAAGGTCATCATTTGATGATGATAGTATAACAACGAGCATGGTGAATTCCTTAGTGGAAAAAACCAGAGCAAGATCAAGGTTGCAAGGGTCAAAAGCATTGAGACTGGAATAGTTCTTTCAAACTTCTCTGATGTCTATCAAAGGATTTAGTGTTAATTGTGTCGATGTGTTGTTGCATACATCAAAGGAGTTAATAAAAAGGGCTCTAGTGAAAACTCAAAGAGTTTGAGCAAAAGGTTCCGGTGAAACCCGGAAAGTTTGTTGAAAAACCTTCGAAAAACCATTGATGTTAGTATTAACTCCTCTAGTGAAACCAGAGGAGTTTACATTAATTCCTCCGAGTAGAACTGACGATTTGATACTAAGGTTTCCAAAGGCATCGAGGCAATTTTCATGAAGTATTCTCATGAGGAGAGTGAAGATCAGAGGATTTTAGGTTAACTTATCTAGTAATACCAGAGGATTTAGTCCAAAAACCTCCAAAGAGACCGGATATATTTATACAAAGACCTCTAGTTGGTTTGGGGGATTCCTAGTTGATGTCTCTGGTTCAAAAGAAATTTTCCAAAAAAATTTAAAACTTGGAGGTGGAGGGGCGGGGAACCATTACTAGTGCTTACACCTTGTAATATTGAGCGGAAAATAGTGTAGGGAAAGACAAAGCTTCGAATGGGGGTTCATCGTTCGAGCTCACTTTTATTTTTTTGTTTTTAAATATTTCTATGGTTAGGGTTGTAGCCAAGTGAGTCGATAGAAAAAGCATCGATAGTATTTGATGGTTTATGGTGGAGGATTTTGATCATGGTTGTCAAAGAATGGGCCTTGGCATGGTTTATTAGAGAAAGACCAAGGTCAGGTAGCATGCAGAATTGTCCAGAAGTTTAATCGATGTGGTTAAATATACCAAGGGTAAGGGGAGGATATGGCATGGGTAGAAGTGGAGGGTCATTTCCACGAAGAACCTGGGAGACCCGGGTCTGAAATGGAAAAAAATTAAGCTAAAAGGAAAAAATAAAAAACTAACCCTAGAATGATTCACCAGTGAAAGAAAAGAGGCATGGTCAGATTAGGGCTTACCTGGCAATTCACCGACACATGGAAGTGATAATGGGAAGAGATCAAGAAAGTTTTTGGGATCATCCTTTTTTTGGTCAGTGTCTCCTTTTTATCTCGTGTGCTTGGTGACAATGACGGAAAAGGGAGAGTGAGCACGGTTTTATAACTTTAGGAGTTGAACACAATAAATGTTATATGATGTTGGGAGGAAGAATTGACAAAGTTGGTGAGAAGTCATCTAGTATACATCAGAAGGATTCACAGGAAGTTCTCTGGTATATACCAGAGGAATTGGTACAAAGTGTGGTGGTTATCATAGGAGGACAAAATAGTAACTTCTCTGGTTTGATAGGAGGAGTTTATGAAAACTCCTCTGGTCAAACCGAAGGAATTGGAATAAAGTCGCACAATGGAAACAAACTTTTCACGGGAAAAGAAGGAAGCTCGTCGATGGTTACCAGAGAAATTTGAGGTAACGCCTCCAGTGTACAACAAAGGAGTTTGTGGTAACTCCTCCGATGTACACTAGAGGAGTTTGCACTAACTTCACCGAAAGTCAAACTCAATTTTCTTTTAAAGAAACTCAAATAACCCAAAAATTTTCTATGTAAAAACCCAAAATTACAATCTCAACTAAACCCAAAAAGAGATGAGTTGCTTAGAGTGGGAGATAGGTCGTTAAAAAACTCAAGTCAAAAATATTTCAAAGGAAAAGAAAAAGGGGATAAATTTTCTTGGAGAGGGCTTTGCAAGTAATTTACAAGAAAATGGAGGGTTGTTGGTGTCTAGCACAAAAGGTTAATTTGTAATTAAGGAATTCATGGGTCTACCATAATCAATCAACATTGTTATATTTTTCTTTTTGATATATCCTTTTATCTTGAGAGTTGTAGGAGTGTTGATGCTAGCCAATGCATGACAAGATATTGTTGGACTAGTCTCTTCCAATTCTAGATCTTGTGATGGTTCTGATTTTTTTATCGTCTTCCTCTTCACAATATATGTAGAATAATTTCCTCTCATTGAATTTATGCCCTTTTCTATACTTATTTTCACAATTGAAACATACTCCCTTTGCTCTTATTTCATCCATTTGTTGAGTTTTAAAACTTGTAGGTCGAGTGAGGTTTGGAGAGGGAACATGTTGTTCTCTATAGTTGGTAGTGGCCACCCTTATAGTATTCATATTTTAATGTTCTAGTTTCTTTTCCACATTAAAAGCATGTTCTTGCATGGATTTAGTTTCAAAGATATGCACCCCATGTTGAATTCTCAACTATAAATTTCCCATAAAGAGACCTGACAAATTATCGCTTGGAATGTTCTTTACCATGAGATTCAATTGTTGGAATTGTTGAATATGCTCTATAATTGGATCTCTTTGCCAAATATTTATCAATTGACTAAAGAGGGTGTTTCTCTTAATATCCCTATAATGCATTGTCAATTCATCCGTAAAAATGGACCAAGAAACAACACAATCCTTTTTTTAATCACAAAGTCATCGGTACCAAACAAATTGATTAGGTTCTAAATATAAGGAAGCAAGAGTTACCTTTGGTAAAGTTGGCACTTGGTGCCGATCAAAGAATTGTTTCATCTAGAATATTCAAGTTATAGGATCTTTACCATCAAATTTCATCATATAAATCTTAGGAATTCAATAGTTCCTTGGTGTCAAGTTCAACCCTCGATGATGCAGATCTTGGAGTGATGAATACTCATGATTCCTGAGATCAATCTTCAGCCTCTCCACATTTACTAAAATCTTCCCCATATGTGACTAGGGTTCAATAATTTTGTTCTCCTTCTTTTTATGATTTCTTTGCATCACAATACCACCCTCTCATTTAAAGTATGTAAGAGAATTGTAATGTCCCCATTACCAATAGCTCAACAAAATTTATTTGATACCACTTTGTAACATACCCAACCACCAAGGCTGGGCCACACCACAAAAAACTCTCTCTTTTTACAACTCTGATACCATAATGTAACGTTCCCAGCCCAACCGAGGGACGTTACGATGAAAAATACACATTAAAAATGAAACTTATGCTAACTAAGTAATTCTTTTAATGTTATCCATTTTCCTTTAGCTTACAACTACAAATTTAAAACATATTTAACTATTGTCTATAACCATTAAAATGATGCATTTAAAGCATGCTAATAATCAACATGAAATGCAACTAAACCGTTGATTACAACAACATATAAGTAATTCTCATTTACGTAGAGTTCATGCACAACAATAACACATGTAAATAACTCAGTACAAGATAAAACACTTATCGTTAACATAGAATTGTGCAACCAATTGCTTTGGATGGACGTTCCAACCAACCATAGATTGATCGTTCCAAATATCAACAGCTAGTCACCCCTGAGATGAGGCTATTAATATACAAAAGAGGGTCATCTCTCACATTCCACTCACAACTCATTAAACTCATAACCCAACTGATATTCTCCTACAACTATCCCAATTTTTCCACCAACTCTCTTCCCCTTGACTTTCTCACCCCAAGGAATGCACCATTCCTTTATCAGAGATAACCCAAGGGATGTACCATCTGTTTATCAGGGATAACCCAAGGAATGTGCCATTCGTTTATCAGGGTCTCTCTAGCACAGGTAGCTAGGAATCTCTTAGCTGGGAACTCAAGGGAGCTTGCTTTTAGGAAAACTATCAACAAACCAGCAACAACACTTGTTGTTTTAGTGCAACTCACACAGGAGTTCACTCTTTAGGACTGACAACCTATATCTTCAGTTCTCTAGCTTCAGTTCTCTCTATTTACACTCCAGATACACTCCATAGTTCACCCTCCATGGCTCTACCAGCTCCAAGCTCTCTTTCTTTCTTTCTCTTCCTTTTTCCCATGCACAAAATTTGACTAAATAAAATCTTATTGTTCTAACCCATACAAATTTCCTCTCTTGTGGCTTACCTTTCTTGACTCACACTCTTCCTCGAGATGATTTTACTGAACCCTCCATGTGCTCAATAACTACAGGATGTGACCACTCGCATCCACCCTCTTACATGAATTCAATGATTGGATTTGGGAACACTCAATCAGAAGGATGTGACCACTCACACCCACCCTCTTACATGTATTCAAAGATTGGATTTGGGAACACTCAATCGGAAATCAGAAGGTTCATATACAATAAGAAATTTTAGGAAAAAATGTGTTAAACTAATATACATGGGTAATTCCCCCTTTAACCCCTCTTGGCCATTATCCTAGACACTCCCCTCTCTTGTGGATTAATTCAGCTCCCATCTCTTTTCCATGTCCCTTTAGCAGTTGGCATCACATTTTATTATTAAAACTTAGAGATACAATCCACATATTACATCACTTGGTTGTAGCCACATATTATATCCACATAAGCATTAATTAAACTTGGGATTATAATGGGGATGTAACATTCCCCCTCCCCTAAATTGTGTGTCATCCTTGGTGTGCTCTATGTTGATGTGTGTGTGTATGTGTGTGTGTGTGTGTATCACAACACTTAGAAATAAAATTATGCAATTTAATAGCTCCAACAATCAATCTCTTGTTCCTCTCCACTCATCGACCCAAGGAATGCACCATTCTTTTATTAGGGTTCACATAAATGGATCTACCATCTGTTTATCAAGGCTAATCCAAGGAATGAGCCATTCGTTTATCAAGGTCCCCAAAGCAATTGGCTAGGACTCTGAGATGTGGTTCTGAAACTCTAGCTTTCCAAAATGGAGCATTGCATTCTTCCTTCTTCAAAATTGTAAAACATTTGTGGGTACTATGCCCGCATGTTTTCTTCATGCTACCATTTAGCATTTTCAGGATTGTAGCAGGTCCATTGAACCTTTACCATCCCTATGGTTTTTTTCAAGATCACTTTGACTTTCCAGTCTAGGATGTGTATTGGTTCCACCCGGTAATCCACTTCGTGCTCCACCTGGATCACATTTGAATCAATTATGTGGTTAGGATCAGGTACATACTTCTTTAATAATGATACATGAAATACATTATGCACTCTCATGGATGCAGACAATGCTAGCATGTATGCAACTGGCCCTATATTTTCTAATATTTCAAAAGGTCCACAATATCTTGTTGCCAACTTTGGGTAACTTCCTAATCTTAGCGCACTTCTCTTTGCCTTCACTTTCAAAAAAAATGTTCTCCCACTTTAAAATCTCTAAAATCTCTATTCTTGTCTGCATAATGTTTTTTCCTATCCTGGGAATCCTTTAAATTGTTCTTTATCCTTGTCATCTTCTCTTCCATTTCCTTCAAAAAATATGGCCCAACAACTACTATGTCTACTATATTATCCCAACTCACCGGAGTGTTACATTTTCTACCATGCAATGCTTCAAATGTACTCACTTTCAATGAGACCTGATACCTACTGTTGTAAGAAAATTCAACTAAATGAATATAATCTTCCCACTTTGATGGTTGATCCATCACATACATTCTAAGCATGTCCTCAATTATCATGTTGGTCCTTTATGTTTTCCCATCTAACTCTGGATGATACGTTGTACTGATATTTAGATTTTTTCAAAATATTTTGAACAAACCCTTCCAAAAATTGCATGTGAACTTGGAATATTTATCTGAAACTATTTCCTTAGGCACTCCATGTAAGTTAGCAACTTCCTTCATATAAAGTTTTGCGATATTTTTTTCCTTGTGTGTAGTATTTACTCGAACAAAATTTATTTCTTTAGTCAATTTATCCACCACCACCATGATGAAATCATGTTGCTTCACTGTTATGGGAAGCTTAGTAATAAAATCGATCGTGAAAAATTCCCACTTCCATTCTGGGATGGACAATCATTGTAGCAAACATGTTGGATGTCTATGCTCGGTCTTCATCTTTTGTCATTCTAGACATCTGGTTATGCAATTAGCCACTTCTTTCTTCATTCATGGCCAAAAACATTGGCTTCTCACAACTGCAATTGCCTTCTAATATCTTAGGTGCCCGACATATGGCACATTGTGCATTTCCTTCAGAATTTGATTTTTCAACTCATTGGAATTTGACACATATACGTTTCCCCTATACATGAGAATTTCATCTTCTTTCAACTCATAAAAATTAAATTTCTGCTGAAAATTACCTTGATGTAATGTTTCTTTCATTTTTACATAGTGTTGATCTAAATTTATTGTTGCAATAATTTGATCTTTCAAATCTGTCATGTACATGTTGATGACTGCCACATGCACTTCATGAGGTCTCCTGTTAAGTGCATCAACTACTTGATTTTCTTTACCTTTTATATGCTTAATTTCAAAGTCATATTCACTCATAAATTGCAACCATCTAGTTTGTCTAGAATTTAGTGTTGGTTGTCTAAACAAATTCTTCAGACCATAGTGGTCTATTCTCAACTCAAATTTATTACCCATAAGGTAATTCCTCCACATTTTTAATGCATCTACAATTGTTTCTAACTCCAAGTCATGTGTAGGATAATTCCTCTCACGCTCTTTTAATTTTTCGAACTCATAGAAAATCGCATGGTCCTTTTGACTAAGAACTCCACTAGGTCCTTCCTTTCATGCATCAGTGCACACAATAAAATCTTCATTTGGATAAACAATCTTCAATATTGGTGCACTCATCAATATTTCCTTCAATTGTTGAAAACTATCTTCACACTTGGAATTCCATTCAAAATTCACTCCCTTCTTTTGCAAAGAAGTGATTGGACTTGTAATCCTTGAGAACCCTTTTATAAATCTTCAATAAAAAAACAGAAAGACCGATGAATGAGATGAAATCTGTCACATTCTTTGGCACTGGCCATCCTCTAATGGCCTCTATCTTCTTAGGATCAACTTCTATCCTTGCTACTGAAATTATATGCCCCAAGTAGTGAATTTTCTTTTGGTAAAATATGCACTTACTTAGCTTAGCATACAAGTTATGCGCTCTTAAAACTTGCAACACCATTCTTAAATGTTTCTCATGTTCCTCTTCTGATTTAGAATAGACGAGGATATCATCTAAGAACACAATCACAAACTTGTCCAGGTACTCCATGAACAATCCATTCATGAAGCACATAAAAAATGTTCGGGCATTTCATATCCCAAATGGCACTATCGTCAATTCATAATGCCCATATCTTGTTCTGAATGTTGTCTTTTTGATGTTTTATTTCTTTATCCTTACTTGATGATAGCCTAATATCAAGTCAATCTTCGAAAATATTCTCGCATCTTTCAACTAGTCAAATTGTTATCACATGCTAATTTGTATTAATTTTTCCAAAGCATCTTCTCCTTGTGCTATCTTTCCACACACATTTTAAAACTTTTTCACCAGCTTTGTCAAGCTCCCATCACCTAAATACTTCACTCGACTAATCATCCAAAATAGTCATGTCCTCCATGAGTCAAAATTGGCAAATATCCCAAACCTATATCTAGCCTTAATGATTATCTAAATTCCTTGATCCCATCACTTCATTCATTTTTACCCTTATTATCATATTCTTGTTGAAAATTAAAAATATTCCTTTTATTAAGCTTAAGATCCCTTATCCTATCCACAAAGTCATGTGATGAGCCTCATATGCCCAAAGTCCTTAGAAAAATGGAAACAGGTTTATTATTATTAATATAAATATTTTTATATTAAAATATTTATATTAATATTTAATCCAAGATTTAATTCACGACCTCACGTCAAGTCATGGGCACAAATCTCAATTTTTAATATTGAAAAGTCAAAGGGTGGATGGAGGGTGCATATCCATTTCGAGGGTTGAAAGTGAACGGGGGTTAATTTTTTAAAGTGGTCTTGAAAACCAAACCACCATGTTTTACGTTGGCGTACGTGTTATTACTTGACGCATTTCGGGAGAGGGAGTGGTGTGGATTAAAACCACTCTCCACAAGCTCTGAAATTTCCTTACTTTGAATTTAGATTATTCCCTATTCCCCACAGTAAAATAAGATTATTTCATGAATATGCGTGCCCTAAATTTGAACTATGAAGTTTTTATGATAAATGTTTCCTCCCGGTGGAAGAATTTCATAGAGGTGAAAATTAAATTTTACAACAGAGAAATAAATGTTTTTGAATGGGAAAATGTACGTGGACTAAAGATTTGGATAATTGTTTATCCAAAGTTTTTACAGAAGTAAAAGGGGAATATCAAGGGATATTTTCATAGTTTACCAAGATGGTTTCCTGGACATGGTTTTCAAAACCATAAGAAGCAAGCAATAAATGGTTTTTGAAAACCACGGGCATGAATTAAAATATGGAAATTTAATTTTACAGGATAAAAAGCATTTGAGAATTATTTTTATTCAAATATATTATTCCCAAATATTTAATGAGAATATGGATAAATAAAATTAGATTTGAAAAAAGCACAAGTGGCATTTCAAAGAGAATGTGGTAGTCATTTTTTGCAGTAGTTGAGGAGCAAAGAAGATTTACAGGACGATTTCTGGGTGACCCAGAATGAATTTTAAAATTCAAAGGAGGTTATTGTCAAGCAAAGATCCAAGAACATTAACCTTGTTCATTTTTTACACAAGTGTCACGGATTGAGAGATTCAAAGGAATCTTGGATCCCTATTTTTTAGTTTCACGATTTTATGTTCGAGACATGTTTTTGTGACACGTATTCCAGCCAATTGGAGATGAATTTCAAGAAAATGAGAGAGATTTTTCTTCAAAATGAGCTTATATACAAAACATCGTTCTCAGATTTTACACAACTATTACGGTTTGAGAATTACAGGTGGCGTTTTGAAGCCTATTTTTTCTCCTGAAAAACGAGAGATCAGTTAAAACATGTTATGTTCTATTTGTAACTATTTCTATTTTGGGAAAGGGGTTGGAGTTCAAAATTGTGAGCTGGAAAGGAACTTTAGTGCTATATATTTCATTGTACAAGAGTAGAGAAAGGGGGGGAGTTTCAGCTAGGAAGGCAAAGGGACTGTGTGCAAATTTCTCAAAATGTTCTTATGAATTAATACAGTAGTACAATGCTCTCTGATAGCCAAGATTCATCATGGTGTATTCTTTAGTATTTTCCTCTAGTTCACATTCATTTCACTTATGTTATTTCTTCTAAGCACAACTAAGAGTACATGGTTGGAATTCATCCTTGATAGATGCTCCTTTCATATGGTTAATGCAGTTGTTGTGTTTAATGATTACAGGTCCAAAATTCACTCTCTGTTAAGTTCTCTGTTCATTGCAGTCAACCTTATGTTATTTCTTCTAAAGTTACAATTGAGAATTCATCTTTGTTTGATGCTCTCATTTGTAATGGGATTTTCTTTTTTCTGTCTTGCCATCATCTGAATACTATTTATTGTTTAAGGATATGCTTACTTTGCCTATGTTCCCTCAAGAGTACATTAGTTGTATTAATATTCATAGTATATCTTAGGATTTGACCCCATTGCCCAATGTTTTCTTCCTCTTGTTTGTCCTACCAAACCTTTTAAAAACCTAAACAAACCTGTCCTACTACAAAATCTAACCTCTGTGTGCTCATTGCCAAATATTTTTTATTATTTTCAGTCTTTACATGTTTGAGAGAGCCCTCTCTGGTTGGAAGGGTCTGAATCCAACCTAAAGTTGGTTTGTAGATTACCTTGACATTTCTTTGATGCATCCCAAAGAAATTACCGAGTGATAACATTTTGGTGTCGTTGTTGGGGAGAAAAGGTGAAATCTTCCCTGGGATAAACGACAAAGTTAATATCTGAGTACGGTTGGTGAAAATTATTCAGACACAGAAAGGTTGTACATGATTCACCCGACGACTCCATTTTCTAGAATCTAGAATTCAAAATTTTCATGGCGGCTCCACTGTCCAAGGACTCAGTAGCCTAAAGATTTTATTGATAACTCCACTGCTTCAAGATGGATCACAGATCTACAAGGTATGCTCCAATTAATCGCTCTCATATTCCTGGCTTTCCAAATCGTATTCCTCACATAGATTGGCAAAAATATTTTCCTAAATTCAAATATGTGAAAGGAAATGATGTTGCCTTGCACTTGATTAGATTTCACATGCACATATGTAAGCTGGGGGTTGAATTTCATGAGGATTGTTTGATGAAAATGTTTATGGCTACTCTAGAGGGGAAAGCACGATTATGATATGAAGGTTTAAAACCAGGTAGCTTATACTCTCTTAAGGATTTCCACATAACATTCTTTAAGCATTATGGAGAATCTAATCCTTCATTCTTGGTGTTTGAAGATTGTTGTGAATTTTGTGAACATTTCATTAAATACCTTGAAAATGTTTTTGGTAATGAAGAGTGTATGAATGATGAAATCATAGAAGTCCTTTATGAATATTCATCCCAACAAGAAATAGTAGCCCCTCCTTTGGCTGAAGATGAAGTTGATCAAGAAATTGTTGTTAAAAGTCATTTTCCTTCTCCTGAACTTGATGAAGATATTCAACAAGATTTCCAGCAAGACAAAGTGTTTCAAAGCTGTCTTTCTTCCCTGTGAACGATGTGGTTGTTAAAATTCTAAGTGGCCTAGACATGGATCAGGGTTATGAAAATACATCTATGGAGACCTCAAGCAGTGAACCAAAAAATGACATAGAGTTTCAGGAAATAAACAAAACAATGTATGCCACTTTTCAATCAGAAATACAGAAAGATAATGAAGAGGTTGTTGTTTTATTTGATTCTTTTGAAATCATAGTTTTGAAAATGCATCCATGGGAACTCTAGACTGTGAAATAGTTCATGTTGATATACTTTCACATTTGCAAGAAGATTGTGAGCAGGAAATTATTTCCTTTCATTCATTTGAAAGTCAAAATGACAATCCTCAAGAAAATTTCCTAAAGGTTAATAAAACCAAATCAGACAAACCTATTGTTGCCATTTCATTTGAAAATGTTCTCATAACTGAAGAAATAGAGCAAGAACAACAAACACTTATGAATGAGGCTTGTCTCTATGTTTTTGTTCATCAAGAATAAATGATTTTTCATGGTTTTCAAGATCCTATGGCCGTTCTATTACATTCATCAGTGAAGGGGGAATTTGTTTCATTCATAAGCTAAGATTTTGGATTCAAATTTTGTTTTCAGCTGCCATATTTTACATTTGTCTGCCTACTTAAGAAAAATGTGAGCAGAGGAAAATCGGGAAGCCAATTGCTTGATTGGCTACATTGGCAGTTTAGCTTCACTTAATTGAGTATTCATTTCAACAGTTTTTGAGTAGATAGGAGTGTGAAAATAATCTTGTTGTTCAAGCAACTTTCAGTTTGGGTTTTCAACAGTGTGTACATTCAGATTGTAGTGGTGTATTTAGCGTTCAGTTTTCAGTTGAGAGCAACGTACAGACTTGGGTTTTCAATGGATACTAGTGACAGGTCACAACAGGGTACACACATGTTTTGGGAGCATCCCAATGGATCAAGCACTCGGTCTATGATTTCTTTGCTACCTCATTGGGAGGATAACATCCCCCTTAGAGCCAATGTTATCACATGTTAATTTGTATTAATTTTTCCAAAGCATCTTGTCCTTGTGCTAGCTTTCCACTCAGATTTTAAAACTTTTTCACCAGCTCCGTCAAGCTCCCATCACCTAAATCCTTCACTCAACTAATCATTCAAAAAAGGTCATGTCCTCCATGAGTCAAAATTGACAAATATCCCAAACCTATATCTAGCCTTAATGCTCATCTAAATTCCTCGGTCCCATCATTTCATTCATTTTTACCCTTATTATCATATTTCCGTTGAAAATTAAAAAATATTCCTTTTATTAAGCTTAAGCTCCCTTATCCTATCCACAAAGTCATGTGATGAGCCTCATATGCCCAAATTCCTTAGAAAAATGGAAAAAGGTTTATTATTATTAATATAAATATTTTTATATTAAAATATTTATATTAATATTTAATCCAAGATTTAATTCATGACCTCACGTCAAGGCATGGGCATGAATCTCAATTTTTAATATTGAAAAGTCAAAGGGTGGATGCAGGGCGCATATCCATTTCGGGATTGAAAGTGAACGGGGGTTAATTTCTTAAAGTGGTCTTGAAACCCAAACCACCTTGTTTTACGTTGGGGTACATGTTATTACATGACACATTTCAGGAGAGGGAGTGGTGTGGATTAAAACCACTCTCCACAAGCTCAGAGGTGAAAATTAAATTTTACAACAGAGAAATAAATGTTTTTGAATGGGAAAATGTACGTGGACTAAAGATTTGGATAATTGTTTATCCAAAGTTTTTATAGAAGTAAAAGGGGAATATAAAGGGATATTTTCATAGTTTACCAAGATGGTTTCCAAGACATGGTTTTCAAAACCACGGGAAGCAAACAATAAATGGTTTTTCAAAACTATGGGCATGAATTAAAATATGAAAAATTAATTTTACAGGATAAAAAATATTTGGAAATTATTTTTATTCAAATATATTATTCCCAAATATTTAAGGAGAATATGGATAAATAAAATTATATTTGAAAAAAGCACTAGTGGCATTTCAAAGAGAATGTAGCAGTCAGTTTCTGTAGCAGTTAAGGAGCAAAGCAGATTTACAGGACGATTTTCGGGTGAACCAGAATGAATTTTTAAAATTCAAAGGAGGTTATTGTCAAGCACGGACCCAAGAACATTAAGCTTGTTTATTTTTTACACAAGTGTCACGGATTGGGATATTCGAAGGAATATTTGAGCCGTATTTTTCAGTTTCATGGTTTCTTGTTCGAGACATGTTTTTGTGACACATATTCCGGCCAGCTGGAGATGAATTTCAAGAAACTGAGAGAGTTTTTTCTTAAGAACGGGCTTATCTACAAAAACCATTCTCACATTTTACACAACTATTACGATTTGGGAATTATAGTTGGTGTTTTGAAGCCTGTTTTTTCTCCTAAAAAATATGAGATCAGTTAAAACGTGTCATGTTCTATTTGTAACTGTTTCTATTTTGGGAAATGGGTTGGAGTTTGAAATTGTGAGCTGGAAAGGACCTTTAGTGCTATATATTTCATTGTACAAGAGTAGAATAAGGGGGGGGGGGGAGTTTCAGCCAGGAAGGCGAAGGGACTGTGTGTAAATTTCTCATAATGTTCTTATGAATTGATACAGTAGTATAGTGCTCTCTGATAGCCAATATTCATCACAGTGTATTTTTTAGTGTGTTTTCCTCTAGTTCACATTCATTTCACTTATGTTATTTCTTCTAAGCACAACTAAGAGTACATGGTTGGAATTCATCCTTGATAGATGCTCCTTTCATATGGTTAATGAAGTTGTTGTGTTTAATGATTACAGGTCCAAAATTCACTCTCTGTTAAGTTCTCTGTTCATTGCAGTCAACCTTATGTTATTTCTTCTAAAGTTACAATTGAGAATTCATCTTTGTTTGATGCTCTCATTTGTAATGGGATTTTCTCTTTTCTGTCTTGCCATCATCTGAATACTATTTATTGTTGAAGGATATGCTTACTTTGTCTCTGTTCCCTCAGGAGGACATTAGTTGTATTAATATTCATAGTATATCTCAGGATTTAACCCCATTGCCCAATGTTTTCTTCCTCTTGTTTGTCTTACCAACCCTTTTAAAAACCTAAACAAGCATGTTCTACTGCAGAATCTGACTTCTATGTGCTCATTGCCAAATCGTTTTGAGTATTGTCAGTCTTTACATGTTTGAGAGAGCCCTCTCTGGTTGGAAGGGTCAGAATCCAACCTAAAGTTGGTTTGTAGGTTACCTTGGCATTTCTTTGATGCAGCCCAAAGAAATTACCAAGTGCTAACACAAACAAATCATCAATTTTTGGAAAATGATACTTATTCTTTATGGTGAACTTTTTAAGCTGCCTGAAATCAATACACAACCTTAGGGTTCCATCCTTCTTCTTCAAAAAAATAATAGAGGCTCCCCAAGGTAACACACTTGGGCGTATATACCCCTTCTTCAAGTTGCATCTACAACTCTTTTAGTTCTAGTGTACCCATTTTGTAAGGTGTCTTGGACACTAGCGAAGCTCATGACATCAAATCAATAGAGAAATCAATGTCTTTTTTGGTAGTAGTTCCGAAATTTCTCTAAAAACATCTTCAAAATCATTCAAAACTAGATGCTCTTCAATGATTTCCACCTTTTCTTTGGTTTCCTCCTTCATATGGGTTGCAAACATCTGGCATCCTTTCCTGAAGCTCTTCTTCAAATGCATAGATGAAATCTCTTTAATGGCTACAACTCTTGGAATGCATTGAATCTTGTCTTGCTGCCCTCATTAAGACATAATATTGTCTTGTTGTAACAATCTAGGACAACATGAGATTTGTCCAACCAATTCATGCCAATTAGAAAATCATATGAACCCAATGGTATGATGTTTACATCCACCTTTGTATCGAGTCCATTCATGTGTATCAGACAATATTTAACCAACTCATTGATTTTTCTCTTAGCCCCTGTGGCTAACTGACCTAACCAAGATTCCTTGACTTCTTTGCAAGTGAAATATTTCAACAATGTTGGCATTTATGTAACTATGGCTAGCTCCAGAATCAATTAAAATTGTTATGGACTCATTATTGATCTTACCTTCCACTTCAATCATGGGAGATTGATACTCTGCCTGCTTTTTATCCAAGGATACATAAATCCTTGGCATGCTCCTGCCTATGTCTTCCATTGTTTCAACCTCTTGAATGTTGTGGACAATTCCCATACACAAAACTTATCTGACTAGAAACTTGTTGTTCCAACCCATATGAACTTCCTCTCTTGTGGCTTGTCTTTCTTGACTCACACTCTTCCCCAAGCTTATTGTACTCAACCCTGCATGTGCCCAATAGCTCTGGGATGTGACCACTTGCATCCACCCTCTTACATGCATTCAATGATTGGCTTTGGGAACACTCAATCAGAAGGATGTGACCACTCACACCCACCCTCTTACATGTATTCAATGATTGGCTTTGGGAACACTCAATCATAAATCAAAAGGTTGATATACAATAAGTAAGTTTAGGAAAAAAATAAGTTAAATTACTATACATGGGTATATCTCCCTTTGACCCATCTTGACCATTATCCTAAACACTCTCCTCTCTTTTGGATTAATTCAACCCCCATCTCTTGTTCATGTCCACTTAGCAGCTGACATCACATTTTATTATTAAAACATAAAGATACAATTCATATATTACATCATTTAAACGCAACCACATATTATATCCACATAAACATTAATTAAACTACAAATTATAATGAAAATGTTACAAACATGACTTCCATAAAATTGTGTTATTATTCCATATTTTAATAAATTACTCTTTAAATAATTATTACAAATTTATCCAATAATTTTTTTTATTTTTTTTTCAACACAATATCATCTTGATTCCTCAATAGGAATATCTAGTATCCTAAATCTCCACTTTCAGGTGTCATGTACACTATATCACGTCATCAATGTGCGATACAATTTATGTGACAAAAATTATTAATGTGATACATATCGCTCCAAAAATAAATTCATGCAATAGGTTAAGAGTTAGGAGCGTATAAAGCAAAGTGTGAATCAGACAAGGTAGGAGGGTGATGTGTCTTGAATAAGACAGAAGTACCTAAAACATTTTGTAAAGTAGACAAATTTAAAGCGGGGCACATCAGATAAAGTATACCATATAACATACCCAAAGTTAAATCATACGTGACATAAAGTTTAAGACACACATAAGGACAAATGAGTGTATGAGTTGGAGCACATAAAAGTAGGTAGGAGAGGAGTTTCATAAAAGCACTTGCATGTAAAGGATGGTTCATAAAACCACGGTGTCACAACCTTGAAAAAAATGCTTTGCGATACTTATCTATTGCTCCTTCAAATTTTCAACGCGATATATGTCATGGAATATCAAATTTTTTTACACGTGATGCATCATTTTTTATATGTGATATATATTGTATCATATTATTATAAAAAATCATTCAAGTGTCATAATTTTACCATAATGTTTTATCTCGAATTTTGTTTTGCTTTGTTTTGAGTGATTTTTTATAATGTTGGAAAAGTCTTGTTTACATCTACAACTTTTTTTTTTTAAAGTTTTATGATATTCTTTACCATTTATTCCAGAATTTTAAATTAATATGAGCACATTCTCAACAACTTGAAGATCTGATAGCAAAATATTTCAACTTTTCAATAAAGGTGTTTGTAAAATTATTATTAAAGAGACTAGAGAGCAAAATATTTCAACTTTTCAATAAAGGTGTTTGTAAAATTATTATTAAAGAGACTAGAGACAGAGACAGAGACTTAACTAAAGTAAGTAGAATTTTTTTTTCCACAAGAAAATTGTGTATTATATTAACATATATAATCAATTTATAAAGTAGGAAAATACCAATATCATTCGAAAGCCTAGCCTTATACTTTTTCTACCAAAGGTTCAACTACAACTCAAATCAAAATACATATGATACCACTATGCCATCATGATGAATGATAACAAAAGTGCCAGAAATATAAAGCTTAGTCTGATTATCCCAAGATCAAGAACTTTTTCAAAAGTATTTTTCACTACTTTCATACCCCCAAATTGCCTCAACAAAACACATAGACACAACAAGATCAGAAAGGTGATGCTAGTACATCTTTAAATAAATCGTGTACCCTCCTGACCATCATTCCACCGATTGTATGCAATGGCTCCAAGACGCTTAGATAGTGCCTTTTTAGATAATAAGTCAGTCTCCCGATTTTCTTCTCCGTAGACATGGGCAAATGCGATGACAAAAAATTGCTTGATGAGTTCCCTAACCCGGTCTTTCTAGCAGTCTATTGTAATTACCTGCAGAGAACCAATATTATTTAGCCAGTCAATAATAATTTTGGAATCCCCAATAATGTGGATATCTGAAATAGAAAGTCTATGTGCCAAAGTGAGAACAGCCTAAGCTCCCAAGAGTTCCACTCTTGTATTACTACCCCTACCACAATTAAGGGTCCATCTATAAACAATGGAATCATTTAGTTTTATAACACCCCTGGCTCCACTTTGTTCCCCATTTCTATGAGATGCCCCATCGAATCAACCAATGATTTTGTGCTTGGGAAAGATGTGGGCGGTTTGCCTAAATGATTTAGGAGATTTTTGGTTACTGTGGCACGCCATAGCAACAATAGAGAGGATGAAGACCTTCTCTATAGATGGAGACTCTGATTCAAAAATGGCCAAATTCCTTTTGTTCCAGATATACCAACAAATGAATGCTGGTAGAGATGAGTAACCATAATTCCTTCTATTCCATTCATCAAAGCAAACCAAAACCGTGGAACTTGACCAGCCAAAGACCAACTTGAAATGATTTGTAATTTTAATCCATATAGAGAAAGTGAATGGGCATTGAACAAAAAGGTGAAAAGTCGATTCCTGATTACCTCTATAGAGAAGACATAGTCCAAAACCTTGCCATCCTATCTTGAGGAGATTATTCCAGGTTAGAAACTTATCTTCTATGAGGATCCATGAAAAAAGTTTGATCTTTTGAGGGCAATCCCATGTCCATAACTTCCTCCTCACACCTCCAATATTCTTCTGCCATAACTCGGCTACAAGAGTGTTGTATACATTCTTTGTTGTCAAAAATCCTGTGCCATCCCGTCCTGTCCACCTTAACTCATCATGAGTATCTAAAAGTGCAATGCCCACATCAAACAAGCGAAGTTTGAACCTCTCTCGTTCAGCTGCAAGGTCACCCACCAAACCCAAGTCTATATTGTCTAACCAATTGGCGCATGTCGAGCCTGCTGCCAGTGCTTTTCTCACTTGATAGAGATAATGAACCTAATATTCATTTAAATGTGTTATCAATGCCATTGATAGAAAGTATCCTTTACCCATCCCCAAGATTTCATCCTTACCCATCATAATGGAAACCCCCACCCCCGGTTTCCAAGCCATCCAATGAACAAGTAATGGCAAAGCATTTAACAGATTCTTCCAAGTTTGTGAGCCAGTAAGAGACGAAGGATTAGCAATGCACAACCAAGTTATCACTCATATATGAGGAAGATACTTATCTTTTAGGACCCTCTTCCAAATCCCAGGATGCATCAGTCCTCGCCAATGTTGATCAAATTTTTAGCCTCTCCATTAATCAGAATGGCCAGAGATGCTGATGTCACACAACCCATAATCCATTTGGTCATATGATGACCAAAACCGCACTAAAGCAACATCAATCTTAGATAATCCCAATTTGTACAATCATATTCTTTTTTAAGGTCCAGCTTCAAAATAATAGCATGCAATCTCTTTGTTTTGATGATGTGTAGGCACTCCTGCGTTGTACCTATGGCGTCCAGAATTTGACGCCCCTTGAGAAAACCCAACTGTTCCTTGAACAAGGATCGTGAGAGAACAGGTATTATCCTCCTTGCAATGATATTTGTTACAATCTTATAACATAAATTACAAAGTGCGATCGAGCGATAATAAAAAAAAGATAATGGCCGATTAGATTTGGGAATTAGTGCAAGAAACGTGGAATTGATAGGCTGACAGACTTCTCCTCTACATCTAGTATACTCAACCATTGCAAGTAATTTTGGACCAACCAAATCAAAGAAGTATAGGGAAAATTCAACTGTCCACCCATCGGGGTCATGACTCTTATCTTTTGTGAAACCTTTTAGAACAATTGATAATTCCTCCAATGTTACAGCCTGTTCTAAATTTGGGACTTATTCCTCCATTACAATCTTTGGATAAAGATTGATTGTCTCCAGTTGTGCTCGCAGGTTTGACTGCCCCTGTTAATTAAAAAAAGATCTAAAATGAGTGATGACTTATTTTTTAATAAAATCCTGGCTCGTGTGTCTACCACCATCATCATCAGTGATTTCCCATAAAAATTTCTTATTCCTTCTATAGCTGGCAAATCTATGAAAAAACTTGGTATTTTTGTTATCACTCTTTATCCAAGTGGCCCTAATTTTCTGCCTCCAACTTTCTTCTTCATCTAGTAAGAGCTTGTTGCGCACTTCCTCCAAATGCTTGCATTGTAAATCTAAGTCCACAGTAAACATTCCATTTAATTTCTGGTGGTATAGCCCTTCCAATTCGCCTTCCACTTTTGTTAATAATTCCTTATCCCTTTTCTGTTTTTCCTTAGACCAAGATTTGGTCCGTCGTTTTAACAAGGATAGTTTTTCAACAAGAATTCTTTGTGCCCCTTCAATTAACTCAAATCGTTTATCCAACCAGACATCTTTTGTTAAAATTGTAAAGGTTTCATATCTTAACTAGACCGGTTTAAACTTAAATGGATGCACAGTCTTTGGAATACCAATATCAAGTTGTAGATAAATAGGATCATGGTTGTAAATGAAGGTAGATTATACCCACAATCTGTACCTCGTCTCTGGACCAATCAAGTCCTCAGCCACATAGAATCTGTCGAGTCTTTTTGATATGCTTGATTACCCATTCCTTCTTTTGCACCACGTCAAAACCAACTCTGTCGGAGCCACGTCCACCAGTGGTGTGTTTTCAAAGACATATTTAAAAAATTGAGCCAAAGGATCTAACATAGCTTCCACACCCAAAATCTCATTAGTGTTTAATGTAAAGTTTAAATCCCCTACCAAAATTAAATCAGTGTGAACTAGTAGTCCCTTATCTGCAATTTTTTTCCAGAATGCCTTACGATCCTTGCAAGGACCATAGACATTTAGAAGAGAAAGTATCCTCTTATCATCCAGGATGGAACCTGTCAAAACAATTCCGCCACATGTAAGAACCGGAGAGAAAACAAAAAAATGGGGATCCCAAGACACTAGCAGGCCTCCAGAAGTTCCAATTGAACTCACAACACAGGACATCCAATATAGCTTTAGTGCAAACATAAAATCCTTTTCCTTTACATCACTGGTCAATGTCTCTTGAAGAAAAATAATATGGGGAGTAGTCTTTGAAAGGAGTCTACGCAATGAGGACAATTTAAGGGGTCCTCCTACCCCTCTAATGTTTAGGGAGAGAGTGATCATGACTTGGCCCTGGCGAGGGCTTTGATGCCTCTAAGCGCCCCCTGGTCAATAGTGGAAAGAGAAGAAGTCGACGGGATGGATGGTGTGGACCCCAATTTTTTGCGAGCACTTCTATTCTTTATAGGAGATAGTTCAAGACCTAAACCCCGAGACCAAGCAAGTGACTTGCCATTCTTGGCCTCTCAAACTAAAGGATCAATTTCTAGAGTACTAGGTTCCCCAATTGCCACCTCAAGTTTCCTAAGAAACGTCGAGATAGTAACTAGATTGTTTACCTCCCGATATGAAGGGACTATATCAATGAACATCCTATCCAATGAGTGATCACTTACTTCAGGCTCCCCATAGCCCAGGAGTAGAGGTGAACCTTTTGACAAAAAAAGGTTCATTTGAACAGGGTTGGTAAAATGTGGAGACTCAACCAAAGGAGGGTAAGTTTGACACTCATCAAAAATAGAAAACAAAGAAGAAACACCCAACTCAGTGAGAGTAATGGTTACCTCAGGCTCACTGACCCTCTTCTCACATGTATCAGTCACCCCATTTTCATTTGAAACCGCAGAAAAGAAGGAATCGAGGTCATCTCTTTCCCATGCAGTCAAAGAACAATAGAGAGAAGGAATGTAATGATGTAACTTACTCACAAAGGTAGAATTTGTAGTTTGTGAGCAGTCCAAATCCAAAGCTCCCGGGTAGTTACCCCACTCCAGTGTCTCCACCTCTGCGGAATATCCATTTGTAATTGTATCATCCGAAAGGGACGCGTCGGTATAAACTCCAAAAGGGATTCTGTACTCCTTTTTTAGGTGACCAGTTTGTCGACAACGCGAGCATCGAAAAGGAACCCCAAGGTAGTCTAACCTCTGAGGTATCACCATGCCTCTCTATTCTATCTCCAAAGTATCCAGAAGACCACCATGCGCATCAACCTCCACAAGAATTTTGGCCATACGTCTGTCACTTGAAAGAAGAGCCTCCTCATTAGTCTTTATGAAACACCCCAAAACATTTCCAATAGCCTCCAAGGCTTTAGGATTCCACATCTATAAAGGCAGACCTGGTAGAAATACCCAAAGGTGCCAAAAGCTAAAATATTCGGTAGCCAAATCAAGTTTTAGTCTCCATCTCTTTAGCATAAGACTGTCGCCTTCAAAAAACCAGATATTTTCTAGAATCTTTGTAGAATCTTCAGGAGATTTAAAAAAACAAACAAACCAACCCATAGGTAGCATAAGGAGCACTGGTGAGTAACCCATAATGGGTTCCTAAGTCTACCTACCAGCACACTACATGGCGAGGGAGCATGAATCTTCCAGCCCATATTGGGCTCGAAGATTCCGATACTGAGATTTTGCAGAATAACTGATAGGCAAGTCTACCTACCAGCGCACACATGGCGAGGGAGCATGAATCTTCGAGCCCAATATCCATTCCCAAAACCAAAGAACGATTCATTCTTTTGGGCTTCCACACCCTCATAACTAACTTCGTAGGTTGTCTCTTCCCCACAAAACCTCTAACAGGTTCCTCCAAGGCTTCCCTATCCTGTTTCACAGCCCCTTCAAAAGAAAGCGTCGAACCTTCAACAAAGTTTCCGAGAGCACATACCTTCTGAGCTAGACCAACTTCACCCTCAACATGCATGGATACGCCAGTAAATTGTAGAGCCTCCTTGTAAGTCAGAACGCAGGAAGCAACCTGATGAGTAATACTAGACTGAACAATGATAGGAGGAGGGATTGTAATCGGACGCAAGGTTGGTGGAACGAAAGTGGTTGAATTAAATGTGGAGTTATTAACTTGGTTATTACATAGAGAATCCACCGTAGAAATGAATCTAGGGTGATCCCAAGGATCCCCTTCTTCGATTCTCGAGAGATGGTTGACCTCACCATCCATAATAAAAACCAAAAAACCTTAAATAACCTTAAAAAGAGACAAATAAATACTAGAAGAGGGAGTGATGTGGCACTCCATGAAGGGTCTAAGATCAATGAAAGCCAACAAAGAGAAGCTTCGAAAAGACATAAACACTCAACAGAAAAATCAGATCTGATGCCTGTCAGCTCCGGTTAATGTTTGATAGACCCAAGAGGACATATGTGAAAATGGTGAGATAAAAACCGATAAAACAAGTTGGAGGTTTTTAAGGCAAACTTAAAACGAGAAAAATGAGAGGTAAAATCCGCTAAACCGGACAAAAAGTTATAAATATTATCTAGCTAAGCAAAGGAAAATTGAAACCGAGCCCTCCATAACAACGATAGTAGTACCCTTCCGAAAATGTGCAGAGGTCCATTCCTGCCCTCCTCCAGGGATTCTCGCCTAAAAAATTTGAAAAACTGGTGTAGCCATGAAACCTTCTCTTCCTAACCCTAACCAAAAGAAAGAGTCGTAATCTAGATATGTTCAAGTAAGTAGAATCTAACTCCTTATTAAGTTTTCAATTGAATTTTTTATGCTAAATGAAGTTTTATAAAGTATAACTTGAAGTTTTGTAACTCATGTATTTTACAGTAAATGGAATTCAAGTACTAATACTAAAGAGGATTATACATTTTAATATAAAGACATGATGTATGAAGGATTGGACAACAAAAAAACAAATGCTAGAAATCATGATGAGGAGGACTCACCAGTACACAACAATGATTTTGCAAATGTTGTCTACAGAAAAGGATGAAGTACCAACACATGAACAACGATCATATAACAAGTAATGAAGATCTATAGCACACAGATGGAAGAGTGGAAGGTTGCATAAATCTATTGAAGCACATCTAACACCATTGAAAGGAATTTTATATATGAAAGGAAATATGACAATCAATTGATATTTTGCAAGGAGAAACAAGAGACCTCATGATTGTAGATTGTAACTGCTTTTATGCAGGGATCAAGCTCAAATGGCAAAGGATGAAATTAAAATTTAAAACAAGGCATGGACTCTCCTAATAGGAAAATTCGAAGCAAATAAGGAGACCTATGGTATACAATTTATTGATTACATTGTATGAGATGAACTAGTGTCAAAAGCCATGTTGGATTACATGCACTAAATGAGACAATTCGAGGTGTAAATGAACATGATGTAGGAAATTGTAGTTTATGAACATTTGTTTTGTAAGTATTTCTGCATTTTCCTATTTAGGATAAGGACAAAAGTTTGTAAGTAAAAAGTTAAGAGTCGAGAAGGTGGAAGGCTAACATTCAAGATGAATTTTAATGAATATAGTCATTGTATTAAGGAAAAAGGATTTTGGTTCTTGTATCTTTCATGTACTATTGTTGGAAATTTAATGAGGAGAACCCATTTTTTCCAATCCATTTTATGGAGAACTTTAATTCCTATGTGTACCAGTTATGGACTATTCTATTGATTTTACTCAACATTGGAGTTGCATAAGATTGTATCTCACACTGTCAACTATTCTTATGTGTAGTTGTTGCATTTTTATTTATGTTCTCTTGAAGTGTTTGTATGAATTTGTGAGCATGGGTTGTAGATGCTTGTTTTAATACTGAATTGTTCTAGGTTTGTAGTCATTTACTTATATTCTTTTATTTTTCCTCAATGAACTATTTATTGGGTCATTGATAGGAGCATGTGTGGTTCTATGTTTTATTTTTGGATGTTGTTAGTTTCTTTTGGATGCATGCATTTTCATTTTAGATTAGTTGCATTTCATTCTTTAGCTTAAAAACCATCACCGATGGATCGAGCCATAATAGATAAAACTTCAAACTAGTAATGGCTACTAGGTCATAATACAGATGGGTTTGCTACTCTAAATGGTGTGAGGTCTAATCGAGATATCTAATCTAGGTTAATCCTTGCTATTGATCAAGGTCATTTTCGACCTGTTAAGAGAATGATATAGAGGAAAAGGAAAGAATTATAAAATACAATAAGTGTGGAATATAGAAAATAAGGGTGACATATGGGATGATAAAAATATAAGGAAATATAATAGAAAGTTGAAGTAAAAAAGAGGCAAAGGAGTGAGACAATGTGGAGAAGAATGCATGAAAGTGAAAAAAGGGAAATAAAGACGAGTGATGAAGAAGAGATAATAAGAGAAGAGGTAGGATGTATGAATGGGTGAATAGAGGAGGTGTGGGGTGAAAGTAAACAATTATGGGATAGTGATAGGGGGGAATAAAAGTAAAATAGGCTCTAAAGCCCCTTTAGTTATCTCCCAAAATAAAATTCTCTTGTTCATTTGAAATTTTAGAAAGTATGCACAATACAATTCATGTGTACTGGAGATTGGGCTCAAGGCAGTAAAAATAATTACATGGATAGGGTTTGATAGAAATAAGGGGTTTAATGTAAATAAGGGAGATAAACAAGAAAATGAATAATTAAATTAAACATTTAAGCCTAAATTCCTTCATGATAATGCAAAACTAAAGCAATGAGTATATGAGGGTGAGGGTGGGGGTGGGAGGAATAATAGAGAACTCTTAGTATATGAGAGTGAGGGTGGGGGGAATAATTGAGAAAACTTAGTATATGAGGGTGGGGGTGGGAGGAATAATAGAGAAAACTTAATAAGTTTTCTATATTATTCCCCCCACTCCCACCCTCGGGAAAACGTAATAAAAGAGAGGTTACCTCCTCTTCACGTGGACTATTTTATGATTAATTTACATTAATTTTCAAAAAATATTATAAGAAATATTTAGATTATCAATGTGTGCATTCTAAAAATTACTAAAAAAGACATCAAAGTAGTAAAAATGACATGCAGAGACAAGTACAAGTTTGAATGATGACCTTCAACCTTGACTACCCCTACACTGTATAACCCTAATCTAAAAAATATTAACAATTTGTAGTTTTAACACCTCCCCAACAACAACACCAAAGAGTGATGGGACAATGTATTATGATAGTTAATGTCATGGAACCGCAAAGACACACTTAAATTATCAATCAATGTGTGTAAATATTTAGAGGTTTTATGCATTATATGTGCAACCATACGGTATTATATTTGCTATGATGTGCTCTAGTATCCTATAAAAGATATGAAACTCAATAATTCATCATTTGACAATACCAACACAACCAATTGCTACATACTACGACCAGGTGAAGAAAATATGAACTACAATAACCCATTCAAATTCAAAATACCTAGAATAGCCATTGTTGCCTTTGAATAAATGAAACTAGTTGTATCACAATAGTAATAGATACATAACAACATTCATGCAATCTAAATAGATGGAACTATTTCAAAAACCTATGTGATAGAAATCTATATCCATTAAAATAAAATAAAACCATAAAGTAAGCTACAACCAATATTAATTAAGGAAATTCATGAGGTAATCTACAACTCATTGAAATAAATAAAATAACAAGTGAATGAATAGAAATATAGAGAGAAACAAAAAGCTTTATTCTTCTATTATTTGAAAATTTTCAAATATTGTTCCAAATGAAAGATTTTTTTTCCTTTTTCCATCTAGCCCATTAGAAATCTCATGCCCCCTTAAACACAATTTTTTTTAGGTTCCCCTAGGACAAATCCTAGTTTATCCACTACTCATTCAAATGTTTTCTACAATCTAGGAAATTGTCTCATACAATTGGAGCCATCCCAAGTTGTGAATGATCTGGATTGGATCATTATATTGTTTTTCATCTATATCGATGCTTTTAGATTGGAAAAAATTGGAGGAATCAACTTGCAGGGTCATTTTAGTGGCAGGTCCTAGTTTGGAAAATTGGGGCCTAGAACCTTCTAAAGCCATTTTGAGGCATTAAATGGTATTTTTTTGGGTTCTAGTTTCCAAAAATTATGCACACCCCATTGAAAGTGTTCTACACTCTGATACCTTTCCAACGATGCAGATCGTGCATCAATCAGAGCTCGTATGAAAAAGTTATGCCTCCCACAAGTTGACCTACTGTGTTGACCACCATGGTACGAGAGGATGCCATGTAAGTCCCCTTTAATCATGCGTATGGAGATAGTGACGTATGTAATTTCAATAAGATTCTAGAAGGTTCAAAACACTATCACAATTGAGGGTTGATGAAATAAAAAACCTACCCCTAGATGGCTATCGAGCTATGTTAAATATTGAGCTACTAGGAGGAGAAGGGGTTCCATTCTATACTATTGTATATTGTTCCATAGCTGAGAAAAAAAATTGGGAGTGGGAAATGAGAGAGAATAAAAGAGGAGGTTAATGTTTTGTAGAAACCTAACAAGCCACGGGTCTTAGGTAACTCCATAGAGAGTGTCTTCTTCTTTGTACTTGCATTATTTCCATACCAGAGAAAAGAGAGAAGAGCAACCTCACCTTATAGATGGATTTTATCTCATAAGGGTTTCCTAGAGAAAATATTTGTGTCATTTTTTGGATGGTGTGTGATTGTATTTTATTTTTCTCTATTTTATGCATTTTATCTATTTTCATGCATAAGCAAAAAAACAATAACTAAATATTCTAGAAATATAAAGGAATTTAACCTTCATAGGTAGATTTCAGTTTTATTTATCATATATGTTGTGACAAACTGTTCCAGTTGAATATCCACGACAATTTACATATCAGTGGAAGACTTGTGGAGATCTAAACTCAGTTTGAAATCATGGTCATTTTACTTTATACTGGATTCAAATTTGTGTATCTTGAATTAAGTATCATTCTCCCTCAAAATTATCCTTAAACTATAATGGAGGGTCAACGAATATTCATGAATGGAGATGATAATATTCCTTCCCTCTTTGTTCCCTAATTTAGATGCTCTTGGAGTGTTGAATATAGAGTAATTAACGAGGGTCGAACCTCCCTTTATGGTGTGAGGCCATGAACTCCAAGGTTCATAATGTGGCAATAATTCTCATGTTGAAAATCAATATTAGTGCATACAATTTAAATCAACATAATTGATCCAGGTGGATATCGGTGGCCACCCAACTTTTCCAACTGGCTCAAAACAATTTTTTGGCAATTTTGGCACTTTACTATTTTTAGCAGTTTTTAACTTCTGGGGCCATTTTGAGGGCCGAAATGAAGGTTTTTCAGGATTGAGATTTTCAATGATAGCCAAAGTCATGATTGAGCCCCGAAAATTAATCTCCTCAATGATACCTTTCCAACGGGCTATCATACGCCTAAAATGGAGATCGTATGCAAAACTTACGACCCTGGGAAGTTGATGTACTAACTTACCCAAACGGGGCCCACATGGCTTTTGGCGCTTCATCTCCTAGGATTAGGTTTTTGGATGTCTAGGGTTTTTGGCATTCCTATTTATTGTAAAAAGGCCTTCAAAGCCTCATTGTAATCATCTTCCTGCAAATTCGAGTATCCGTCACATCTCTTCTTAGAGATAAGCTGCCACCATTCTAGCGAGTCTTTCACTCTGTATTTTTACAGTCTCTGTACATTTCTTTCATTAATAGAAATCATGTATTATTGTACATGTGTGTTTATGGTTGCATCTATGATACATTTATGTTATATTATTGTATATCTGCGATATCTCTGTGCGTTTTTTTTATTATATCTTCACTCTCATTTGGTGCCGAAAATAATTTGGATCAGTGGTATCAGAGTAGGTTGTTCTTGATCATTTTTTTTTTCAGTGCATGTCCCTGACTAGGTCCGAGTATAGCAATTTGGGTCTTGAGCTTGTCTCTCTTAAGGAAAATCGCTCTCGCGCACCCAATAAACCCTCAATGGCGGAAGAAAAGAAAAACGATGGAGTAGACGATCCTATCAATCTGTTGCTTGAGCAAGCTCTCACATGACAAAGGGATGAAATGATGGAGAATTTTTCCCACATCCTTCAACACTTTCTGATAGCAATAGGCACATCTTCATCAAGAGGCCACTTTGGAGGCACCTCTCCTTTCAAGGTACAAGTTAATTTTGATATTCCTATATTTGAAGGACAGATAGATGCAGAAGCCCTAGACAAATGGTTAAATCTGCTAGAAGTTTATTTCTTTGTTCACAATTTTTTCGGCAAAGAAAAGATCACCTTCTCACTCCTTAAATCTCTCCCCCATTTCAAACATTAGTGGGAAACTTACTGGGAGAAAATTTCCACAGAGGAGTTTGGAATATATGGCGTTGAGCCCACTTGAGAATTTTTTGTGGATGTGGTAAAGGAACAGTATTAGCCCGTTGGAAACTATGAGGACCAGTACATGAGATGGACCACACTGTGGCAAGAGAGGGGCCAAGAAGTTCCAAATTTCACCAATACCTTCCATACCTTGCTCACCAAGATGGGTATCAAAGACTTTGAACGACATTTGGTTCTGAAATACCGTGGGGCTCTACACAAATACATCCAAACTGAAATGAATTTTCTAGACCTCTCATCAATCGGTGTTGCTTATTGATATGTTATTAAATCAAGAAGAAATTTAAGCACCAGAACAAACGGTAGTTCGAGTCTGCAAATCTGCAACAATCAAAGTATGACAAAGACGGTCCTAACAAACAGCCTTTCGAAAACCAGCCCAATCCATAGGAAAACAAGGGTCACGGGAAGACAAAGAAGGACACTGGAAAATGGTGCAATTTCCACAAAATTCCCTAGCACAACACCGATGAATGTCTCTCAAAACAATCATTGGTGGACGAGATCAAAGACAAGGAGTCGAACCCTGATTCAAAATCTAATTCTAAAAATACTAGTAAATGGCAGATCATTGATGCAGACCTCACTGCTATTGTCGTGTCTGCAACAATTCAACCAGAAGAACCAACAGATCCTGAAGAGGGTGATCGCCTTTTTCATTCACAGATGTGGGTGAAGGGGAAGCTGCTGCATTTTATTATTTATAGCGGAAGCTAGAAGAACCTCATCTCAACAAAGGTCATCAAACAATTGGGATTGTCAACAACACCACACCCGCAACCATACAAAATTGGGTGGCTTCACCAAGGAAGAGATCTTTCTGTCAGCCAACAGTGTCGATTGTCATACGACATCTAGCCCTTCAAGGATGAGGTATTATGTGATGTTTCCCCATTGGATGTATGTGATGTTCTCTTGGGCCAACCATTTATGTGGAAGCGCCATGTTGTTTATGAGTCTCAACCCCGTAGTGCCATTGTTTCTCTGGGGGGTTCATCTCTATAGAATACCAGAGGTAGTTCTGACTATTTTTCCACCTAAAAAGTTCCGCAAGGTAGTATCTCATACTACAAAATTCAAATTCTTCACAATTTGTTCAAAAGGTGAACAAAAGAATACTGCAACCACTACAGCCTTGGCCTAAGCACATTCTATCCAATAGAAGAAGGTCAACAAGATTGTAGCAAAGTGTAAAGATTCCTTCTGCACAAAATAATCTCATGTATCTAGACTAGTTAAAAAGGTCCAACCCTTCCAGCCACATGCTCATGACAGCCTTCCACAAACCGAGCAACGTGACGTCTCTAGTAAGGCAAGCAACTCACCAAGATTCAGATTCAGCAAACGCTTTTTCCTCTCCCTCGGGCACTCAACACAATGGATACCATTGCTTCCTAAGGAGGGAGGATTGATCCAGGTGGATATCGGTTGCCACCCACCTTTTCCAAATGGCTCAAAACAATTTTCTGACAATTTTGGAAATTTACTATTTTTAGCAGTTTTTAACTTCCATGGCCATTTTGAGGGCCCAAATGAAGGTTTTTTAGGATAAATATTCTCAATGATATCCAAAGGAATGATTGAGCCCCCAAAATGAATATCATTGACAGTACCTTTCCAACGGGCTATCATATGCCTAAAACAAAGATCGTATGCAAAAGTTATGACCTCGGGAAGTTGATGTACTAACTTACCCAAACGAGGCCCACATGAATTTTGGCGCTTCATCTTCTAGGGTTAGGTTTTTGGATGTATAGTGTTTTTGGCATTCCTGTTTATTGTAAAAAGGCCTTCAGAGCTTCATTGTAATCATCTTCTTGCGAATGTGATTAGCCATCACATCCCTTCTCAGAGATAAGCTTCCACCATTCTAGCGAGTCTTTCACTCTGTATTTTTACAGTCTCTGTACATTTATTTCATTCATAGAAATCACGTATTACTATATATCTGTGTTTATGGTTGCATCTCTGATACATTTATGTTATATTATTTGATATCTATGATATCTCTATGCGTTTCTTTATTATATCTCCGCTCTCATTTCGTGCTGAAAATAATCTGGATCAATAATTAACTCAAAAATACTTAAACAATCATGCATTCATAATATATCTCGAAAATCAGGCAATAACATCCATTTAAGTAAGCATATGTCAACAACATCTAATTTGGTCATTAAAATAATAAGAGTACTTAGGAAAGTATTAAGTCTTTGAAGCTAATTTAGCAATAATGCAGGGTTAAAAGATGGACAACAAATGGTAATCCAAAAGCTCATGGAATGACTAGTTTCTTCGAATGGCTAGTTTGCACGACACCAAATAAGATAGAATAAAAAAAATATTTATGAAGAAACACTTTCAATCAAATGTGTGAGAAATTAGGGATGTCTTTCAACCATGAAGCAACAAGAAAAAAAGAAATCCACATTACCCATTATGTGTGAGAAAGTAAGGATATATTTGAACCATGAAGCAACAAGAAAAAAAAGAGAACTACAAGAACAACAATGAAACACCAAATTTATAGTGGTAAAAGACCCCATATGGAGTAAAACCTCATCTCTCAAAGTTAGATGTAATGATACATGAGGTTGTCTTTAAATACAAAAGCTTCACTAGAACTTTCCCACAATAGTTATAATTCCCAATATTTTCTCATGCTCCTCTTAGCAACAACAAAAAATCTCATTAACTTAGTACAAATCACATACTAAACATGCACAAGATAACAACCTAGTCATGACTCATATGACAACTACAGAACAAGAAAAAATTGTTTTTAACACCCCCATAATGAGTACTTATTGTGAATCGATCATTTCATACCATTCAAGTTGGGCTCTCATGACATCTCCTTTTCATACCCATTAATGAATACTCTCCCACAAGTGATATACACTGAAACATTCATGTTCATTATATTAGCTCACCTAGAGAACATGAAGAACAATATTATCCAAGGTTACATGTTATAGGATATACACATCCTCATCAACATGCCTACTTCTTGTCTCCAACAACATGGATACCATCTTGCCTCACTGGACTTACAGAGACATTCTATGAGACTAACAATTCAAAGGTTATGTTTGCTAATCCGAGTCTTACAACCATTAAAACTTTACATCATGTAAGAACACTTCATATTTTCTCCAAACATGAAGTTACATAAGTACAATAAATATAGGTTATCTTAGCTTTCCATGTTTTCACCTTTCCCCGGGAAAAGATCCATGTAGATTGTCTTCTATAACATGAAGAATCCAATGAGTTTTCCATACACATCCTTGTAAATCCTTGTCTCTTCCATTACACAATTGCATTCTCATAACCTTTTTTTTTACAATGTCTATAAGGATTTCTACCTAACACAATCACAAACTTTGTCTCTCCATTGGGTATTCAATCACATTACCAGCCCTCTTAGATATGACAATCATGTAATCAGCTTGTCACAAGTGTCAACAAACAAGATCTATTTAGAAAGAAAAATAACAATGATCACAATGGGAGTCAGTTCCAACATGCTTCTCTACAAGCTTTCTTCAACTACTACAACCATAATGTCCACTTCATGCTCTCCTAGCAACTTGCAAACACACACCATGCAAACAATCATGATGCAGCATGTACCATGTTGTAGCTTTCTCTACAACAACTTACAACTTTTGTCTCAACAACTACTCATATGCATTCCATGCAACTTTGATATTTCCATACAAGCATTTTTTTTGCCTCTAGAAAATTAAAATACACATGAAACTAACAAGTAAAGCTCCCAACATATTTTTTTTGTAATTGTTGCTACTCACCATGTCGAAGATCAAGCACCATAACGATCATAAACTAGAACAAACATGCATTCTTCCTCCACCAACTATATGTATCATGCCTTCACAATGCTCCAATGATGTCCTTCTCGATAGGGACTTCAATGAGAAAAGGCATGCCTTGCAAACATAATCCACAAACCTCCCTTGTGAGAGTGATCAGGCCCATGCTAGCTTTGATACCATGTAAAACTTTTAAACTAAATAACTAATGCCTAAAACAACCCATAAAGAAATAAATTAGAGAATTAATGACACAATAACATGACATCGTAGTTATCATCGTAAAAACTTCCATACATGGTAAAACTCCACTCTCAAAGATGTATCTTTATATTCCCACATGTGTTGAAATTTAACTCTCGAACTCAACCCTTGGTATGTTCTGATACCATGTTGATATTCATCCTTTACTCAACACCCGATAGTTAGCTCAAAATAAAATCTCTTTATCTACGAAAAGCATAATTGAATAATCAACTAAACATGTAGAAGAAGCATAAACTAGGAAACCAAAATATCACACACAAGACACCAATATTTTGGGTAAACTACCCTTGGAAAAACCACGGAGGGAAAACCAGTTCCAATATGATTTTATTAAGGTCAAATTATGGCTCCCATAACAAGGAAAATGACCCACTAATAGAAATAAAATTACAGACAAACCTGTCCAAGTCTTCTCTATTGTACGACCCTTGAAAACCATGTTTTTAAGTTGTACACAACTATCCTTTAGAAAACCTACGCACGTACACCATTGTCTCCACTGAGACCCATGTACGCGTATGCAAAATTTCGTACAATGCACCCCTTTCCTTTGGCTTCTATCCTCTGAAACCCATATATGGATGCCTCTGCTCTCTCTTCTCCCTGACCTGTATGACCTATAGATGAATTTCCTTCTCCACCTATCCAATATCTTAAATCATGGTCCTTTGTGATACAACACTCTCTACATCAATACTTGGATGAAATCTCTTCACCCAACCTGTGATATCTTCGAACTCTAGTGCAAGAAAAAGTCTGTCTTTTCTCCTACACTCCTCACACTAGAAAATTTCCTTCTTTGTTATCCCTGACCTTTCTCTCTCATCAAAGTGACTTCCTTTCAAAGTCTCTCACAAGTGTATCTCACACAAGTCCCGACTGTGTCGACTCCTTCAACAAAAGTGTCTTCCTCCTTCACCCTAGCCTTGCTTTTATAATTACGAGTTACAATCTATTTATAATCTCCAAAGTGATCTATGGTTGATATTACTTCTCACACCCACTTAAGGTTTATATTACATGTTGCATGCTATGCATGTTCCTTAAATAACTCAATTAACTAATAAACACAATTTTACTTTAATTAATTCCTTTTAACTAAAGTAAACTCAAAACTAGAAAAATCTCGATGAATTCCACATGCTAGACACATGCTAATGCAAAAATACCTATATGATGCTACCACTAACATCAACATCCTGCTCCATAAAATGATACATGAATATTGATTTAAATAAAAATGCTTCACTAGAAATTTTCCAGTGATACTCCTGGGTGAGTGCACGAAGTTGTTGGATGATAAAGTGGAAATGGGATGAGCAAGAACATGCACTTGCAGGAACGTGTGCATGTTTCTAGGAATTCACATGCGTTCCTAATGTGATAGGTTCGAATAAACCCAATCCACCACTCAACAAGCCATGTAGGAACGTTCCCAAGAACACATGTGGGTTCTCAAGAACGTGCACACATTCTTGAGAAACACATATACACGAACGTCTGTGTGTTCATAAAACAATTTGAAATAAAAATAGCATGTGCACTTTAGGAAATTTCATGCATTCCAAAAGTGCACGTGTTATTATTAATAGGAACACACATGTGTCCCTGTTAACATAAAATATTCTCTACCCCCCTTCTCTCGTGCCTGTGTGCTCTTAATGCAATGGATAATTTTTTTTCTATATGGCCCATATAATTTTATGAATAAAGGTGTATAGGGGCTTAAAGACAAATAGGACCTATGGGCTTAAGATTTAAAGTTATTTAAGGCATAGGGTAGTGGTTAGAGCACTAGGATGGAGGTGTGGGAATATGGTACTTAGGGATAGGGTGTAGAGGGGGTCAAGGGTTAGGTTTAGGTGGAGGCATAGGGTTATATGGAGCTAGAGCCAAAGTGGAGGTAGGTTCTTAGTAATAGAGAGGGATAGTGGTGGGAGAGAGAGTAAGAGATTGATAAAGGGGGAGAGAGAGTGAGATGACGAGAGAGAGAGGGAGGTATAGTAAGGTAAAGAGAGGGTAAGAGGGGTAGAGAAAGAGAAAGAGAGATAATGAGAGGGAGGGGGAGAGAGAGAGAGGGAGGAGGGACTAACATAGATGGAGGGAGAGAGATATAGGGAGAGAGTGGTAGAGGGGGGAGAGGGAGTTAAGGGGAGAGAGAAAAAAAAAGTGATATATGGGGATAGGGAGTGGTGGGAGAGAGGGGTATATATAAGAGAGAGAGAAAGGGCGTAGAGAGAGAGAGAGAGAGATGTTACACTTTATTTTGGTCACCCTAATGATGATTTCAAAAACGTGTGTTCAGGCTCCCAACATGACTTTTTGCCTGAGAAAATCAACTTCTTTCCTCCTCTACAAGGATGATTTTTAGAAAGGGTCCATAGGCTACATATATTAAACAGTGCATAAATCTATGATTTTCGTGGGATGCTATATAGGCAGGGTGCGGTGGCGGTCCAAAGATAAAAGAGGAAAGAGGTTTCACAAAGTTTCTAGAAGGGGAATCTTCTAGAATGTGAGGTGGTGTCCGTATGGTTGTGATCCTACTAGTTTCTTTGATTTGGTGGGATAATCCTCATCCCTTTAACTATTTCACCTTCTCCTATATAATCATGGGCTTCTCATGGAAAAGGTTAAGCAAGATTAAACAGAGAATTAATGAAATAATAGGTTGAAGACTGTGTGAAGAATCCTGTTCCTAGTGATGCTTGAGGCCTCTATTTGTCTATCAAGATCTTGTGGATTATCTTCATGTGAATTTCAGAGAAAGTGTATGTGTGTGTTCGAACGAAGGAACACTAAAAGGGAACTTGAAACATCAAGGAAATTTGGTTGTATCTTCTACTTTTCATTAATATAATACGGTGGACCGCCTCTTTCCCATAAAATGATTAGTATTTTATTACATGATTCCTTGATCACATGTTTAGCTTGTCATTGAATTCTACTATTGTTGCTTTCACATTGGTTGGTTTCTGTTATCGCAGATCTGATTCCGCAAGAGCACTGGAGTGAAGCAAGGACAAAAAACATATAAGGAAGTGATTCATAAGCTATGTTATCTATTCCTCCTTTGGTAGTAAACTCAATGATCACAACTTAGGGAAAGTGTCTTATTCTGTCTCGTTTTGTTCTAGATCTGGGTGGATCTAGGGGGATTAGTTCATGTCCTCATCTACCGATTTACCCAATAAAAAAATTGGAAGCTCCGCTGGGGAAGAACAACTTGATTTTGTTTTTTTGTTGGCCATTTGATTTTGACCTATTCTTTTTACTTGAAATCAGTCTCTGAGTCTGTGGGAGATCCATTTAGACTCTTTCGGTTTGAAAGTCCACTTAGATGCTTTGCCCTTTTCTCCAAATTTATTGATTTTTCAAACACTTCCATACTGCACCTTATAGATAGCCTACGAAAACCTTTGATTTCCGCACCCTGGTGGTTTATTTCAGTGTAGGATTTCCTCACCCTGTCGGTTTCTGGCCTGTAGAAACTATTCCTTTCTGCACTGTGTTATACTGCTAGCCTGCGATAGCGTTTGAGAAATATGTTGGGTTGGGTTTTTTCCTCTGTTGTTATCCAGTTCTGCTTTATTCAGCCGGGAAATGATTTTTTATGCCGGTTCTTGACTTTTTCTGACTGTTTAAGCTTGCTCTTGATTGGTTTCAGAGATTGAACAACTCTCTTTTGATCTTTTTCCAATTTTTGTTTTTTGATTTTTATCGACAAGGGTATAATCTTTGGATTGGTGTTTGAGTGATTGCTCGATTAAAAATCTTCGATTGGATTTGAAGTTTTAGGTTGGTTACACATTCTAGATTGCTTAATGATCAACAGACCATTTTTTATTCACATTTGAAGAAACATTTTCTTGTCATTTTTATTTTTATTTTTATCTCCATTGAAAGATCGATTTGAGTACTTGTTGAGTGTTTTATTTTCATTGATTGCTTATCCTTTCTTAGTTCCATCCTTGTTTTGGTTTTTGAAAGAAAAAAATTAAATTCTTTCAGTCTTTATGTAATCATTTATACGGAAAATATTGGCATTCAAAAAATTGAAAAAGAACGAATAGTGAAATTACATTGTTGATGATTGTTTGGTATTACATTCAAAGAAAAGGAATTGCACGTCATAGCTCACATTGTTATAGAAAAATACCTTCTCCCTACTGTAGATAGAATTCATTGAACAAAAATTTTCATTATTCATTTCTATTTACATGTTATTGGGTCGAAGTCTTACACAACATTGGTTTCATTCCCGTCTACCTTTTGAGTAACAACAGCCTCTAAAAACATTGCGGAATTTAAAACTCAATTAGTAACTTTTATTTTCTAGGGCTCTTTTACACCAACATTAGCTAGGCTAGAGTTTTGGAAGAGGCAGTGAGACACACTTTACAAATCACAAAACACACAATAGTATCTTGTGATAGGGAGTGTTCAAATCCATTTGCAACATTTTGTCCTAGGAAGCCCTTCTCACACAAGGGTCAAACCTGACGTCACATTGAGATTGGCAAAGTTGATCACCCTGCTTTGTTGGTCTCAATGTAGAGATTGCACGTATTATGGGGGTCGCTTGAAGGTATACCTACAATGATGAGTGGAAGCCTCTCAAGTTGATTTTGGGCTCGATACCTTGCCCTTGCATGTGGATCGGATTGTCGACTGTTTCCCCAGGCATCATTGTTGTTTGTGGTAACTTTAGTAGCCTATCTTCTTAGGGTCTTACACAAGGTGACTATGGAGGGGCAAGTCTCCACGGTACCTAGAATCGACATTGGCCAAACTCACTCGATCTCCTTGGAGGGTATACCCACGATTATGTGTGGGAGCTTGCAGCAGGGTGTAAGTTTGATAAGTAGGTTGTCAACATAACTTTTCCACCCTAGCCCAGCCCCTTCTTATCTCGATCTCACAACGTTGTATTTCATCACCAACTAGTGACTTCAAAATGATAAGGTTTGTTTGTATGGTTTGAACTATAGATTTTATTAGCGAGTGATATTTGTTTTCATAGTTGGCCATAGATTTGTTTCGCAAAGTTTTTGGTTCGGGCAATATTGACCCTCCACATCGTTCACGTAGAATGCAAGGCCTACCTTTGGAAGATCTGAAAATTTTTCAACCCTTGCCTACTAATCCACTAGAGGTATCTCCTCAACAAAGTGAGGTCCAAGACAATGTCGCTCCATGAGTGGAAAAAACTGAATCTTTAGACAATTTCCAAATTTCTTCCTCTCTAGAGTCTTTTCGACTCCCTCACGGTTCCGAGAGACGTATTCTTCGGCTAAATTCATCCGAAGATCTTGTTGTTCAAACTTATGGACTACCAACCAGACCTTTTGCAGGTCTTGAAGGACAAGATCCATTTTGGACTATTGACATATCTAGACGGGATCTTTTTTGAGCTAGGTCAAGTGCTGATATACTTGTCATACCCGAGTCACCCGAAACGTCTGTTAAGGACATGATACCCCTAGATCATTCTTCCATTACAACTGCCTATCTATTCACTGGTTCAGACACCCTATCAGTTGATCCTTTCTCAATCACCCCCCTTCACATGGCCCACTTTACAATGGTCCCAAATGTTATGACTATTCCCACCAGGACTACGGTGGCTAGCCAAGCTCCCATTGGCACACCACTTTCACCTAGAACTTCCCCATCACTTCCTCTTGGGTATAATGTGTTGAATGCTTCTATCCCTATCCCTACTCAGGTTCCATCTCGATCATATGGAGTTTTTTCTCCTCTTGGGCACAATCATGTTGCCGATTTCATTCCGACACTTCCCCAGACCCCTCCGAGTGTCTTATCCTCCTTTCACCGGTGGATCCGACCCTAGTGGAATTAATCATTCTTTCACACCTAATTATTAGATTCCTATTGGCGGGAAATTCAACCCCGAAGACTAATATCAACCCTCGTTTGGAGATCAAGCCCCAATTGGGACACAACCTCCGATTGGAGGACAACAACCACCCACCACACCCTATGGACATAACATACCAACACCTTTAGCCCAGTATTGGAATTTTCTTACCCAGGGTAATACTCAATCGATTGGGGGGAAACAACCTTAATTCATCTCTTTCATACCCCCTAGTATGGGCCAACCATATCCTGGGACTTCCAATCCCATTTGGGGTTCAAACGTTCAATCTAGTGTCCCTTTCCAAGGGAACATCCCTAATTAGTACAACCCCATGGGCTACCTGCCTCAACACCCGCAAATGAATCTTCCAGGATCTTCGCATCATATGCAAACTTCTTACGGTCTTACTGGTATACCGATGGGACTTCCTCCCCAAAGTCACCAGTACTCTCACGTGAATAGACAGTTACCCTTCTTAGCCACTTTGGATCTACCTGACTTGTCTAGGATTTTGAATGACCCTATCCATCACTCTCCTCATTGGCCTGTCATACTGGCCAAATTACCATCAGACATTCCTAAGTTTGATGGTATACCAGGAGAGGATCTGAAAAATCATGTAATGACTTTCCACCTTTGGTGTTCATCCAACTCTTTGATGGATGACTCCATTCGGTTACGTCTTTTTCAACGAACTCTCACGGGTTTAGCTGTGAAGTGGTATATAGAATTACCACGAGGCTTCTTCGCTGACTTTAATACCCTAGGTATGGATTTCCTCACTCACTACCAGTTGCCAATCCGTTATGAAATGGGAACCAAGATCTTGAGTTATTTTAAGAAAAATAAAGCCACTCATATTTCCGATCACACTCATGAGTGGAGACGAAGACAAAGTTTAATCAAACTCGATCTTCCTGATCAGTTATTGGCAGAATGGTTCAAGAAATCCTTTGTGAATGACATATCTAAATACATTTCCATGGGTGGAGTTGTCATAGAAGAACAAGCAATCATTCGTGCCCAATACCTCAATCTCATTTATTCACAAACGGGTACTCTTTACGATCTGCTCCCTGACGCACCTCGTCCTTCTACCACGACCACCTCAACAACCCCAACAACTTCTCATGTTGTTGATGGTGTGATAGGTACTTTCCATGCTCAACCTCAATCTGCGCAGGCCTCTCACACCACTCCCAAATTCCATGCTTCTAATGTTCAAACTGCTCCGACACCCACTCCTCCCACCGATAAAACTTCAAAAGTGAACGTTGTTCAACCGACTCCTACCGGTAAGAATAAATATAAAAAAGGGAAGGGTATGAATAAGGAGGATAAAAATAACAACCCACAATCTGATAATACCAAGTCACAACCTGTTTATGATAAGGACAAATGCAAACCTCGCTATCCTTGCCTTATTTTTGTTGTTGATCACTACACCAAGGACTATCCGAGACGTGCCGAGGTCACGAAGTTCCTTCAAGGGACCCCAAAACCTCCTACACCTGTCGTCTTGTCTCAACCCTTCCCTTCTCAAAAGTAGGCTCAATTGGTCATCTAAGATCAACCTTCTTCCTCCACTAATTCCTACGTACTTATGTGTAATGGCGATTCAAAGAAGAATGACATCACACTTATCACTCGTTCCAAATATTATTCTTCCTCCAAGGATAACGTTGACGATATACCACCTTCGTTGGTTCAACAATATACCTTGGCTCCACTTTCGAATGATCGCCTTCATATCAAATGACCGAACCCTGATACAGTCCTTCGCCCTCCTCCCAAGGGCATGGTTCAAAAGTCTACTTTCAATCCTCACGCGCGTGCTGCCAAGAACTACAGTATTGTAGAGGATTTGGCACAAGCACCATCTGCGATGTCAGCCCTCAAAGTCCTTCAGAGTTTTCGTACACAACGAAAGGCATTGTTAAAATCTATCGGTGGAATCAACCCTATGGATATGAATTTAATAATCTTTGACTTGGAAGATCACATTCGAAGGTTACCCCCTCAGCTTGCATTTCAAATACAAGTTGTTGCCAACAAGAACTTTTGTAGAACAGTTATTGACGAGGGTGCCTCAACATGTGTCATGTATATTTCTTGCTAGAAGGCCATTGGCTCTCCTTCCTTAACTAAATCACACAACACCCTCAAATCCTTTAATGGCTCTGGCTTTAAACCTTATGGTGTACTCCCTTCATTGTCTATTACGTTAGAAGTCAAAACGATCAACGTTGAAGTTGAGGTCTTTGACGCACCTCTCGATTACAACCTTTTACTTGGATGTTGCTGGATCGATTCCATGTGTGTAGTCATGTCTACACTCTTCCATATCATGTGTTTTCCACATCAAGGAAAAGTAGTTACAGTAGACCAATTGGCCTTCTTTAACTCTGATACACATACTAACAACGTACCTTTCATTGTAAATATACCCCCTAGGTACGAGAATGTTGGTGTGGGTTGATTCAGATTTTATGAGAAAAACAAAATGAATACAAATTCTTAACAAAAAATAATAGAGATACAATAAAACTAGTTTTCTATTCAATAATGAAATACGCTGAAACTGTAAAATGTAGCGGAAACAAGCTTGTTGGAATGGTGGCGGCTTATCTCCGAGAAGAGATGTGACGGATGCGCTCATTTGAAAGAAGATGATTAAAATGAGGCTCTAAAAGACTTTTCCATTAAATAGGAATTCCAAAAACCCTAGACATTCAAAAACCTAACCCTAGGAGATGAAGTGCCAAAAGTCATGTGGGCCCCGTTTGGGTAAGTTAGTACATTAACTTCCCGGGGTCGTAACTTTTGCATACGATCTCCATTTTAGGCGTATGATAGCCTGTTGGAAAGGTATCATCGAGGAGATTCATTTTGGGGCCTCAATGACTCCTTATGCCATCATTGGGAAGACATATCCTGAAAAACCTTCATTTAGGCCCTCAAAATGGCCCCAGAAGTTAAAACTGCTAAAAATAGTAAATTGCCAAAATTGCCAGAAAACTGTTTTGAGCCAATTGGAAAAGGTGGGTGGCCACCGATACCCATATGGATTAATCATCCTTACTTAGGAAGAAATGGTCTCCATTGCATTGATTTTCCCCATTAGATGAGGAAATTTCTGCTGAATTTGGCCTCGGATGAGCCACTTGCCTTGGTGCAGGAGCTGCCCTGCTTTGACGACTCGATAAAGATGGATCCTTTGTTGTCGAGTTCCCTTGATATGTGTGTCCAAAATCTGATTGTTGGATTCCTATTGGATGCATTTGGGGTTTATCTCTATTGGTGTCAGTTGTACTGCTATGTCTGAGGTGTCCAATAATGGTGGAAAATAAGGGCGAAGGAGATCCACGTTGAACATTGGGTGCAGGCTAAGGAAAGGAGGAATGTTGAGCTCAAAAGAATTATCCCCCATGACCTTGGTGATGGTGTATGGCCCATAATAGAGTGGGAAAAGCTTCCGATGGGGTCCTGTAAGGTGTTCTTTCTACAAGTGCAACCAAACTTTGTCTCCCACCTGAAACTTATGTGGCACCCGATCTTGATCATGGCGTTGCTTGTACTTGTCATTGGATTTCTGTAGGATATCTTGAACCTGTTGGCAAATGTGTTCGATACTCTCAATAAAGTGGGTGTCTTTTTCATCTTTAGTTGGAACAGGAGATGAGTCGGTCCAGGTGACTGCAAGGGGAAGTGCAACATCTATGGGACCCAATGGTTGGAATCCCAACCCCACCTGAAAATGGCTATGGTTGGTTGAGCTATGCAGGGATCGATTGTAGCTATGTTGTACATAGGGAAGGCTCTCATCCCATGTGAGAGGGTTCTTTGAATTATACATGCGATGGATATGCACAACCATTATATTTACAACCTTGGTTTGGCCATCTATCTGGGGGTGGAAGGTCGTGGATTTGGTTAGCTTGGTGTCCAACAGTGACCAGAGGCTCGACCAGAATGTGCTAAGAAATCAACTATCCCTATATGAGATAATGGTTTGTGGGAGTCCAAAATGTACCTAGACCCATTCAAAGAAGAGCTTGGCAGTGGCTTCTGCTGTGATTCTCTTCTTGCAGGCAACCAAAATCACCATCTTAGAAAAGCGGTCAACAACCACAAAAACATAGTCATTTCTACACTTGGTGGACGAGAGGCCCGACATGTAGTCCATTGAGATGGATTCCCATGGCTTATCAGGAGTAGGAAGAGGGGTGTACAGGCCCCGTTTCTTAGTGGTTGGTTTGGCAATAGCGCAGGCAGTGCAGGACCTGATATACTTGTTGACCTCCTGTTGGAGTTTTGACCAGTAAAAATGTTTCTGTAGCATCGCCACTGTCTTTTCGACGCCGAAATGTCCTGACAATCGACTGTAGTGGTATTCCTAGATCATCTTCGCTCGCTCTCTTGATGGAACACATATATGGACCAGATGACACAACAACCCATCCTAGAGATATAAATTATCGACAACTATGTTTGCACCCAACATTTGGTAGGTGGTGGCGATGTCCGGGTGTGTCTCACAGAGTTGGGGCCATCCAGAGGTATCATGGCCGCAAGAGTCTAGCACCATGGTGAGTGCTGTGACTGGTGGTCTGCTGAGGCAATTAGTGACGTGATTGGTGCTTCTTGTTTTATACTTGATTTTGAGGTGGAATTGATACAAGTATGTGGACCACTTTTGATGGTGGTCATTCTGCAATTTTCCTTGTGTCTGCATAAACTACAATGGCTTATGATCAGTGTGCATGATTGTCTCCTTCTCAATAATGTAATGTCTCCACTAGTGGCAGGTTTTCACAATGGAGTACATTTCTTTGTCGTAAGTAGGATACTTACGGACAACATCTGATAGTGTCTCACTATGATAGGGCACAGGGTGCTTGTGCTGAGTGAGAATGACGCCCACAACATAGTCTGAAGCATCTGTCTCGATCTCAAAGGGATGTTCCAGGTCTGGTAGTGAAAGCACTGGGGATGAGCCCAAGCGTTGCTTCAAATCATCGAACACTTGTTGTTAGGACTGGCCCCATGAAAATTTTTCCTTACCACCACCCCTGGTGATTTGGCTGAGGGCCCATGCAATATGGGAGAATCCCAACACAAACCTGCAGTAGAAATTGGCAAGGCCCAAGTGGCTCCAAATCTCACTGAGTGTGGTTGGAGCTGGCCAGTCACGGATGACTTGGATCTTGGCTGGATCCAGATGTACACCATGCTCATCAATGATGTAGCCTAGGTAATGGACCCTGTCCATGCCGAAGGAGCATTTCTCCAAGTTGGTGTATAGCTTGTGCTGCCACAGGGTGTGAAAAACCTGTTGAATATGCACCACTACAAAATTATTGTTGAATGGTCATAGGATATCGTCCATCATCCTCATGAAAGTGGTCGGAGAATTTGTCAAACCAAAGGTCATGACCAACCATTCAAAAAGGCCTTCCTTTGACTTGAAGGCGGTCTTCCATACGTATGTCTGTTCTATTGGGACCTGGTGGTATCCATACTTTAGATCAATCTTATTGAAATATTTAGCCCCCATGAGTTGATCAAGGAGGTCTTCGATTCAGGGAATCGGGTACCGGTTTCTGACTTTGATTTTGTTTAGAGCCCAGTAATCAATGCAAACTCGCCAGGTTCCATTTTTCTTCTATACTAACATTTTTGGGCTTACGTAGGGTGATAAGTTGGGATGAACGTTCCCCTTATGGAGAAGTTCTTGGATTTGTCTCTTGATATCCTTATTCTCTAACATATAGCGACGATATACTGGCCCATTGGGAAATGGTGCACTGGGGGTCAGATCGATGGGGTGCTTGACCTGGCAGTGCAGAGGTACTTTGGTAGGTGAGGAGAAGATATCTGAGTATTCTTCCACGACCTTATATACTTGCTTCTACTGTGTGGAGAGGTTGGTCACAGAGACCCTGGATGTGGCTATGATCTTTTACTTATTTAGAGAGTGAATCACAAAGAAGACAAACTTCCCCATTTGAGAGATGACCTTCCTGCATTTCTTAGCAGAGATCAAAGAAATAACACTAGGTGGGACTGCCTCAGGTATCCTGTACAATTTCTTGTTCAAAGTAATAATAACACTATGAGGCCTAGACTCATATACAGCATGACATTTCCATAAATAAGGTTGGCCCAAAATAATGTCACAAACTTGGAGAGGAGAAACATCATACAATACCTTGTCTTTGAAGGGATTGATGTTGTATGATAGTCGACACTGTTGGTTGACGCAGAGATCGTTTCCTTGGAGGAGCCATCCAATGGTGTAGGGTTGTGGGCAGGGCCAACCACTTGACAACCTCTGCAGAGATGAGGTTCTTCTGGCTACTGCTATCAACGATAAAGTGCAGCGGGGTGAATTTTACCCACATTTGTGAATGGAAGAGGTGCTCTCCTTTTGGCTCGTCTGGTTCACCAGGCTGGATCTTGGTGGTAGCAACGGTGTCACTGGGTTTCTCATCAATGATCCATATTCCCCTTTCTGGTTTTATCTCAGAGTTAGAATCCGCATCTGATTCAGAGGCTTTCACTTCGGTCACCAACGACTACTTTGAGTGACAATCAATAGTGTTATGCCAAGGGCTCTTATGGATGTCGCACCACTTCCTGGTATCTTTCTTTGTCTTTCCAGTGTCCTTCTTTTCTTGCAGCTTGGAGTGGTTGTCCTGATACTATCCATATTTTCTCTATCATTTGTTCTGTGGGTTGGGGCTGCACTTTCCTGGATTTTTTGTGAGGATTTCCCAAGCCCAAATTGCCGCGTCTTTTTTTTTAGCTTCTTCTCGATTTTGACGGCATATCGGTAGGCTGCGCCTAAGGATGAAATGTCTAGAAATTCCATTTCAGTTTGGATGTATCTATGTAGAGCACCATGATACTTGAGCACCAGATGTCACTCTAAATCTTTGATACCCATCTTGGTGTGCAAGGTATTGAAGATATTTGTGAAATCTGGCATTGCTTGGTCTCTTTCTTGTCGCAGTGTGGTCCATTTGGTATATAAGTCGTCATAACTTTGGACATGGTAGTATTTTTCCTTAATAGAATCCCTGAAGGAATCCTAGGTGCCTGTACCTGTAAATAATGAGGGTTCCTCTATATCCTTTTTCTCACAGAACGTTTCCCACCAGTATTTGACATGGGGGGCGACTTTGAGGAGTGCAAAAGTAATCTTTTCTCTATTCGAGAAGTTATGGACAAAAAAATACCCTTCTAGTAGATTGAACCACTTGTCTACAACATCTGTGTTTATATGACCTTCAAATATAGGAATATCAAAGTTTATTTTTACCTTGAAGGGGGTGGCGCCTCCGCTCGAAGAAGATGCGTCGCCTATTGGTAGCCGTCGAAGGATTTGCTAGAAACTGTCCATCATCTCGTTCCTCTATTGCATGAGGGATTCCTCAATCAAAAGTTTGAAAGTATTTCCTGTCCTGTCATATTTCTTTTCTCCTGCCATGAGAGGTCGCTTGGGCATGCGAGAGTTTTTTTCCTCAAGAGAAACAAGCTTAAGACCCAACTCTTTGTACTCTGACCTCATTGGGGACATGCATTAAGATGACAAGGATCAGACCGCTTTGATAACATTGATCCATATTTTATGAGAATAATAAAATGAATACAAATTATTAATAGATTCTTAACACAAAATAACAGAGATACAGTAAAACTGGTTTTCTATTCAATAATGAAATAAGGTGAAACTGTAAAATGCAGCAGAAACAAGCTTGCTAGAATGGTGGCGGCTTATCTCTGAGATGAGATGTGATGGTTGTTCTCATTCGCAAGAAGATGATTAACATGAGGCTATGAAGGCCTTTTACAATAAACAAGAATTCTGAAAACCCTATACATCCAAAAACCTAACCCTAGGAGATGAAGCACCAAAAGTCATGTGGGCCCGTTTGGGTAAGTTAGTACATTAACTTTCCAGGGTCGTAACTTTTGCATACAATATCGGTTTTAGGCGTACAATAGATCGTTGGAAAGGTATCATCGAGGAGATTCATTTTGGGGCCTCAATCATTCCATAGGCCATCATTGAGAATTTTGATCCCAAAAAACCTTCATTTAGGCCCTCAAAATGGCCCTAGAAGTGAAAACTGTTAAAAATAGTAAATTGCCAGAATTTTTTTTTGAGGTAGTTGGAAAAGGTGGGTATCCACCAATATCCATCTGAATCATGGGTCTACTAAAATATTCAACTCTAATGGGTACTTTTTTGATCCCACCACCTTTCATGCCGCCTCCTTTTGTTTCCTCGATTAATATGATTTCCATCTCTGTCTGTGCAACTCTTGAGTCTTCTGACCCGTGGATAGTACCCAAACACAGTGATTATATTCACTATGGCGACCAGATTCCTTTAAGTCTAATTGAATCCTCTTACCAATCCATTCAATCAGCTGACCCTTCTACTCCCTCTCTCGGTGATTCGTCTCCTGACCCGTTCCACATTATTTTTCCCACGGATGAGATGATTATGTCGATGGAAGATACCCCTTGGGATGATAGGCATCATAGTTCCATTCTCTTTCTTGAACAAAACACCATTGAGAGTTACCAATGGATCTCGACTCCATCGATCGTTGTTGTTATTTCTTCAGTTCCTGAATCCACACACGATGTTTTATATGAAGGGAACTTAATTAACATTTCACCCACCATCCCCCTCGACATATCTATTAAACCTGGAGTTGTCGAAAATGTCCACATCAGAGCTTCATGTTCCACCGATGAGGTTGTCACATATAAGTCACTTTTCCAATAATTTTGTGACATATTCACGTGGAGATACAAAGAGATTCTAGGTATTGAACCTGATATTGTTGTACATGAAATTAAGACCTACCGAGATGCTAAACCTGTCCGATAGAGACTTCGCCCGATCCACCCTTGTAAAGCAGCTGCTATCAAGATTTAAGTAGAAAAAGTTCTTAAAGATGGCTTTATTTATAATGTGGCTTTGACTGATTGGGTATCCAATCTAGTTCAGGTTAACAAGAAATAAGGTACGATCCCTGTCTGTGTTGATTATAGGGATATCAACAAAGCTTGTACTAAGGAAAACTTTCCTACCCCCTTCGTTAACCAGATCGTTGACGATTGCGACGGAAGTGAAATCTTCTCTTTGATGGATGGTTTCTTCGGATATAATCAAATCAATATCTTACCCCCAGATCAACACAAAACCGCTTTCATTTGTCCTTGGGGCGCTTTTTCCTACCGAAAACTATCCTTCAGTTTAAAAAATGTCTGTGTGACGTTTCAACGTGCTATGTCTTATGCTTTCCATGATATTAAGCATATTGTACAACCCTATTTAAATGACCTACCGACACATTACATGCATCGTAGTGATCATCCAGACCAATACCTCTGCTAAATAAGAATGTCTATTGTATCTTATGCAATTGGAGGAAGCCCGTCGTGATGCCACCCTAGTTATTGAAAAATATGAGGCCAGAACGAACGAACAATAGGATTGAAGACCCTGGACCTCATCATTTTTTATCTAGGTTGCGATGGAGTATTTGTGATTTAAATTGGCTCATAGATCCACGTCATGATGCGTTGAATGCTTCTATCCTATCCCTACTTAGGTTCCATCTGGAGCATCTGGAGTTTTTTCTCCTCCTGGGCACAATCCTATTGTCGGTTTCATTCTGACACTTCCCCATGCTTCGATAGATTATAAGAATTCACAAAATGAGTTGGCACACAATGTTGTTTTCAACATTATGGGACTAGCGGGCATCTATGAAATCTGCTATGGGGTTTACACCCTTCCAATTAGTGTATGGTATAGAAGTTGTACTACCGATTGAATGTGAGATTCCATCATTAAAACTAGTCGTTGACTCGTTGAACTTCTCCCAAACACCTCTGCTAAAGAAGAACGTCTGTTGTATCTTATGCAATTGGACGAAGCCCGTCATGATTCCACCCTAGTTATTGAAACCTAGAAGAAACACATAAAATCCCAATAAGAAAAGCATGTCAAGCCATGCATTTTCTCTGAGGGCGATCTAGTTCTCCTCTATGAACAAGATCGTGATTTTCTAGGAGACGAAAAATTTGAGGCTATGTGGCGAGGCCCTTTTATCATCAAACGAGTGTTGGAGAAGGGAGCCTACGAGTTCGTATATTATGATGGAATTCCTTTGAGTGAACCCATAAATGGGCTTTACTTGAAGAAGTACTATGCTTAGACTATCTTTGCATGAGTTCTTGTATTTTACTGTATCATACTGTTGTGTGCTACTTTTGTGTGCTTTTTCATTATTTGGTTTCTACCCTTGACTGCTTACCTTGCATTGTGCTTGGTTTCCAGATGTCGGAGTCTTCATTACCCCACTTTGGCTTCGTTGATGGCGCTAGTCATAGTACTCAGAACCTAGCTTCTACTGCGTGGGCAATCTATGCACCCATGAGTGAACTTATCAGTCTACACGGTGTTGGCCTCAGTCATGCAGCCAATAATATCGCAGAGTATAGCGCAATCATTGAATTGTTGACAGATGCTATCTCACTTTGGATTCGTCGCCTGGTTATACGACTTGATTCGCAGCTAGTAGTGCTACAGTCAAGTAATGTCTATGCTATCTGAAGTCCTACTTTGTTATGGGTATATTTACGAATTCAACTCTTGGAACGTTATTTTGATTATGTTGAATATAAACACATTCCTAGATATCTAAATACATTAAATGACACATTAGCTAATTATGTGTTAGACAGACATCTAATACATTTATAAATCCAATCACACATCACATGTATTATAAAAATCAAAATAAGTCGATAGAAGCCTCATGTATATATAAATATATATATATATATAACGATATAATTTTTTTACATAAAGATTATTTTTCGTTCGAAGACCAAAATATCAAAATATGAAGTTGATAGCTTCTACAAAATGGCATCATGGATGCTTCTCATTGTAACACACTACTAATCATGCTACCTTACAGAGAAATCGTCTCAGTGGACCAGACATGCCTATGGTATGGCGCTAGAAATGCCTCGGTACCTTGCCAATCGACATATCTGGGATACCTACTTTCAAACCCTCCAGATTCTTCTCGATTGCTTCATAATCATCCACATCCCATCCTTCTATTACCATTGCTTCCCCTCGCCTCTGGATAGGGGATATACCCGGGGTTCGGAATGGCCCTACATCTGCATGGTCAAAATATTTTGATTAGTCATTTGATTGAAAACATAATAAATGTTAAATATTTTGAAAAAAATTACAAAAATACCATAAAAGAAAAAAGTTTTTCTTACCTAGATCCCCCCACTAAGAACCCTTAGGTAACACCAATTCAGGATCATAGCGAAAATCCAGCCCAACATATGCATAGTCATTGATCATCAAGATCTGGGGCTCCACCCAATCAAAAAATGTATCATTATATTTAATAATGGGGCCCGCTACATTTCAGGACATGAGATCACACCACCACTTTATCCGTAGATCTCGTGATGATGGTATATTCCAATCTACCTGTACGTGTAAGTAAGGGACTCTTTCTAGGAAGAAAGGTACCAAAATGGATCCATACCCAAACTTCTTCAGTTCCCCGTTCTTTCTCTTGGTCAACTAGCTCTTCATACTATGGAGGAGTCCATCACACCAGTTGAACACATGAGGTTCCGTGCATTCCACGGAATATTGAAAGTAGCTCTGTAGAGCCATGTGTGGAGAAGCACTCCCTGCCATTTGTGCAATGGTGAAAAGAATGGTTTTGAGATCAAATCACGAACCCCTCTGATAGCCACTTTACCCTTGCGCCGCTCGACCTCAGGTTCACAATAGCATCTGATGTATTCACTCATCAGAAAACAACCACATCGACCTCCTGTTAAGGTCACTTGCGCCCCATGATTGGATATCCCTATCAAGAAGTAAATATCTTCGATGTCTAAGGAAATCACATGAACACCCACATGAAATACTTGTTGGTCCACGTCCCACATATGGACCAAATATTCCAACAGTCTCAGTTCATCTCTCATGCCCTGGATCTTGAAGAAATTTAACAAACCACACTGTCGTAGGGAATTTAAGGTGCCCGGATCATTCAAATCCATTGCATCATTGTCTTCATGCTCTCTTTATCTCCACTCCAACATATTTGCAATCAAAATACCTTCATGGAGATAAAAGAAAGAAGTTAGCACCTTCAATCATCATTTTTGGAATTCTTTTTGGTCTAACGCGTCATTTTCTTTTTGGGTTTTCAGCTGTTGTAGCTGGGATTTAGTTACAGAGCGGGGTTTTTGCAGGTGAACCATTAGGCTCCTGTAGAAATCCTTTATTTCTGTAGGCCCCAATATAGGGCACCTGCGGCGGCCCCAACACACAACTACGACCCAAAAATTCACCAAAAAAATCATCTTTTAACCGATTGAAATGAATTTTAAATCATTGAAAAGGAAGAAGACGAGGTACTCATTGTTTTAACGCAAACCATTTGTTGAATGATTGCCTGTACTCCCTGTAATCAACCGCCAAAATATGAGGTGAAAAAAGGGCTCTTAGACAAGTTTTTGACCAAATACAAATTAAATAGTGAAAATGAGTTCTTACCCCTATTTATCTCATTTTTTACTTTTTCTAAAAATATTTTATATCATTTAAATATATTTTCTCAAAAACCTACCAGCCTAATGGTCTCGTGAGTGTTTTTTTTCTCGCAGATGGGCGGACTAGGGTTTCGAACAATGAAGTATGGAAAATTTTTGTGATTTCTTTTTCTTTTTCATCGCATGTACGATTACTTTTTAGGGTTTTTTAGAAAAACCTCAAGCTTAGTTTTTGTTCATTCTCGTGCTCGAAATCGATGAGAATGTAACCGAGTATACTTTTGTCATCTTTTCGTACTCGTCATGGTAACACGAAAATAACGAAACTTACAGAGTAACCTTTAAGCTCTTTTCGCACTCCATAAAAATGAAAAGATTGTCGAGCGACCTTTTTCTTTTCACGCTCGTAAAAGTATTTTAAGAAAAAGTTTGATGGGCGATAGTTTATCACTTTTTCGGTCCTATCAAATTACTTTACGAAAAAGGAACTGGGAGAGTTCTCTTTAAGTGTTTTTCAGACTCTCAAAATATGAAAAACCCTTGATTTTTCTATCTTTGGACTCATTAAACAAACATCGAAAGACCCACATCGGACCGAACCACTCATTCTTAGGGTTCGTTAAACATACTTCGAGGGACTAGTTCAAAGGATGAGCTTACATCAACAAGCATATATTATCCTCCTCAAGCCTGCGTAAAAATAAAGAGGTACTCGCCAAAAATGGTGGGGGAAAATTTGGGAAAGAGATGTGTCTCTGTATTTGTGTTAGTGGCAGTAAGCATCACTCTTGAACATGGCACCCCCTTCATCATTTGAATCCGGGTTGGGAAATCCATTTGTCTCTCATCTGAATTTCTGCAAGTTCATATCTTGGGTCATCTTTGAGTCAATGATGCCAAGACAAGTACCGTTCCATTCATATGTTCAAGAGAAGTTCAACCAAGTCCTCTATTGAGTCAGCCATCTACAGTTGTCAATTCCTACCATGTCGGCCTTCCTTGTGTCAGTTTAAAATCATGTTCGTACTTTGATATACCCTAAATCTGTTACTTATTTCATGTCATTTGATGGGGGATACATCAATTCCCTCCTGTGACGAGTCTTTTCATGTCGACTTCATCTCATTATCCAAGAACAAGACTTAGGAATTATTTAGTACCTTAGAGTGTGAATGCCTCAATGGAAGGTTTCTTCGCTTTCGGCAGTGGATTTACATCATTGATCCTTGATCAAGAGATTCCATCGAGTGTTCAACTTCAACTCATCTATTCACACTCGTTGGATTGTACTATTGTACCTTGGGAGTCATTGATATCAATGGTGATTTCCCTCGCACTTTTTAACGGTTTAAAATCATGTTCGTACTTTGATATACCCTAAATCTGTTACTTATTTCATGTCATTTGATGGGGGATACATCAATGCCCTCCTGTGACGAGTCTTTTCCTTTTGAATTCAGTTCATTATCACGAGTTCCGGCCTCATACTTTGGGGGTCATTCTGTTACACGTTATTTTGGTCACCCTAATGATGATTTCACAAACATGTGTTCAGGCTCCCAACATGAATTTTTTCCTGAGAAAAGAAACTTCGTTCCTCCTCTACAAGGCTTCTTTTTAGAAAGGGTCCGCAAGATGCATATATTACACAGTGCAAAAATCTATGATTTCCACATGCTTCTCTATAGCTGGCACATGGGATTTTTGTAGGCTTCTGTATAGGTAGGGTGTGGTGAAGTTCCAAAGCTAAAAGAGGAAAGAGGTTTCACGAAGTTTCTAAAAGGGGAATCTTCTAGAATGTGAGGTGGCATCCGTATGGTTGCGATCCTACTGGTTTCTCTGATTTGTTGGGATCATCCTCATCCCTTTAACCATTTCACCTTCTCCTATATAATCATGGGCTTCTCATGGAAAAGGTTAAGGAATATTAAACAAATAATTGATGAAAGAATAGGCTAAAGAATGTGTGAAGCATCATGTTCCTAGTGATGCTTGAGGCCTCTACTTGTCTATCAAGCTCTTGTGGATTATCTTCATGTGAATTTCAGAGAAAGTGTATGTGTGTGTTGGAATGAAGGACCACTAAAACAGAAATTGCAACATCAAGGCAATTCGGTTGTATCTTCTACTTTTCATTAATATAATACGGTGGAACGTCTCTTTCCCATAAAATGATTACTATTTTATTACATGATTCCTTGATCACGTGTTTAGGCTGTGATTGAATTCTACTATTGTTTATTTAACGTTGGTTGGTTTGTGTTATCGCAGATTTGATCCCACAAGAGAACTAGAGTGAAGCAGGGACAACAAAGATATAAGGAAGAGATTCATAAGGTATCTTATCTATTTCTCCTTTGGTAGTAAACTCAATGATAAGTACTTAGGGAAAGCGTCTTGTTCTGTCTCATTTTGTTCTAGATCTAGGTGGATCTAGGGGGATTAGTTCATGTCCGCATCTACTGATTTACCCAATAACCAAAATAACGTGTAACAAAATGCCCCTGAAAGTATGAGGCCAGAACTCGTGACAACCGAAATACTTTGTAAAAATGCGTGTTTTTGTTGGGAACAAGGAGCACACCAATTGGGAATCTGCAAACAATCAAGCATCCACACAATATTATACCATGTCTGAAGTAGGCATTCCCATGTTCAGAATATAAATGATAAATATAAGACGAATGTGAGATTCCATCGTTAAAACTAGTCGTTGAACTTCTCCCAAACACCTCTACTGAAGAAGAACATATGTTCTATCTTATGCAATTGGATGAAGCCTGTCGTGATGCCACCCTAGTTATTGAAAAATATGAGGCCGTAACTAACAGACGACGGGATTGAATACCCTGGACCTCATCATTTTTTATCCAGGTTGCGATGAATTATTTGTTTGAGCTTACAAAAAAGTTGGGTCTTCGACATGAAAACTCAAGTCCCTACTATCCGCAGGCCAATGGCCAAGTTGAAGTGATCAACAAGGTTCTTATCACCATGGTTTGACGGATTATAGGAATTCACAAAATGAGTTGGCACACGATGTTGTTTAAATCATTATGGGCCTATCGGACATCTATGAAGTCTGTCACGGGGTTTACAACCTTTGAATAAGAATGTTTGTTGTATATTATGCAATTGGATGAAGCCCGTCGTGAGTCTACCGTAGTTATTGAAAACTATGAGGCCGAAACTAACGGACGACGGGATTGAAGACCCCAGACCTCATCATTTTTTATCTAGGTTGCGATGGAGTATTTTTTATTTGAATTGGCATATATTCAAATCGAAGACCGTCATGATGAACTAATCCCCCTAGATCCACCTGGATCTAGAACAAAACGAGGCAGAACAAGATGCTTTCCCTAAGTTGTGATCATTGAGTTTACTACCAAAGGAGGAATAGATAACATACCTTATGAATCGCTTCCTTATGTCTTTGTTGTCCCTACTTCACTCTAGTGCTCTTGTGGAATCAGATATGCGATAACACAAACCAACCAACGTGAAAAAAGCAATAGTAGAATTCAATGACAACCTAAACATGTGATCAAGGACTCATGTAATAAAATACTAATCATTTTATGGGAAAGAGACATGCCACCGTATTATATTAATGAAAACTAGAAAATAAAACCGAATTTCCTTGATGTTGCAAGTTCCCTTTTAGTGGTCCTTCTTTAAAACACACACATACACTTGCTCCGAAATTCGCATGAAGATAATCCACAAGATCTTGATAGACAAATAGAGGCCTCAAGCATCACTAGGAACATGATTCTTTACAAAGTCTTCAACCTATTCTTTCATTAATTCGCTATTTAATCTTTCTTAACCTTTTCCATGAGAAGCCCATGATTATATATGAGATGATTATATTGGGTATCAACAATACTTTGTAAAAATGCATGTGTAGTGATCATCCGACCCACCTCCGAGCCATTTTCCTTCGTTGTCGATTCTATCCTATACACTTAAACCCACATAAATGTGTATTTTGTGTGGAGTTTGGCCGACTACTGGGCTTTATTGTTTCACGGCAGGGGATCAGGGTATATCCTTTAAAGGTTGAGGCGATCCTCAATCTCCCTCCTCCTTCCTCACTTTGCAAACTACAAAGTTTGCAAGGGAAGGCAAACTTTCTACGTCGTTTTATCCCAAACTACGCTGAGTTAACACTTGGATTTACTCGACTACTAAAGAAGGGATCTAAGTTTGTATGGGATACCACTGCCAACAAAGCCTTCAAATCTTTGAAACTGATCTTAACTCGTACCCCAATACTTTTCCCGCTCGATTATAGTCGAGATTATTTCCTTTATCTCACTGCTTCGGACTCTACCATTGCCATGGTTCTGGTCCAAGAAGACGATTTATACGATGAACATGTCATTTATTATTTGAGTCAAAGTCTCATGACTACCGAAGCCAAGTAATTACATGTTGAAAAACTAGCCTTGGAAGCTGTTCAAGCTGTCCAACGTTTCCGTCACTATATTCTACTATGCAAGACCACTGTAATTTCTGATTGCAAACCTATGCAACACATTCTTACACGTAAATTTCTAGGGGGGAAATAATCCAAATGGATAGTGATTCTCCATGATTTTGACTTAGAATTCGAGTGTGCTAAGTCGAAGAAGTCCCTGGTCTTTGTCGAATTGATATGTGACCTTCCCTCTACTGAGACAAAAAATGTGGCAAAGGATTCCCTACCAGACGAATCCATTTTTCTCATCAGTTATGATGATGCTTGGTATGGAGATATTATCATTTATCTCCATACTCAAAATTTCCAGCCAGATCTCTCTAGTACCAACCGTCGTCGCATCCACTATCAAACCCATCAATACATCATTCTCGGTGACACCACTCTTTATCGTCGTGGTGTTGAATCTATATTGCGACGTTGTCTCACCTTTGATGAGGCTGAGAAAGCTTTGAATAACTACCACTCTAGAGCATGTGGTGATCATATGTCCGGGTATTCCACTACCCAAAAGATCTTGTGAGTAGGGTACTTCTGGCCTTCTTTATTTAAAGAGTGTATAATTGTCGTCCAGAAATGCCATTCTTTCCAAACATACAATCATAAGATAAGATCTCAACCCGCTCCCTTACACCCTGTAGTTTCTGTTGGACCTTTCTCTAAATGGGGTAACAGTTTCATGACCTGTAACCTTCACTCGATCGAGGGAATGGATACATTATCGTAGCCATGGATTATTTCATGAAATGGGCCGAGGTGATGCCTACATTCCACAATACAGGAAAAACTGCATCCCTATTCATATTCAATCACATCATTACATGATTTGGAATCCCACAGTCTATTGTCACTGATCATGGTATCCAGTTTCAAAACTTCATGATGTCTAAGATTACAAAAAAGTTGGGTCTTCGACATGAAAACTCAACCCCCTACTATCCGCAGGCCAATGGCCAAGTTAAAGCGATCAATAAGGTTCTTATCACCATGCTTCGATGGATTATAGGAATTCACAAAACGAGTTGGAACATGATGTTGTTTTCAACATTATGGGCCTATAAGACATCCGTGAAGTCTGCCATGGGGTTTACACCCTTCCAATTAGTGTATGGTATAGAAGTTGTCCTACTGATTAAATGTGATATTCCATCGTTAAAACTAGTCATTAAACTTCTCCCAAACACATCTGCTGAAGAAGAACGTCTGTTGTATCTTATGTAATTGGATGAAGCTCGTCGTGATGCCACCCTAGTTATTGAAACCTAGAAGAAACGCATAAAATCCCAATACGACAAGCATGTCAAGCCACACATTTTCTCTGAGGGCAATCTAGTTCTCTTCTATGAACAAGATCGTGATTTTCTAGGAGCCGAAAAAATCGAGGCTATGTGGCGAGGCCCTTTTATCGTCAAACACGTGTTGGAGAAGGGAGCCTATGAGTTAGTAGATTATGATGGAATTCCTTTGAGTGAACCCATAAATGAGATTTACTTGAAGAAGTATTATGCTTAGACTTTCTTTCCATGAGTTCTTTTATTTTACTGTATCATATTGTTGTGTGCTACTTTTGTGTGCTTTTTCGTTATTTGTTTTCTACCCTCGACCGCTTACCTTACGTTGTTCTTGGTTTCCAGATGGTGGAGTCTTCGTTACCCCACTTTGGCTTTGCCGATGGTGCTATTCATAGTAATCAGAACCTAACTTCTACTGCATGGGCAATCTATGCACCCACGAACGAACTTATTAGTCTACATGGTGTTTGCCTCGGTCATGCAATAAATAATATCGCAGACTATAGCGTAGTCATAGAATTGTTGATCGATGCTATATCACTTGGGATTCGTCGCCTAGTTATACGACTTGATTCGCATCTAGTAGTGCTACAGTTAAGTAATTTCTATGCTATCCAAAGTCCTACTTTGTTATGAGTATATTTACAAATTCACCTCTTGGAACATTATTTTGATTATATCAAATATTAGCACATTCCTAGATATCTAAATACATTAACGAATGTATTAGCTAATTATGTGTTAGATAGACATCTAAGACATTTATAAATCCAATCACACATCACATGTATTATACAAAGAAAAATAAGCCAATATAAGCCTAATGTGTGTATATATATATATATAACGATAAAAGTTTTTTACAAAAAAATTGTTTTTCCTTCGAAGACCAAAATATCAAAATATGAAGCTCATAGCTTCTACAAAATGGCATCATGGATGATTCTCATGTTAACACACTACTACTCATGCTAACCTATGTATCAATCATCTCATTGGACCATACACGCCTATGGTATGGTGCTGAAAATGCCTCGGGACCTTGCCAATCGACATATCTGGGATGTTTGTAGTCAAACCCTCCAGATTCTGCTCGATTGCTTCATAATCATTTGCATCCCATCCTAATACTACCACTGCTTCCCCTCGACTTTGGATAGGGTATGTACCCGGGGATTAGAATGGCCCTACATCTGCATGGTGAAAATATTTTGATTAGTCATTGGATTGAAAACATAAAAAATGTTTAATATTTTGAAAATTTTTACAAAACAGCATAAAAGAAAAAAGTTTTTCTTACCTAGATCCCCCCACTGAGAAACCTTAGGTAAAACCAAGTCAATATCATTACGAAAATCGAGCTCGACATACGCATAGTCATCAATCATCAATATCTGGGGCTCTACCCAATCAAAAAATGTATCATTATATTTAATAATGGGGCCTACTACATGTCGGGACATGAGATCACACCATCGCTTCATCTGCGGATCTCGTGGCGCTGGTATGTTCCAATCTACCTGTAAGCGTAAGTGAGGGACTCTTTCCAAGAATAAATATACCAAAATGGATCCATACCCAAACTACTTTAGCTCCCCATTCTTGCTCTTGGTCAACTGGCTCTTCATACTACGGAGGAGTCCATCACACCAGTTGAACACACGAGGTTTTGTGCATTCCACGACATATTGGAAGTATCTCTGCAGACCCATGTGCGGAGAAGTACTCCCTGCCATCCATGAAATGGTGAAAAGAATGGTTCTGAGATTCAGATCACGAACCTCTCTAATAGCCACTTTACCCTTGCGTCGCTCGGCCTCAGGTTCAAAATAGCGTCTGATCATTCACTCATCAGAAAACCACCACCTCGACCTCATGTTAAGGTCACTTGTACCCCACGACGAGATAGCCCTGTCAAGAAGTAAATATCTTTGATGTCCAAGGAAAGAACATGAACACCCACATGAAATACTTGTTGGTCCACATCCCACATATGGACCAAATATTCCAACAGACTCAGTTGGGCTCTCATGCCTTGGATCTTGAAGAACTTTAACAAACCACATTGTCATAGGGCATTTAAGGTGACCAGATCATTCAAATCCATTGCATCATCATATTCATGCTCTCTTTCTCTCCACTCCAACATCTTTGCAATGAAAATACCTACATAGAGATAAAAGAAAGAAGTTAGCACCTTCAATAATCATTTTTGGAATTCTTTTTGGTCCAACGCATCATTTTCTTTTTGGGTTTTCAGCCGTCGCAACTGGGATTTAGTTACAGAGCGTGGTTTTCATAGGTGAACCATTAGGCACCTGCAAAAATCCTTGATTTTCACAAGCCCCGATATAGGGCACCTGCGGCGGCCCCAGCGCATGCCTATCGCCCAAAAATTCACCCAAAAAACCATCTTTTAACCGATTGAAATGAATTTTAAACCATTGAAAAGGAAGAAGACGAGGTACTCATCATTTTCACGCAAATCATTCGCCAAATGATCACCTGTACTCCCCACAATCGACCACCAAAATATGAGGTGAAAAAAGGGCTCTTAGACAAGTTTTTGACCAAATACAAATGAAATAGTGAAAATGAGTTCTTACCCCTATTTATCTCATTTTTTACTTTTTCTAAAAATATTTTATATCATTTAAATATATTTTCTCAAAAATCTACCAGCCTAATGGTCTCGTGAGTGTTTTGTTTCTCACAGATGGGTGGACTAGGGTTTCGAACAATGAAGTATGGACAATTTTTGGGATTTTTTTTTCTTTTTCATCGCATGTACGATTACGTTTTAAAGTTTTTTAGAAAAACGTTGAGCTTAGTCTTTGTTCGTTCTCATGCTCTAAAATTGATGAGAATGTAACCGAGTATACTTTTATCGTCTTTTCATACTCGTCATGGTAACACGAAAATAGCGAAACTTACAGAGTAACCTTTAAGCTCTTTTTGCACTCCATAAAAATGAAAAGATTGTCGAGCGACCTTGTTCTTTTCATGCTTGTAAAAGTGTTTGAAGAAAACGTTTGATGGACGATAGTTTATAACTTTTTCGGTCCTATCAAACTACTTTACGAAAAAGGAACTGGGAGAGTTCTCTTTTAAGTGTTTTTCAGACTCTCAAAATATGACAAACCACTGAGTTTTCTATCTTTGAACTCATTAAACAAACATCAAAATACCCACATGGGACTGAACAACTCCTTCTTAGGGTTCGTTAAACATACTCCAAGGGACTCATCCGAAGGATGAGATTACATCAACAAGCATATGTTATCCTCCTCAAGCTTGCATAAAAATAAAGAGGTACTTGCCAGAAATGGTGGGGAAAATTTTGGGAAAGAGATGTGTCTCTGTATTTGTGTTAGTGGTAGTAAGTGTCGCTCTTGAACATGGAACCCCTTTCATCATTTGAATCTGGGTTGGGAAATCCATTTGTATCTTGTTTGAATTTCTGCAAGTTCATATCTTGGGTGATCTTTGAGTCAATGTTGCTAAGACAAGTGTCATGCCATTCATATGTTCAAGAGAAGTTCAACCAAGCCCTCTATTGAGTCGGCCATCTGCAATTGTCAATTCCCATGTTAGCCTTCCTTCTGTCAGTTTCAAATCATGTTCGTACTTTTCTATACCCTAAATCTATTACTTATTTCATGTCATTTGATGGGGGATACATCAAGGCCCTCCTGTGACGAGTCTTTTCCTGTCGAATTCAGCTCATTAGCCAAGAACAAGACTTAGATATTTTTTAGTACCTTAGAGTGTGAATGCCTCAATGGCAGGTTTCTTCGCTTTCGGCAGTGGATTTACATCATTGATCCCTGATCGAGAGATTCCATCGAGTGTTCGACTTCAACTCATCTATTCACACTTGTTGGATTGTACTATTGTACCTTGGGAGTCATTGATATCAATGGTGATTTCCCTCGCACTTTTTAACGGTTTTCATCAATGACCGGTAATCAAGTGGTTTATAACCATGTTCGACTTCAGCGCCTATAATCACATGGCTAGGTTCATACTAAAGGACGACGTGATTGAATACCCTAGACCTAATCATTTTTTATCCAAGTTGCGATGGAGTATTTGTGATTTGAATTGGCACATAGATCCACTTTGTATGTCTCGTGGCTATGTCTGTATTTGAGTTTTCCAATACATAGATCAACAGTGTAATCCTGGTGGCTATGTAGAATCTTGATGACATGGATCCACAATGTATAATTGGTGGCCATGACTTATATTTATCATTTATAGTCTGAACATTGGAATTCCTACTTCAAACATGGTATAATATTGTATAGATGCTTGATTGTTTGCAGGTTCCCAATTGGTGCACTCCTTGTTCCCGACACACACACGCATTTTTACAAATTATTTGGGTTGTCACGAGTCTTGGCCTCATACTTTGGGGAGAATTTTGTTACACGTTATTTTGGTCACCCTAATGATGATTTCACAAACATGTTTTTAGGCTCTCAACATGAAGTTTTTCCTGAGAAAAGAAACTTCTTTCCTCCTCTACAAGGATACTTTTTAGAAAGGGTCTGCAGGCTGCATATATTACACAGTGCGAAAATCTATGATTTCCACTGGCTGCTCTATAGCTGGCCCACAAGATTTTCATAGGCTGCTATATAGGTAGGGTGTAGCGACGTTCTAAAGCTAAATAAGGAAAGAGGTTTCACGAAATTTCTATATGGGAATCTTCTAGAATGTGAGGTGGCGTCTGTATGGTTGTGATCCTACTGGTTTCCATGATTTGGTGGGATCATCCTCATCCCGTTAACCATTTCACCTTCTCCTATATAACCATGGGCTTCTCATGGAAAAGTTTAAGCAAGATTAAATAGAGAATTGATGAAATAATAGGCTAAAGACTGTGTGAAGAATCATGTTCCTAGTGATGCTTGAGGCCTATATTTGTCTATCATGCTCTTGTGGATTATCTTCTTGCGAATTTCGGAGCAAGTGTATGTGTGTGTTGGAACAAAAGACCACTAAAAGGGAACTTGCAACATCAAGACAATTCGGTTGTATCTTCTATTTTTCATTAATATAATACGGTGTCACGTCTATTTCCCATAAAATGATTAGTATTTTATTACATGATTCCTTGATCACATGTTTAGGTTGTGATTGAATTCTACTATTGTTGCTTTCACATTGGTTGGTTTTTGTTATCGCATATCTGATTCCACAAGAGCACTGGAGTGAAGTAGGGACAACAAAGATATAAGGAAGCGATTCATAAGGTATGTTATCTATTCCTCCTTTGGTAGTAAACTCGATGATCACGACTTAGGGAAAGCATCTTGTTCCGTCTCGTTTTGTTCTAGATCTAGGTGGATCTAGGGGGATTAGTTCATGTCTGCATCTACTGATTTTCCCAATAGCAAGAGAGGAAGGGAGAGAGAGAGGGAAGGGTTGTAGAGAGAGGTAAATATATAAAGAGGGTGAGAGTGGGAGGTAGAGAGAGGTGAAATTATAGGGAGGGGGATAAGTGAGTGAGAGAGGGAGAGTGGGGTAGATTCATGGGAGAGAGAGGGGGGGTGGGGGAAGGAAGACAAGAGGAGGGAGGGAGAGAGAAAAAAAGAGCCATAATTTTCATTTTTAATGACACCATTAACATGCACCTCATTTTTTCATCTTTACACTCTTAATTTCCATCGTTGCACTGACTCGGTCCCCCCTGTCCAAGGTTCATGGGTAGGAGGGGGAAAGAGAGAGAGAGGGAGGAGGGAGAGAGA
>JZKD02S0736527.1:58310-85252 GCA_000966675.3 Picea glauca | reverse complement strand
TTACAAAATTTAAAGGCCCCCCATTAGAATCTTGATAATTATAATGAGCTACAGAATCAACCTTTTCAAATAGTTCCATACCTTGGCTTGCTTTGAGACAAATTTAAGACATTCATTATAATATGAGACATTCATTACAAGACTATATGTCAAAAATTAGAAACGAGCATAGAAATCTCAATTTAAACAAAAATGTTAATTTTTATCAACTGTTTACTTTCGTTTAAATTCTGATTATGTGTTCATTATTTTGCTCATTAGCAAGTTTGACTAATTTGAATAATGGGTTCAATACTTCATCAAATAATATCTTGGTTGGTTTCTTATTTTCACAAAATCATTTGGTGGAATTAATTAATTAAATTCTTTTTCATTTTGCATCTCATTTCAAAATAAAAATAATAATAAAAAAATAATTATCTATCATTTGTTTGATTTTGTGAAAACCCAAAATTAATATTTTTCTCCTCTCCATCAACTTGAAGCTTCTAAAATTTTAAGATCATATTTGATAGGAAATTATAAACAATGTTTGTTTAGAACTTATAGTTAGTTTAACTTCATTTTTTATTTTATTGTTCTAGATTTTGTTTTATTCACAATTTTTAGGTTATTAATTTAGGTTTCTTTGTGTTTCACAGGTTTCAATTATCAGTTATTTGATACAGATTTAATCATGGATTGATTTTATTATCTCAATACGTTCAAGATGATTGACCCAAAATTAATATTGGATTGTTGCAAATAAATTTATGAGCAACAACAGATAAAATTTGGAAATGTGTCAAGAACAAAGACATGATTTTATGGGACTAATTGCATCCAAACCATGAGGAATTTTAAGAAACGGTAGAAAACCCATCTCCTAAATGGACCCATTTAGCTTTTGCGCAGACATTTTCCCAAACCAATGCACGATTTGAGAGATATTTGTGTATCTTTACGAGACAAATTTCAGGTAGCGAAAATTATTAGTGATGCCCAGACTGTTCATTCATTGTATAAATATATGAGAAAGTTCAGAACCATGGAGATCCAAGAAATTGAGAGGAGGATTTTTATCCTTTCTCTTTTGTATATTATTTCTTTTGTAAACTTTTCTTCTTTTCAAATGGAGTAACGAATGGTTGGAATCTTTAGGAGAATGGACGAGTATTTTCAAAGAAAAATACGAAATTCCAGATTGCTTAATGGCTTTTGTTCTATGAGTAAAATGGTTTTATTTTCATTATAATATCTTCATATTCTTTGAATAATTGATTATGCATTGATTTAAATTAGCTTTAGTCTGTTTTATCAATACATGGTTAATTGCTATCATTTATATATTATTTTTTTCTAATCTTTAAGACTCTATTATCCCAAAAGTTCTTCTTGGACCATATGATGAACATATTTTGTTGAAAATAAATGAAAAAACAGTTTACTTTTTATCTTTTGTTCTTTTGTATATTGTGCAATGTTAATATTGTTTCTCATAGAATTTATGAATATGAAACTTTATTTGTATTGAACTAGATTTAGACTATTTTGCATATGATTTTTCATGTTATGTTTTCATTTATATGGTTCATTATCTTTTGGTTTAGTTTATATCTGTGATTGATCATTTATTCAAGTATTTTGAGTTTACAACTAATGCTAGATAGCTGGTAACATCATTCATGAGAATTGAATTTTTTTTCATTTTCAGTTATTGGACATTTCAAGCTCAGAAGATATATAATTATTTTTCTTTCTGTCATTATAAACTCACTCCAGAATATTAAACACTTCCTTGAATTTCTTCAGGAAGTATTATGCTTGCTTTTGTCAAAGTTTTACACTTGACATAGGTTAAGAGGAGCTCATACAAATATAGAGAGATGAATTTAGCTTAGTATTGTTGATCAGTGAGAGGTTAGTAGGTGCATTGCTTTCTTTTATTCAAATTTGTTTATACATGAATGCGACGATGATTGCATTAATTAGATTTGATTGTTTCTATGTCATTGTTTTAATTGTATTTGCTTAATATTTATTAGTTTAAAATGTTTAAACATTAAAAAAACAAAAAGATTTATGTTCTTACTTTATCTTATTTTGAAACATTATTATGAACATTTATTTTCACAAGATTTCAAGTAAACCTTGTAAACTGTATATAGATTGCTTATAATCATTTGTATATTCACGTTTCTTTTTAATAAACATTAGTAAGTAATATATCATTTGTTAGAATCATAGTTTTATATTAGTTTTTTTCTTTTACTGTTTTTAGGACTTTAGTTGGCCAACAGAGCCATTAAACCCACCGGGTCATATCATTCCAAACGGATTGAGTTATTTAGACAACCTCGGTTTGGATTTGACCTTCCAATTGACGGTGTGTCATTTATAGCCATCAACAAATGGCACTAGATGGAGAGAGGAGGTAAATTTAATGATTAAATTTTCTACCCCTCAGCCTGTCATATTTCTAGATTTATAAATTCTTCTTTTGTGTCATCTTGAAATGCACTAGAAGGAAGGCTAGGCTGACAAGTTGGCCTTGCAAGAGTCTTTATTTCGAAATTTTTTAATTCCTCAGGGCTCCCCAAATCACTATGTTGGAACATGTTTTCCACTTCTCATTACCCGATATTCCCAATGAGACAGTCTCTCGCTTTTCCAAACTCACCTTTGATGGTGGGGGGAATGTGTCTGCAAAAGACTATCATAACAACTTTTGGTGTAAATGCATCAAGGATGCTATTTCTGATTTAAAGGTTTTATGCAGATTGTTTTCTTTCACTTTCAGGGGTCGGATAAACATTGGTTTGAGTCTTTTCCAACATATCACATTATTGATTGGTTTCCGTTTGTAGATGAATTTTTAGATTCTTTTGAAAAATATAATTACAATCAATTATGTGAAAAATTTCAGACTTTACTAATCAATGACAATTCATCTCCAGAAGGCTTTTCAACAAGAATCCATCACGTTCTCTGTAAATTTAATATTGATGACATGTCATTTGTACTAAATCTCCTTTATGATGCTTGTGTCCCTTTCATCCAGTCACATTCAATCGCAAATGATGATTCGGTTGCAAATCCTATCACTCAATTGCAAGAAGAATTTTGTTCGCAGGATGAGAGGAATCCATCTGAAATTTTTGAACAAGCAAGGGAGGTAGAATCTATTGAAAAGGTTCTTACCGAGAATCAAATTGGTTTTTCCTTTGAATCATTGTATACTCAGTCCTCAACCATCGTGGAAGAATATTTGATGTTGGGTCAAGATGAATGTCCATATTATTCTAACCCTATCTCTAATCAATACTTAAATTCAGTGGAGAACACTTAGGTGACGAAAATGATCTTAAGCATTCTAACATTCCAATGAAACTGACTAGAGATGTAGATATGCATTTGGAAGAAGAAACCTTAAACCCTCATCTACAAATCATACCTTATCCACAAGAAATATTAGATGTTTGTCGTGAATGTTTTGAATTATCTATCATACAAGAGACAAATTTAGATGATCATATTATGTTGAAGAATTTATCACCAAAACAGAGTGAAAGTTTTAAGGAAAATAAAGAGGAATGTCTTGAGAATACCATTGTTAAATATCATAGCTCAAGATATTCTTTTCATGTGCTCATTTCTGATTCCTTTTACTCTTTATATCCCGACCTCTTCTTGGATTCTGGTGGACTTGATACTTTACCCACAATATCTTACTCTTTTCCATCACAATCAAATCTTTTTGATATGCCAAAATTTGGTGGAATTAATTCCAACCATAACATTTATGAAGTTGGATTTGATGCTCTTTCACTTTCGTCACTCGCATGGAAAAATGACATGTTTGAAAAAGCTTTTACACGATTTATTGTTGAAAAAGACAATGCACTTATTCTTATGGAAATCAAATATTCTACATTGCATATTTGTTCTTTGATTAGTTTGAATTTTAATGTTTATGCTTCACATTTTGAAACGATCAATATCATCAAAGGAAGTGTTCAAACCAATAATCTAATTGATTTCATGAATCATCTTATGATGTGTTCCCCATTGATATATCCATTTCATCAAAGTCATAGTTTGCATCCTAAATTTCATGACAGGATCTTAGAATGGCTTGAAGATTCGTATCTAAAAAATCTTCATAATAAAGATAAAGTTGTGCTTGCTTTGTGTTTACCTAAATATCTAGGAAGTAAGCATTACATGATTTTTTTAGATACTCCATATGAATAAATTGATGAACAGTTGAAGAATTGCCAAGAGGATGTGGCACTTCAGCCTTGGCTGATGGTTATTTCAGGTCCCCATAACATTGACAAGTTTTCCAAACTTACTTACACTCTTCCATGCCATTATGACCCATATCATGACAAGATTGCATAATGGTTGGAGGATTCATACATCAACAAGTTTCAAAAGAATGGTAAGGTCATGCTTGTTTTGTTTTTAAAAGAATATATAGGAGGTACGCATGACATATTTCTTTTGTATCTACAAATACTACTTTCTTTTATTCTGATTTTTAACTTTCTATGCCTTGCAGGATTGAAGATGTTTTTGTGGTTGCACTGGAAATACGATTTTACTTAGCATTTTGATCTATTTAGTAGTTTAGAATAGGTTTACGAGTAGGTTTCCTTTAGTTTTATTTCTCACAATTTAATTTTGTAATAATGAAGTTATAAACACAAGTGGGCACACCAAGAAAAACATAATATGAATGTTGTCAGGGAAGTCCACTTTAAATCTTTTTCTCTCTGCTTTTCGTTGAATATTTCTTTTAAAAAACACAGTATCATCATGAATTTTTTTTGGAAAGTAAAGAGATAAGTAAATTTAAACTATCAATTCAGCCCTAACCCAAGGTGCTACGAGTAGGATTGAACTCATCTTAATAAGGATTTTTCTATTTTCTTTTAGTCTCTTTTATTTTTTTAATAATAATGCTTCGTCAAAGTAACATCGTATGCATCATTATCTTAAGAAAAAAACTTTCTCGCACATGCGATTTTATATGATTTACTTCTTCCTTTATTGTACAGTGGGATGCTAGTAGATCCCAAAGCTCGTGTTTATCTTTGGCCAAAATTGTTTCTGAAAGTGTGCTTTTGCTATTTAGATTTTGTTTTTTTTATGTAATTCTGATTTTGAATCCCATTAATAAAATTTGATTTGGTTTACTGTGTGTTTTTAATTTTCTTTGATTTCTTTGAATGAGTTTTCTTCTTATCTATATTTTTGAATCAATATATTTATGATCAAAGAGCAATTGTCGAAGGATGCATTTATTTTAAGACTTGTGTTTTTCAAACAAATTGAAATAGTTCAAAGAGGTCCTGATATTAAGATATAGCTCAGACAATTGATTTTTAAGTCAATTTTCACTTTCATTTTGTCCTCAAATTGTCTTTGCCTGAGTATTACACCAGAGATATGGTTTAAATCTTTGAGAATTACGATGATCTTTAAACTTTTTACGCCGTCCATATTCTTAAGGAATCACTTTTAAGTGCTTCCCCATTATCTAGATGATTTCTTAAAGGAAATATAAAATCTCTAAACTATGATAAAACTTCCAGTTTTGAAAGAAAATAAATAACATGATAAACTATTCGCCTGTATTGCAATTAACCTCCACTATCACCCCGCTCTCTTTGTCATCAATAAATCTGTAATTGTATTATTATTTAAAAGTGGCATAAGAGGGTTGGAAGCACTTAAGTCTGGGAAGTGTATGTAAACCCGTCGGGGTACTGAACAAGATCGCTGGCAGTGGGTAAATGCACACATGATACCAAGACAATCTCGTCAGGGTACTGAAAAGGCCTGCTGGCAGCGAAGCAATGTCGGGTCGAGAGGTAAAAAGTATATGTTTTTAAATTAACTTTTATGGAAGTATACATCATGTGGATACAACTATTGGATGGGATTAAAGTACTTGAGTAGGTTAAATGACATCCCTGTCGAGGTTATGGACTCCTTTCTAACAATAGTGGCTATGTCAACGGTATTGAATTTATTTTATAAATATTATGACTCTTTGATTAAGACATTATTTCAGGTTATAATCTCCTACAAAGCAAATTCTATTGTCTCGTTATAACATTGATCTTATCCTAATACTATATGGTCTCAGATTGAATTTATTTCAGGGAGATTAAATCATTTTTCAATTCTTATTCTTTTCTTCCTGAGATGAAATCTTACCAGATAAGAGATAACTGCTTCACCCAGTAAGTCACCATTTGTTGGGCCCCAACAACTCCCCCTAAATGTTTACAAAATTTAAAGGCCCCCCATTAGAATCTTGATAATTATAATGAGCTACAAAATCAACCTTTTCAAATAGTTCCATACCTTGGATTGCTTTGAGACAAACTTAATACATTCACTATAATATGAGACATTCATTACAAGAGTATATGTCAAAATTTAGAAATGAGCATAGAAATCTCAATTTAAACAAAAACGTTAATTTTTATCAACTGTTTACTTTCATTTAAATTATGATTATGTGTTCATTATTTTGCTCATTAGCAAGTTTGACTATTTTGAATAATGGGTTCAATACTTCATCAAATAATATCTTGGTTGGTTTCGCATTTTCAAAAAATCATTTGGTGCGATTAATTAATTAAATTCTTTTTCATTTTGCATCTCATTTCAAAATAAAAATAATAATAAAAAAAGAATTATCTATCATTTGTTTGATTTTCTGAAAACCCAAAATTAATATTTTTCTCCTCTCCATCAACTTGAAGCTTCTAGAATTTTAAGATCGTATTTGAAAGAAAATTATAAACAATGTTTGTTTAGAACTTATAGTTAGTTTAAATTCATTTTTTATTTTACTGTTCTAGATTTTGTTTTATTCACAATTTTTAGGTTATTAATTTAGGTTTCTTTTTGTTTCACAGGTTTCTATTATCCGTTATTTGGTACGGATCTGATCATGCCTTGATTTTATTATCTAAATACGTTCAAGATTATTGATCCAAAAATAATATTGGATTGTTGCAAATAAATTTATGAGCAACAATAGATAAAATTTGGAAATGCACCAAGAATAAAGACACATTTTTACAGGACTAATTGCAGCCAAACCGTGAGGAATTTGAAGGAACGGTTGAAAACCCATCTCCCAAATGGACCCATTTAGATTTATTGTAGAAATTTTCCTAAACAAATGCACGATTTGAGAGATATTTGTGTCTCTTTACGAGGAAAATTTCAAGTGGCAGAAATTATTAGTGATGCCCAGACTGTTCATTCATTGTATAAATATATGAGAAAGTTTAGAGCCATGGAGATCTAGGAAATTGAGAGGAGGATTTTTATCCTTTCTCTTTTGTATATTATTTCTTTTGTAAAATTTTCTTCTTTTCAAATGGAGTAATAGATGGTTGAAATCTTTGGGAGAATGGACGAGTATTTTCAAAGAAGAATATGGAATTCTAGGTTGCTTAATGGCTTTTGTCCTGTGAGTAAAATGGTTTTATTTTCATTATAATATCTTCATATTCTTTGAATAATTGATTATGCATTGATTTAAATTAGCTTTACTTTGTTTTACCAATACATGGTTAATTGCTATCAGTTATATATTAATTTTTTCCAATATTTATGACTCTATTATCCCAAAAGTTCTTCCTAGACCATATGATGAACATATTTTGTTGAAACTATATGAGAAAACATTTTACTCTTTGACTCTTTGACTTTTGTATAATTTATGAATATGAAACTTTATTTGTATTGAACTAGCTTTAGACTATTCTGCATATAATGTTTCATGTTATGTTTTCATTTATATGGTTCATTATCTTTTGGTTTAGTTTATATCTGTGACTGATCATCTATTCAAGTATTTTGAGTTTACATATGATGCTAGATAGCTAGTAACATCATTCCCTAGAATTGAAATTTATTTCATTTCTAGTTATTGGACATTTCAAGGTCACAAGATATATAATTATTTATCTTTCTGTCGTTATAAACTCGCTCCAGAATATTAAACACTTCCTTGAATTTCTTCAGGAAATATTATGCTTGTTTTTGTCATAGTTTTACACTTGACATAGGTTAAGTTGAGCTCATACAAATACAAAGAGATGAATTTAGCTTAGTATTGTTGATCAGTGAGAGGTTAGTAGGTGCAATTCTTTCTTTTATTCAGATTTTTTTATATATGAATGAGACGATGATTTCATTAATTAGCTTTGACTATTTTTGTGTCATTGTTTCAATTCTATTTTCTTAATATTTATTAGTTTAAAATCTTTCAACATTAAAAAAAAAAAAATTATGTTCTTACTTTATCTTATCTCGAAACATTATTATGAACATTCATTTTCGCAAGATTTCAAGTACACCTTGTAAACTGTATATAGATTGTTTATAATCATTTGCATATTCATGTTTTTTTTTAATAAAAGATTAGTAAGTAATATATCATTTGTTAGAATCATAATTTTATATTAGTTTATTTCTTTTACTATTTTTAGGACTTTAGTTGGCCAATGGAGCCATTAAACCCGTCGGGTCATTTCATTCCAAACGGCCTGGGTTATTTAGACAACCTCGGTCCAGATTTGACCTTCCAGTTGACGGTGTGTCATTTATTCCCGTCAACAATACTATATGTGTGTGTGTGTATGATCTCATGGAATATAAAACCCCTAATCCATTGACCTATATTAGTCAACAATCCTAATTCCTTAACTGGAATTAGAAAACCATCATAAAAACCATGTTCCAAAAAACCGCTAAAATGGACCTAAAAAATGCAAAAAACAAAAATTGAGGGCATTGGCCTCGAACCCTTGTGCAAGGGGGATCCTGTCCCCCTATGAACCCCTCCCACCCCCCTCTCACGCACTCGACACAACACAAACACTAGGTTTGTTCATGCGAAGAATATAATACATACCCAACATTTTCCCACTTGTTGTTTTCTTTGAATACAAGGGGTTACAAGGTTGCATAGTTAATAATACAGGGTAGCAATGCCCATAGATCCTCTACACCAAGAGATCTTCTCAATTCTCATAGATTTTTTTAATGAATCGACAACATTCTTTAAAGTTTCCACCTTCATAAGCAACAACTTCTTTTCTTCAATGATGTATCATACAAAATGATACTAAACATCAAATTATATCCTTTGTATTTGAATGATAAGTTGGGTTCTTCACCAAGAAGATTACAATCTAACAGTCACAATATATCTTTACAACTTACTGTACCAACCCAATACCTGAACACAATCTCTATAACCATATTTCTTCCTTGCTTGCATGAGTGGCTACCATGTATTCGACTTCTGTAGTTAAGAGTGCCACTATAGACTGTCTTTTGCTCCTCCAAACAAGTTAAATACATACTTGCTTGTAGATATTATATGCTCCATATCTCCAACCTATTCTCCATACACAAAACCATGTATTTCCAACACTTTTTCCAATCGTTATTTTTTTTGGTAGCACAATACATAACTAGTAGTGTCGCACAAATACATGAAAACACTCTTTACTATTATCCAATAATCCTTCTTTGGTTTTGACATATACCTGCTCTAAAAAACCCACAATATGTGCAATTTTTGGTTTAGTACATGCCATTGCATACATCAAACTACCAACCACACTAGAATATGGAAGAAGAGACCTATCATCTTCCTCTTCCCCTGTATTGGGACACCGATCTGCATATAACTTTAGACCTACAGGAATAGGGACCCTAACCGGTTTTCATTTTTTCATATTAAACCTTTGCAATATTGTCTCAACATGTTTCCTCTGATTTAACCAGAGCTTCTTTTTTTCCCGATCTCTTTTAAATTCCATGCCCAAAATGAAATTTGCAGCACCAATACCCTTCATGTCAAACTTAGAGGACAAATGAGTTTCCACATCCTAGATAATTTCTTTGTCGTTAACTATCAAAACATATCATCCACATACAAGAAAAAATAAATAAGATAATCATTGCTTAATTTGAAATACACACAGTGATCTGATTTGCTCCTTTTGAATCAAAGTCCCAACATAAGTATCAATTTTTTGATACCACATCCTTGGTGACTGCTTTAACCCATACATGGACACTTTTATCTTGCATACCATTTCTTTCTTTCAATTCATGAAAAATCCTTCTGGTTGCTTCATGTAGATTTATTCTTCTAGATCCCCATGTAGGAATGTTGTCTTAACATCCATTTATTCTAATTCAAAATCAAAAGAAACAACAATAGATAAAATAAATCTTATTGAAGTTAACTTGGCAACACGAGAAAAAATCTCACCAAGGTCAATTCCCTCTACTTGGGAATAACCTTTCTCTACTAATAGAGATTTGTATTTCTCCACACCTTATCCATTCAAATTCTTCTTAAACATCCATTTGTTGACAATGGGATTTATTTTTTTAGGAAAATCCATTAGATCCCAAGCCTCATTCTTTTCCAAGGCTGCAATTTCTTCGATCATGGCCTTTTTCCATAGTTTTTCATCCTTTGAATCCACTGCCTCCCTAATAGTTCTAGGAACATATTCAGTAATAAACAAATAAAAAATTGAATGGAAATTAGGTGGAGCATACCTTTCTAGTTTACTTATTTCTCGAACCGATCTTCTCAATACTGGAGTATGAGGATCTTATTCTTTTGATTCATGTTCTTCTATAGAGTCTGATTCATTATCCTTCAAATCAAACTCTATTTTCTTTGGTTCTTCCTTCCTTGGTAGGACTTCTTGTTTGAAAACATCTTTGATTTCTCTAAATACCACATCTCAACTATACACTACCTTCTTAATTTCTAGGTTCCAAAGCTTATAACCTTTCAAGCCACCTATATACCCAATAAAGATACACTTTTCAACCTTTTTACCTAGCTTAATCATATTTTCCTTTGGAATATGAACACACAAATCACAACCAGATACCCTAAGATATGTGAGAGAGGATCTCTTACCAAACCATACCTCATGTGGAATCTTGTCATCCAGTGTTAATAAGGGTGATTGATTAACCAGGTAACATGTAGTACCCACTTCCTCTGCCTATAATTATTGTCCCAACCTAACACCACTAAGCATGCACCTTGATTTTTCCATCGATGTCATGTTCATACTTTCTGTAACTCTATTTTGTTGAGGTGCATGGAATAATAATATTCCTTGATATACCATGCTTCTTACAAAATTATTCAAATTCATTTCTACATAATTGTCCATCATTATCCATCCTCAACACCTTAATTCTCTTCTCTATCTAAATCTCCACAAGAGCCTTAAACTCTTTGAATTTTTCAAATAATTTTTATTTTTTCCTAAGGAAATAAATCCATGTATTCCTCGAGAGGTCATCTATAAATGAGACATTGTACACAAATTTTTCCAGTGATGGAACTGACACAGATCAAAACACATCGTTGTGTACCAATTGTAAAATTACATCTTCCCTCACTGCACCATAGGGGAATCTTACCCAATTCTACATCCCAAATATGCAATGTTCGCAAAAATCAAAATCCAGAGGGAAATTATATATACCTTCAACCATACCTTTACTGTGTAGTACTTGAACTCCCTTCTCTCCAATATGTCCCATTCTTTGATTCCACAACATAGTCTTATCTTGAGAGACTAAAGAATTTTTTTCTTCTTATGCTCCAATATCAAGAACAAAAAAACTATTGCACCCATCACTAATAGTGCTTCCTACCATCTTATACAAGTTTCCAATATGAACTCCCTTTAGCAACACCATTTCCCCTTGAACTATCCTACAAGTTTCTTTTTCAAACATTGTTTTTACCCTTGCATCATCTATTTTTCTTACATAAATCACATTTCTAGCCAACCCTGGGATGTGCAGGCCACTAGGGAGTGTTGTAATCCTTCCATCCATGAGATTCAACTTGAATGTTCCTCGTCCTGTGATTTTGATTGTCGAGTCATCACCTAGGAAAACATCACTTCAATCATACCTTTCATATTCGCAAAACCACTCCCTATGAGGAGTCATATGAAAGGATGCACTTGAGTCAACCAACCATGATTAGTGATCAACATGTGTACTTGAAGAAGAAAAGTACACATCCCCTCCTTATAGTGTCGAGGTTTTTTCTTCTGTAGAAGGAACATCTTCATATCCCTTCCCTCTATCAAAACTTTTGGATCTACATTGTTTCTTGTAGTGCCCTTCTTTTCCACATATCCAACATACCTTTAGAATTTTTTTGGGAGATTCAAATATTACCTTAAATTAAAATATCCCACTTTAGGACTTAGATATATTTCTTTCTATGGAACATCCTCTTACAAAACCCTGTCCTTCCATGTTTTTCCATCTCATCTCCTCCGACAACAAGGATGAGACCACATCATAAAAACTTAAAGTAGTTGTATTATTACTTATAGCCACTAAAAAACCATCCCATGAGTCTGGTAAAGAGAAAAATAAATTGATACACTTATCTTCATCGAAAATATTAATATCAAAAAATAATAGCTTACTTACCACTATATTGAAAGTGTTCATATGCTCTATAACTGAGTATCCATCTTTCACCCTCAAGTTGTATAGCTTCTTACACAAGAACAATTTGTTTATCAAGGATTTAGACTGATACAAAGCCCCTAACTTATTCAATAAATCCTTGGTTGTAGCTTCCCATGACACATTCAGTAATATTGAATCTGAGAGACACACTCAAATTGTGCTCTTCACCTTCTAATCCAAATTTTCCTAGTCTTCTGCTGACATTCTTGTAGGTGCAGTACCTTCATTCACAACGATCCACCGATATTTTTCCACCAACAAATCTTCCATATTTAGCTTCCACGACTAAAAATATTTCCCATTAAATTTCTCGATCTCTATTTTCGAACTGCTCGCCATTTCTTTTCACCTAAAGAATTGATATTGCAGATATCCCATTGTAAAAAGGTTTATCATAGACCCGAGCCAAACCCTTAGCCACAAAGGAATCCCCCCTGAATCCAATAACAACTCTAATACAAAATGTATATTTTAACCTTGTACAATTACTTATTGAAAATAGATTCTCAATAAAAATATAAAATATACAATGGTGCACACACATTACACATATATTTTTACTCTGGAAACATAAACCAAGAAAACTAACAACATGTTTAGAGACACACCTCTAATATTTTATTCATATTATCTTCATTGTTTACAATATATATATATATATATATATATATATATATATATATATATATATATATATATATATATATATATATATATGATCTCTCATTACACAAAACTCTTATAATCTCAAATCAAATGTAGGAGAGAGAGAGAGAGAGAGAGAGAGAGAGGCGGGGGAGTAGGGGAGGGAGGGAAAGAAGAAAAGAGAGAGAGAGAGAGGAGGAGGAGGATAAATAGATAGATATAGAGAGATATAGTGGTTATCAAGGTGGATATCGGTGGCCACCCACCTTTTCCAACTAGCTCAAAACAATTTTCTGGCAATTTTGGCAATTTACTATTTTAGCAGTTTTTAACTTCTGGGGCAAGTTTGAGGGAATAAAAAATGTTTTTTCATGATCAGGCACCTCAATAACAACCAAAATCTCTCATTTATCCCCCCTAAATGAATATCCTCTTCAATACGTTTTCAACGAGCTATCTTGCACCCTAAACGAAGATCGTATGCAAAAGTTATGACCCCGGGAAGTTAATGTACTAACTTACCCAAACGGGGCCCACATGAATTTTGGCGCTTCATATCCTAGGGTTATGTTTTTTGATGTATAGGGTTTTGGAATTCATATTTATTGTAAAAATTACTTCAGAGCCTCATTATACTCATCTTCTTACGAATGAGCCTAGCCGTCACATCTCTTATCAGAGTTAAGCTGCCACCATTCTAGCAAGCTTGTTTTCAGTCTGCATTTTACAGTTTTCAACATATTTCTTATTTAATATAAGTCAAGTTTTACTATGTCTCTTTATTGTTCACTTTTCCTCTATGTTAACATTATAAACCTATGGTTTCATTTTGTTCCACTCATAAATCTGGATCATTGGTATTAGAGAGGTCTACTCCTTGTCATTTTTTAATGCATGTCCCCGACATGGTCATGGTATAAAGAGTTGGGTCTTGAGATTGTTTCTCTTGAGGAAAAATTCTCTCGCACACCCAAGAAACTTCCCATGGTGGGTGAAACGAAAGAAAATGGGATGGGATATCCTTTCAAAATGTTTCTCGAGGAATCCCTTGAGGGACAAAGGTACGAGATGATGGACAACTTCACACAAATCCTTCGACGACTACCGACAAGTGAGGAGTTCACCTCAAGCATAAGCACCACCCCCTTCAAGATATAGATGAATTTTGATATTCCTATATTTGAAGGTCAAATAGATGCAGATGTCATAAATAAATGGTTAAACCTTCTAGAAGGGTATTTTTCTATCCACAACTTTTCCGATAGAGGAAAGAATATATTTGCACTCCTCAAGGCTGTCCCCCATTTCAAAGATTGGTGGGAGACTTTCTGTGATCAAAATGAAATATAAGGATCCACATTATTTGTAGTTTCACCCACTTGGGATTCCTTCAGGGATGTTATTAAGGAACAATACTACCCTGTTGGAAGTTATGACGACTTTTATACAAGATGGATCACACTACAACAAGAAAGAGACCAAACAGTCCCAGAGTTCACCAATGTCTTCCATACCTTACGCACCAAGTTGAGTATCCAATATTTTGAGCTACATCTGTTGCTCAAGTGTCGTAGTTGTTACTGGATAAATCGGTAGGTGCAGACAATAACTTATTTCTCTAGATCCACCTAGATCTAGAACAAAACACACTAGAACATGACAATTTCCTTAAGTTTTAAATATTGAATTTACTAACTAAAGAGGGATAGGTGACATACCATTTAAATGTTGCTTCCTCTCGCCATCTCCATCCTAGTTCTATTCCAATGCTCATACAATGATGAACTTGCAAAAGAGTGCAACCAACCAAAGTGAAAGTAATAGAATAAACTCAATATAAACCTATGTATGTGATCAAAGAATCATACAATAAAACACAACAAGCTTTATAGGAATTAACCATATTACTGTATCATATTAAATGTGAAAGAGAGATTAAAACCATGGCCTTTATGTTGTAAGGTCCCTTCCAACTGTCCTTCGTTCCCCACACACTTCCACTCCAAGAATTATGAGAGAATAGATCTGATAATATTCACAATCTATCTTGACAAAATGGCTCATCTAGACAAGCTAACAATCTCCAAAGTTCAATCCAATCCAAGCTCCAAAATCAAAAGCTCCAAAGCTAATCTCATCCAAGCTAACTTTCTCCATGAGAGCTCCTCTCCTTTTATAAGTTGAAGAGGATAAGGTGAGGAGGTTAGGATGATCCCACTAAATCATGAAAGCGAGTAAGATCCAAACCATTCAGATGCCACCTCACCATGGAAGTTTCTCCTTCTAGAAGCATCGAGAATATGCTCATTTTTCCCACGTATGAGCATTCTCGCACCCTACTTATAGAGAAACCTGCGAACCTCTTGAAACCCATCTATGGTTCAGCCCGCGAGAATAAGGCATTCTCGCACCCTACCTATATAGAAACCTACGAACATCCTCTTTAATAGGGTTTTTACAAAGGAGAATGCAACTTATTTTCTCAGGAAAAGTTCTTCTCTCTTCTTTCTTCAGGAACTCAGGCCACTAACCCCTATGAAGGAAACATATAGGTTTACATCATTAACAATCATAGGGATGACGAAAATAATGTGTAAAAGAGAGCCCCCCAAAGTATGAAGTTAAAACAGAGTAATAGCTTAAATACTTTGTTGAGTGTGTGTAGGGAACAAGGAACAGTCGGTCGGAAACCTGCCAACAAAAAAGAAAATACAGTACAATAATATATCATCACTGAGGTAGGGATTCCCATACTCAGAATAAAAATGGCTCAGAGCATAAATGTCCACATGCGAAGATCCATGCTAAGTAAGACAGGTCATGGCCACCAAACATACACTGTGGATACATGCCAATATGACTCAAATATGAACATAGCCACCAAAAATACACTGTGGATCTATGTGTTAAAGACTCAAATTTGAACATATCCACGAGACATACAATGTTGATCTATGCAACAATACAAACTGAATATACTCCAACGCAACCTGAATCTTTCAGAAAAGATCTAGGGTCTTCATCTCCACCACTCTATAGTACGAATCTAACCATTTGAATGCATGTGTCGAAGTCGAACATGGTAGAAACCACTTGATTACTGGTCATTAGTGAATATCATTAACAAGTGTGAGGGAAACTGCCATTAATGTCAATGAATCCCAAGGTACACTAGTACAATCCAACGAACGTGAATTAATAAGTTGAAGTTGAACACTCGGAGGAATCACTCGATCAAGGGTCAATAATGAAAACCCACCGTCGAAAGCAAGGAAACCTACCATTGAGGCATGCAAGTTCCAAGGTACCAATTGGTTTCTAAGTCTAATTCCTAGATAATGAGTTGAAGTCAATAGGAAAAGACTCGTCACAGGAGGGCCTTAATGTATCCCCCATCAATGACATGAAATGGGTAACAAGATTTGATGTGGATCAGAGTAACCAGTGATTCAGGACTGACTCAGGGATGGATGATGCAATAGAAGGATTTAAGGACTACATAAATGGCTGACACAATAGGAGGCTTTTCGTGTTGGACATCTTTTTGAACATATTGACAACACAACAACTGTCTTGGAAACACTGACTCAACAATATGTATCACATACCAATTTGTAATCTTATACAAGAGTATGATCAAGAGATGAACGCATTTTCCAACCTAGACACAAGGCGAGTGAAAGGGTGTCATGCTCAAAAGCGACTCTTCCATGAAGTACATGTTTAGATACATTTCTTTCCCAAATTTTCCCTCACCATTTCTGGCGAGTACCTCTTTATTTTTACATAAGCTTGAGGAGGATAACATATGCTGGTTGATGTAATCTCATCCTTTGGAAGAGTCCCTCGGAGTATGTTTAACAAACCCTAGGAAGGAGTGGTTCGGTCCCATATGGGCCTTTCAATGTTTTTTTTATGAGTCCAAAGAAAGAAAACTCAGGGGTTTTTCAAGTTTATAGAGTCTAAAAAACACTCAAAGAGAACTCTCCCAGTTCCTTTTTTGTAAATTAGTTTGATGAGATTGAAAAATAGATAAACTATCGCTCAACAGACGTTTTCTTCAAATACTTTAACGAGTGTGAAAAGAACAAGATCGCTCGGCAATCTTTTCATGTTTAGAGAGTCTAAAAAGAGCTTAAAGGGAACTCCAGGGGGTTCATTTTTCATATAACATTTACGAGTCTGAAAAAGTGATAAAAGTATACTCGATTACATTCTCATTGATTTACGAGCATGAGAAAGAACAAAGACTAAGCTCGGTAACTTATTCTCCTGTATTTATGAGCATGAGAAATAACAAAGACTAAGCTCAGGATTGTTTTTATTTTTACCCAAGCTTTAAAACAAAACGAAACTATGCTTGGACCTGGTTTCTTTTTTACACAATCTTGAACCAGAGGAACCTATGCTTGAGATAAGTGGTTTCATTTTTACACAAGCTTGAACCAGAGAAAACTATGCTTGGACTTCCCAACGCATAGGGATGATTGGTACTTAGCCCCCAGCTTAATAAACTATCGGCTCTAAATTCAGCATGAAGTCCAAAGGCTAAAAGCATTGGCCCCCAAGCTTCATTTCATCCAACTGCAAAGGAGAATGAAATGAAGCTTCAAATACTAGACGAAGGACTTGACTCAAATAGAGAGGGGGAAAACTATTTCATTTTTTAACAAGCTTGACACAGAAACAAGTACTATGCTCGTAACCTCTGTTTCATTTTTTAACGAGATTTCCACAAAGAAGAAAAAACTATCCTCATAACCTCTGTTTCATTTTTTAACAAGGTTGCCGCAGAGACGTAAAACTATCCTCGTAAGTGGTTTCATTTTTTAACGAGCTTGAAATCAAAAAACCATGCTGAAGTCTGGTTTCATTTTTTAACAAGCTTGAAATCAAAAAATCATGCTCATATACCTCTGTTTCATTTTTTAGCGAGGTTGCCTCAGAGATGAGAAAAATATCCTCGGAGCCTTCTTGATCATGGATTCCAAGAGGACAATTCTCCATAAGGACACCATATCAAGGGACAAAACTCGATCATGGTTTTCGAGAGGTCTTCACTGGAAGGAAGAAACACACTCTGGAAGAACACCATGTCGAGGGTCGTGACATCAGTAAAGAGATCAGGCTCTAACAACCCTATCAAAGAGATCACCATGTCAACTACTGGATCTAAGTCATCAGAATTTGAATCCATGGGCAGCAACACCACATAATTGACCTGTGGCGGGGGCGATATTGTCTGCATATAAGAACCATTTAGGGAGGCAATCTAGTCAGCATCAATGAATGAAAGTTAATCAACAGTCACAATTCATCCATCATGAGGGAAATATATCACACAAAAAAGAGTAGACATAATAGCTTTCATGGCATAGACATAATCTCGCCCAAGGAGTAAAGAAAAATCCAAGGGGTCTTGGATGACCATGACATCAATAAAGATAGTTTTCCCTCCCAAAGTTACATGAAACTGAGGAAGGGTCCCTAAAGGTTGATTGGTTCTTCTGTTAAAAGTTAACAAATTTTGTGTAACCGGGGCAAGTTGAGGACAACCGAAAGCTTGCCAGGCAAAAGAGGACAAAATGCTAACTGGCGCACCTTCATCTATCAACGTCTAAGGAACGTTCCGACCACAAACTTGCATTGTAATATGGAAAGGAATGTGAGAGGGAAGATGAGGTCCAGTTAGCAAACCCCAATCAAAACAGATGGCCTCATTACTTGGAGGGGGTTCCACGGGAGAAGGAGGAATACCCACTGGCATGGTAGATTCTGTATCAACAAGAAAAACATGGGAATTATCGGGTTTACTCTCTAGCGGGAGAGTAGGATTGACTGATGATGAGATCAGATCGACCACTTGGGTTTCATTCTCCAAGGGGAGAATGGGGTCGACAGGTGGAAACAGATCGACCACTTGGGTGACACTCTCTAATGGGAGAGTGGGATCGACCGAGGATGGGATCGAATCGACCGCTTTAGCTTCACTCTCTGAGGGGAGAGTGGGATTGACACAGGATGGTATTGGATCAACCACTTTGTCAATTGGTTGAACTAAGGACGTGACCAGATTGACGACATGATCTACCAGATGGACCGGTGAAGGGACCAGAGTGATCATTCCATCAACTATAGGGAGGTTTTGAAACAATCATGTCTTCCGGTAATTTTGAGGCTTTATCCATATGAGGGAAAAGGTGAGTTAGATGACTTCCTTTCCATAACATACACAGGAACTTGACTCTACTTTTATTCTTCCCAACGATATCATGACTAGTTGATGGAGGTCATCAACATGTTGTTCAGAGGCTGATGACATGGGTTGGTCAGGGTGTGTATACCATACTTCTATAACTTTGGATAGACCAGGGCAACCCTTAAGAAGATGGCTACCCTTACAAATTATGCAAGGGTAATTGGGCTTACGAGTTGTTTGGGTGATCTTGACATCATCAACACTCCCAGCACGATTAACAGTAACTGGTTATTTTCCAACATGTTTGATATTCGTTGGAGGTTTTGACCCTTGTTTATATTTCTTCTTCTTAATATTTATTTTCTTGTTCTCCTTATTCATCGGGTTACTAGCTTCAGAACTTTCACTTGACAAAGAATATGAAGCGGAAGGCGACCTTGCAAGCGAAGAAGGTGAAGAAGATCTTATTGGTGAGGGAGGAAAAGGATCAACATGAGGTTGATGCTCTTGGGGGGAAGTTCTTACAACTGAATCACTTATTGCATTCGGGATTACCATTGGTCACCAATTTTTTTATTGGATATATCGGTAGGTGTAGACACTAACTGATCTCCCTAGATCCACCTAGCTCTAGAACAAAACACACCAAAACATGATGCTTTCCTTAAGTTTTAAATATTGAATTTACTAACTAAAGAGGGATAGGTGACATACCGTTTAAACACCACTTCCTCTCGCCAACGCCATCCTAGCTCCGTTCCAACGCTCATACAATGATGAACCTGCAAAAGAACGCAACCAACCAAAGTGATAGTAATAGCATAAACTCAATATAAACCTATGTATGTGATCAAGGAATCATACAATAAAACACAACAAAATTTATAAGAAAGAATCATATTATTGTATCATATTAAATGTGAAAGAGAGATTACAACCACGGCCTTGATGTCATAAGGTCCCTTCCAACTATCCTTCATTCCCCACACACTTCCACTCCAAGAATTCTGAGAGCATAGATCTGATAATATTCAAAATCTATATTGACAAAATGGCTCATCTAGCCAAGCTAATAATCGCCAAATCTCAATCCAATCCAAGCTCCAAAGCTAATCTCATCCAAGCCAACTTTCTCCATGAGAGCTCCTCTCCTTTTATAAGATGAAGAGGATAAGGTGAGGAGGTTAGGATGATCCCACTAAATCATGAAAGCGAGTAAGATCCAAACCATTCAGATGCCACCTCACCATGGAAGTTTCTCCTTCTAGAAGCATCGAGAATATGCTCGTTTTTCCCACGTATGAGAATTCTCGCACCCTTCTTATAGAGAAACCTGTGAACCTATCACAACCTAGCTATGGTGTAGCCTGTGAGAATCAGGCATTCTCGCACCCTGCCTATATAGCAACCTATGAACATCCTCTTTAATAGGGTTTTTACAAATGAGAATGCAACTTATTTTCTTAGGAAAAGTTATTCTCTCTTATTTATTCAAGAACTCAGGCCACTGACCCCTCTGAAGGAAACAAATAGGTTTACATCATTAACGGTCATAGGGATGATGAAAATAATGTGTAACAGTAGAGGTTTCCATAGATACATCCAGACATAAAGTGAGTTTTTGGACATCTCTTCCTTGGGCATGACCTATTGATATGTCGTCAAAATCAAGCAAAATCTTAAACAAAAGACACAATAGGTTGGGTCTAGGAACCCCTCACAATAGAAGCAAGAAAAGGGAATCCCTAACCCATAGAAAAAAGGAGAGAGAAAATATGGGAAACCTCATGAAAACCAATCCAAACCACAAGAAAATAAGGACAATGGGAAGATGAAGAAAGATATTGGTAAGTGGTGCGGCTTCCATAAGAGCCCCTGGAATAACACTATCGATTGTCGCTCAAAGCAATCATTAGTGGCTGAAGTAAAAGTGTTTGAATCAGATGCGGGTTCTAAATTTGAGTCAGAACTAGATAAGGGGAGATAGATCGTTGATGTGGAATCTAGTGCCACCGTTTCTACCACAAAGATCCATCTCGATAAAGTTGATGACCCAGAGGAATGTGAGTGCCTCTTTCATTCACAGATGTGGGTGAAAGGCACTCCACTACACTTCATCATTGATAATGATATCCAGAATAACCTCATCTCAGTAGAGGTTGTCAAGCGGCTAGTCTTTCCAACAATGCTGCACCCACATCCCTCCACCATCAGATGGATCCGTCAAGGGAGCGATATTCGCATTATCCAATAGTGTCTCTTGTCGTATGACATCAAGCCATTCAAAGATGAGGTATAGTGTGATGTTTCTCCCCTTGAAGTTTTTGATGTTGTTTTGGGCCAACCTTATTTATGGAAAAGCCATGTTGTATGAGTCTAGGCCTCACAATGTTACTATTACTTTGAACAAGAAATTGTACAGGATACCCGAGGTAGTCCCACCTAGTGTTATCTCCTTAATCTCTGCCAAGAAATGTAGGAAGGTCATTTCTCAGACTGGGAATTTTTTCTTCTTCATGATTCACTCTTAGAGTGAGAAAAAGGTTATAGACACATCCATGTCCTTCGCAACCGACCTCTCCACGTAGCAGAACAAAGTGGAGAAGGTTGTGGAAGAATATAAAGACATCTTCTGATCACCTACCAAAGTACTTTTTCACTGTCAGGTCAAGCATCCCATTGATCTAACCCCGATGCACCACTAAAAAATGGGCTACTCTATTTTCGCTCTCTACTAGAAAATAAGGATATCAAGCATTAGATCCAAGAATTACTCCACAAGGGGAACATTCGACCTATCTCATCACCTTGTGGAAGCCCAATTGTGTTGGTGCATTAGAAAGACGGGACTTGGAGACTTTCCATTGATTATTGGGCCCTGTTAGCACTAGGATCCACCTTCATATTGCATGGAAGGCAAGCCCAATACCCATCAAGTTATATGTGAATCAAAGAGTGTTTTAAAGGGTCAAATGGAAAAGGACTCAAATGGTAATGTTTTAACTTAGACAACAAGGCTAGCATGCACCAACAATCAAGGTATTGGATAACTTCTATCAGTAGTTTGGGAATAAGTATRAACAGAGGGAAGACTTGAGTGAGAGGAGTGTAGGGACTGCTGCAAACATCAAGTCTACAAAAGTCTAAGGAATAAAGTTTATAATCACAAGATMTTCTTGACATCAGAAACTAAAGAAGCTAAATAAACATATGATAATATAATGATCAAACATCCACCATAACATCACCACAATAATTCATGTGAATCATTCAAATCATGAACATTTAACATCATAAGCAAATAGACTGAAAGAGAAGTTGATTTCTATTAGCCAAAAAGGCTTAAGTCCAGTACATCACTAGATCATAGTCACTACATCAAAATATTACAAGTAAAAGGGAGCCTTGCTCAACCATCCAAACCTACTAAAGCAATTGTTTTATCTATATATAACAAGAAAGGGAGGCAACAATTGGAGGTACAAGATGGCCTGTTTCCCTTGAAAATCTCTAAACATTTATTTTTTCTAACAACTAGAATAACAACCTATTCTTTAAAATAGGGAAATGTTGGTGACTAATCCAATCATGCTTCTAACTGCTTTGATCCTCTTTTGATGCTCAACTTCTATTTTTCCACGTGTCCCTTTGGAGCCTGTAGTTGTCTTCAAAATGCCAGCTGCTACTTCTGTAACTTTCTCCATCATCAACTTATCCAAAACGTTGTTGGCCTAGTCCTCCTAGATTCCTGGTGTTTGCTGGAAATTTCCTTGGGTAGAAACTCTGGGTAGCACACTGTAAAACAAAACGATGAGAGAAGATAGCACCACGATGTTTCATATATGCGCCAACATTGGTCCTCTATTAAAATATTGGGTAGCGCCTGTAGGTAACGCCCCTGTGTTGTTCCTGTGTGTAAACTTGCTCCCTTCCAAATATTACATAGTGCATGTGGGTAGCGCCACTGTGTTGCACCTGTATGTCGATTTCGTTCTTTGTGGAATATTACACAGTGCATTTATGTAGCATCACTTACGTTGTGTCTCTTACAGGTTTGGGTAGCATTGCCAAAACGTAGTGCCTTTCAATCTTGAATATGTACAGAGAAGTGTATGTCCTTTCATGATGACAAAACCATTTTACTTAGGTGCCTTGACTCTACCATAGGTAATGTCTTTTACCACTAAGTGAAGCTATCACTTAGCAAAACTCAAAATCCATATAGCTAAATGCCTAGAATCCTGTATAGATGGCACAACTAGTATGTGCATATCAGTTAACCCTCCCAAAAAGGAACAATTCTCAAAAATGGGGCTTACCATTACCAACTATTTTTTCATTTTAACACTTAGCCTCACACTCTTTCTGGTAGAAAGAGGATCTTCAATTGGCACAACAAACTTATTTTTCCTAGCATTGATCGGCTTTTTCTGTGTAGTTGTGCTCTCCTTAGTTGCTGGTTTTTCATCCTCAATGATAGCTTCAACCAACACCTGTAAATTCATTTGGGCTACCTCATATTGAAAGTGTTTTATCTCTTCCTTTAACTTCCTATTATGAGACTGAAAGCCTCAGTTCTGTCTGTAAATATTGTTTAGTTATTTATGAAGGGGCAGAGCCTTTCTCGCTGCAAACCTTGCCAAGTAAAGGGTGTGATTGTAGCCATCCATGAGCTCTTCCATTTGAGCCAAGTGGACCTTGTCTTCGGATTTAAGACAAGTTATTTCCTTCCTTGCATCTCTAAGCTACTTGATAAGCCTTTTGTAGTTCTGACTATCAGGAGGGACAGTGGCATGCTCAGTCCTAATAAGATTTTCTTCAGACTCCTCTTCCTCCTACATCGGCAGTGTTTTTTCCACCTCATCATGTTTCTCAGTGGTCTTACTTTTACCCTTCCTTCTCTAAATAGTGGTTTCTTCATTTCTTACCATAGGCACCTTGAAGTGTTTCACAGGGGTTTCCTCTTTTCTCTCCAAAGGTATTTTAGTACCTTTACCTTTATGTACAAGGGATTCTTGTTTTCTTTCAACATGCTTCTCAATGCCTTTCTTAGAGGTCTCATCTCTCTTCTCCAAGGGTCCTTTATCACCTTTACCCTTCTTCTTTTGAATAGGGATCTCTGGTAAGTACTGCTCTCTATAATCCTCCTTAGGAATTGATGACCTTGTGAAAGGTCTTTTACCTTTGATTTTGACTGCTGAAGGAGAAGGAGAAAAGAGAATCTTCTTCCCTCTTTTATATGTAGATTTGGTAGAAGGCGTGTTATCCACAATTTTGGTCATCATGATGATAGTATGATGATGTTATGATGATGGAAAATCAATCTCTTCACTAAGAATACTTTCCTGAGAAAAATTACACTTGTATGGTTCCAGAAATCATGTTTTTAAAGAGGTTTGCAGGCTACCTATATACTTTCCTGCGAGAATGCTTGATTCTCGTAGGATGCATTAAGCTGGAGTGCGAGGGGTTCGCACTGTACCTAACTGTTAGGGTGCGAACATCTTATTAAAGAGGAAAAATATGAAGTTCTCGAGCCTTCTAGAAGGGAATCTTAGAGAAGAATGAGTTGGCTAGCGAATGGTTATCTAAGTATTGGTTTTCCTGATATCTTGGGATCATTTCCTATCCAAGTAACTAATCTATATTCTCCTATATATTGACGAGATTTCTCATGGAAAAGGTTAAGAAGAAAGAAGGAGACTAGCAAGAGATTGATTGGAGAATTAGTGTAGGACTGTATGGAGGACTGATGCTACAACAGCTAGAGACAACAACAAAGTCATCAAAAGTGGTTGATTTTCTTCATGCATGAGCAAGTGTGTGTGTCAGAGCTAGGAGCCATCGAAAGGAGACCTACGACATTAAGGCTCAGGTTGTAAGTTTCACTTTCAATTAATTCAATACAGTAATATGTCCCTTTCCCATAAAGATGATGTCACTTTATTACATAACTCCTTGATCATATGTATATATTAGCTATTGAATATATTGACCTGCCTTTACTTCGATTGGTTTGTACTGTTGTGATCTGAACGGGACAAGAGAATTGAAGCGAAGCTAGGAACAACAGAGACCTAAGGAGAGCGTTCATAAGGTATGTCCATAATCCTTACCTCTTAGTTCGTTCAATAGGCTAGATCTAGGGAAAGTGTATTATTTTGTCTTGTTTTGTTCTAGATCCAGGTGGATCTAGGGAGATCGGTTTATGTCCGCACTCACGGATTTATCCAATAAAAAATTTGGTGACTCCACTGGGGAACAAACCCCCTTTTCTTTATGGTTTTTTAATTTTCTGTGGCCATTTTCTCTATTTTCATTTTTCTCATGTTTTGTCAGTGTCTGAGTCCTCGGGATATCCTGAGAGACCTTCTGGGTTTATAAGCCATCTTGAATTTTGCTTGCATTTTCAAAATTTTCATTATCTTCAGGAGTTCTCGCACTGTGTTCATTGATAGCCTACGAGAACCAGTCAAGTTCTCACCCTGCACATAGAGTCCAGTGCGAACACCTCGCACCTTGCTCCAAAGTAGCCTGCGAGAATCCTATCTTCTCGCACAGTGTGACACTGCTTGCCTGCGAACAAGATTTTTGAAAATTTTGAAATTAAGTTTTGACTTTTTCAATTTCTTAGAACAGTTGAATTGCATCTTTTTGGCTCATTGGATCATTGACTTATACATCTCTTGCTTTAGTTTGTTTGCTGGAACAGATTTAGGGTTTCTAGGTCTTTCTTGCTCTTGGTAGCTTGACTTTCATTTCTTAGATCTGTTTGGCGTTTTCTTCCTCTCTGACTTCTGGAGTTGAGTGTGTCTAATTGGCTGAGAACCAATGATTGGTAGAGAGTCAAGTGCTTGGTGTTTTCTCTTTTGCTTGGTGGTTCGAAATAACATTTTTCATTTGCATTGGGAAGACTCATTGGTTTGCTTTTTTTTTTTACTTTCATTGAAAGTGTTGGTTGGGTTTTTTGTTTGAGTCTTTATGATTTGGTTTTCTTTTCTCGTTAGTTAGAGTTCTTCTTGGAAAGTGAACAACAAAGTTTTCTTTCAAGATTTTTGTTTTTGTCATTTTGAAAACATTGAAAAATCAAATTTTAGAGTTTATTGAAGTATTTGAAAGAGACATATAGAAATTGCTCATCGATATATGATTGTTTGCATTAACATATGAAAGGAAATTGAGCATTGCATTTGCATTATAGTGTTGAGTTGATTCAAAAAAAATTCTCTCTCTCCCGTAACTAGGATTCATGGAATGAAAAGAATTATATTTCATCATTATCCTTGCGTTATTTGGGTCAGAGTCATACAACATGAGTTTCACTTCCGTTACCTTTGAGTAAACAACAACTTTTAAAAACATTGTGTGATCTTAAAATTGATCTAGTAACTTTTTCTAGGGATATTTTACACCAACATATTAGCTAGGCTAGTGCTTTGGAGTAGGAAGAGAGACACACTCTCCAAAATCTCAAAAACACACAATAGAATCTTGAGTTAGGGAGTGTTAAATTCCATTGGCAGCATATTGTCCT
>JZKD02S0736527.1:27222-46863 GCA_000966675.3 Picea glauca | reverse complement strand
TCGTTAAAAATACTCTGAGGGACTCGTCTGAAGGATGAGCTTATATCAACAAGCATATGTGATCCTCTTCAAGCTTGCGTAAAAATAAAGAGGTACTTGCCATAAATGGTGGGGGAAAATTTTGGAAAGGGATATGTTTCATTTTTGAATTGATTGGTAGTAAGTGTCGTTCTTGAACATGATACCCCCTATTCATCTTTCAAAGCCGGTTTGGGAAATCCATTTGTCTCTCATTCGATTTAATAACAAGGTCTTTCCATGTGTCRTCTTTGAGTCAATGCTGCCAAATCATTGGTCGTGTCATTCATATGTTCAAGAGCAGTCAGTTTGAAACCTCGATTGAGTTGGCCATCTGCAGTTATCCATTCATTCTGTGTCGGCCTTCCCTGTGTCAAAAGTCCAATTGTCACACACTCTGTTTCAATTTCAAACTCTGTTACTCATTTCGTGTCATTGATGGGGGATACATTAAGGCCCTCCTATGACGATTCTTGTTCCGTCGACTTCAACACATTATCTGAAATCAAGGCTTAGAAATTATTCAGTACCTTGGAGCTTGCATGCCTCAATGGAAATTTTCCTCGCTTTTGACAATGGGTTTACATCATTGGCCCTTGATCGAAAGATTCCATCGGTTGTTCGACCTCAACTCATTTATTCACAATTGATGGATTGTACTGTAGTACCTTGGGAGTCATTGACATCATTGGTGATTTCCCTTGCACTTGTTAACGGTTACATCAATGACCGGTAATCAAGTGGTTTCTACCATGTTCGACTTCGACACATGTAATCACATGGTTAGATTTGTACTTTGGGAGATGAGATTGAAGACCCTGGATATTGTCTTAAGTGATCCAGGTTGCGATGGAGTATATGTATAATTTGTGACACATAGATCCACTGTGTATGTTTCGTGGCTATGTCGTCTTGATTGAAAATTTGTCGCATAGATCCACAGTGTATTCAGGTGGCTATGCTATATTGTGACGGCATGGATCCACAGTGTATGATTGATGGACATGACTTTTGTTTATGATGTCATCCGTCTATGATCTGAGTATGGGAATTCCTACCTCAGAAATTGATATACATAATATTCTGCTGATGCTTGGATGTTTGCAGGTTTTCGATTAGATGTGCTCTTGGTTCTTGACACACACATGTAGCTTACAAAGTCTATCGAATGTCACTGATTCCACTCTCAGACTTTGGGGGACATTCTATTATCCACAATTTTGGTCATAATGATGATAGTATGATGATGTTATGATGATGGAAAATCAATCTCTTCACTAAGAATACTTCCCTGAGAAAATTTACACTTGTCTGCTTCCAGAAATCATGTTTTTAAAGAGGTTCACAAGCTACCTATATACTTTCCTGCGAGAATGCCTGATTCTCACAGGCTGCATTAAGCTAGAGTGCGAGGGGTTCGCACTGTACCTAACTTCTAGGATGCAAACATCTTATTAAAGAGGAAAAAGATGAAGTTCTCGAGCCTTCTAGAAGGGAATCTTCGAGAATAATGAGTTGGCAAGCGAATGGTTATCTAAGTACTAGTTTTCCTAATATCTTGGGATCATTTCCTATCCAAGTAAATAATCTATCTTCTCCTATATATTGAGGAGATTGCTCACGGAAAAGGTTAAGAAGCAAGAAGGAGAATAGCAAGAGATTGATTGGAGAATTAGTGCAGGACTGTATGGAGGACTGATGCTACAACAGCTAGAGACAACAACAAAGTCATCAAAAGTGGTTGATTTTCTTCATGCATGAGCAAGTGTGTGTGTCAGAGCTAGGAGCCATCGAAAGGAGACCTACGACATCAAGTCTCAGGTTGTAAGTTTCACTTTCAATTAATTCAATACAGTAATATGTCCCTTTCCCATAAAGATGATGTCACTTTATTACATAACTCCTTGATCATATGTATAGATTAGCTATTGAATATATTGACCTACCTTTACTTCGATTGGTTTGTACTATTGTGATCTGAACAGGACAAGAGCATTGAAGCGAAGCTAGGAACAACAGAGACCTAAGGAGAGCGTTCATAAGGTATGTCCATAATCCTTACCTCTTAGTTCGTTCAATAGGCTAGATCTAGGGAAAGTGTATTATTCTGTCCTAATTTGTTCTAGATCCAGGTGGATCTAGGGAGATCGGTTTGTGTCCGCACTCACGGATTTATCCAATAACAAGGTGGCACCTCTTCTAAACCTAGTGGAGGAGGTGGTGAAAAATCTTTCTGTGTAGAAGGACAAACTTCCTCCTCAGCTTCAATGACCTGCTTGTTGACCTCTGACACTTGAACAGGGGCTCTTCCCTTTCTCTTCCTATTGGTCCGTTCTTTGATAGCACTGGTAGGTGACAAAGAACTTGCCCTCTGTGATTGAGGAGTGGGTGATAAATCCAACTTAAAATGAGAGGTAACCACAAAATGCTCCCATGAAATATCTTTCTTGTCCAGTTCCTTAGATACTAGCATTCTGGTTAATCCAGAGTGGAAAAGGATAGAATCCACATATTTATATTTAGCCTGTATCATGTCTGACATATTACCTATACTCTTCAACAAGTAATAAGGAATATTCATCTCAACCTTACCAGTAAAATGTAGCAACAATCTTATATGGTACTGGTATAATGTGTTGAATATCCCTTCACAAGTAAAATATCTCTATATGATCTTCAGTAGTCTATCAAATTGTTCAATCAATTGGCTCCTTGGCATACTTTTGGACATTTCATTGGCTTGATATTCAGGTTTGAAGAGATCTTTTGCATAAGACGAATTCAAATCCATGGATTTGAGCCACCTTTCACTTGTAATGGGGATCCCTGTTGCAGCTGAGATGGAGGCTTTCATCACTTCAAACTCCAAATCCCCAACCTTAGTTTTCTTACCATCAAACTACAATGAAAATTGTCTTGCTACCTCTGGATGGCCTCTCTGCATGTTCTGACAGAAGAAAAGGCACCCTACTCTTTGAAAATCCTCTCTTGCCATGGGTTTTGTATTAAAAAGAAGCATGTCCACTAGCTTTGTCCTAACTATCTTGCCTCCTTTATGCGCCTTTAGGGGTCTCCATGACTCAGAATGAGGGCTCTTAAAAGGTTTGGTAATGCTCAGGAAACTTTGAATGGGGTTTCAAATATGCAAGGCTGACCCTATGCAACTGAGTAAAATATTTAATTTCGAGATGAAAGGAGGCAGGGGAAGCAACGAGAGGTTATGCAACGCCTCTAGGTAGCGCAACGCATACGCAGAGGATAGACTCGTCTAAAGCTTGCAACTTCAAGGGCTAAGGAAGACAACAGTAATCTGAATTGCATACGGGCCATGAGGTTTACAAGTATGAAAAAGAGAGGAGATGAGGCTATCATACAAAGATAAATCTTTTACCGCTGTGCAAACTCAGCAAAACAAAAACCCGATCACAAATTTCCCCAGAGGATTAATACGCAAAGGAGGTAACAGTGGATATCTGCATAGTAGACACCTGTTGATCTCTTCAACACAATCATAGGATAAAAATGACAAAACTTCAGCCCTGGAATCTCGCATAGTAGTAATATTTGGTTGACATGCGGTTGCCTAATCGAAACTGGAGAATTCACGCAGTGCAACGCTGTTAAGTTTTCAAAATTAGAAATCATTATAAAGAAACATAAATGCAAGATCTTGTGAAGGCACTTTAACTGACTTCTAGCACTGAAAACAAGGGATATGGTCTCGTTTGTGGCAATAATGACTTGTGGTGGTGGTATGATAAATGTGACAGGCACTGCGGAACTACCCTGCGGAACTGCCCGATGAGTAGGCAACGCTTCCAATTCAAAAATATGATTAGATAGGTAAACAAGGACAATGAGGCATGCTTGTGATGTCATGAGTGAGGAGAGAGGTGTGTCACATCAACCTAATCATGGGAGGTATCGACATAGGGGAAAATCACGAAAGGGATAAAAAAGAATAAACCATGAGCTAAAAGGGTTCAAGGATCAAAAATAAAAAAGAGGATCAAAACATGAGCTATGACTCAAAATTTTATTCATCCAAGGAGTCCTAACAAACATAACTTTAAAGGGATGAAAAACTATTTTAAAAAAAAATTAAAATCTAAGGTTTTTTAAAAAAGGTAAAAACAAACTAAAAGACCCAAGGCAATTTAGTGTGATAAAATTGGCTCCACAGGGGATGGCATGCCCCCTATGGGCTGCCAAGAATGAGTAGACTCTGTGCCTTCTCCTAGGGCTATGGGGTCAGTTATTGAAACAACAACAACAACAAAAATGATATTTACAATGACATGAAGAGCCACTCAAGGCTCAAGTAAAGTAATTTTTCAGAAAACGCCTGTTGACAGGGCCACCAAAAACCTCTTCATTCTCCATATTCTGTAGCTTGAAAGTGTTATTAGAGAATACCTCAAATATTTTGAAAGAGCCGACCCATAAAGCTTCAAATTTATCGTGCTTTCCTTTATCTTGTCTTGGCACATCCCTCTTGAGCACTAGATCACCAAGTTGAAAATCCTCTTTATTCTCCTTCTTGTCGAATGCCTGCTTGATCTTCAGTTGATGATCATATGTCTTATCTACAAGCTCTTCCCAAGTCTGTTGCACTTCAACCAACTGTTGAATCCTCCTCATCATATGATCTGGCTCCCCTTAATAATCTTGGAAGAATTTTGCCACAGGTAATGCAAGTTGAGAAGGAAAAACTTCCTCAACTCCATATACCAACTGGAAAGGGGAAAGTCCCAAGGATCTTTTCACTGTCACTCTGTCATCCCATAGAGAAAATTTGAGTTTCGAATCCCATGCATTTTTGTTATCCTCTAACAACTTTTTAGTAATATTTATAATGCTTTTGTTCGAGGATTCTACAAGCCCATTTCCCTGTGGATAGTAAGGGGTGGAATGAATCAAAGTGATCCCAAACTATTCACAGAACTAAATTAATGGTTCTCCTTGAATGATGCAACATTATCAGTGACGATTCTGTCAGGACACCGAAACCTTGCTATGATGTCTTCCAGGAAACCAATGATCACTTTATGTGAAGCGTTCCTTTTGGGAATAGCTTCGATCCATTTAGTAAAGTAATCTGTAGCAGTCAAGATCCATCTATGTTGACCACTAAAAGTGGGATGGATTTCCCTGATAAAATCCAGGCCCCACTGCTGGAATGGTCATGAGGCTGCCACAGGATTCAATGGCAAAGACTTAAGATGTTGTTTTCTAGAAAAATTCTAACATTTAGCACAGGCCCTGATCTTAGAAAAAACATGCATGAACAAACTGGGCCAGAAGTACCCAGCTCTGAGGATCTTGTATGTTGTGGTTCTCCAATAACGATGCCCCCCACATAAACTGTCATGAAAATCAAACATAATATTTTGGGCTTCCTGGGGATCTAGGCATATCAAAATCACTCCTAATGGATCCTTCCAATACAAAATTTGATCAACAAAGAAGTACTTTATTTATTTGAGTTTTAAGGCCATCACCTTGTTTCTTTCCATACCACTTGGGGGCTGTAAATTTTGCAGGAAAATTATAATGTCTTTGTACCAACTGCAATCTTCCAATGTAGAAATGACTTGAGGGCCTTTATCGTTCATCTCACCCTCCTGATTTTCTTAACATGAGTGAATGAAATTCACCCCCAGTGATGAGCAATTTGATTCAGCCAAAAGCTTGGCTAAACCTTGACCTTTTACCAATTTTGTGGGCCTAATTTCCAAATCAAATTCAAGTAATTTAGCAATCCACTTGCTTCTTTTTTCGTCTATATCAGGTTGAATAAGAATTTATTTTTCATTAGTTGATGGGACATAAGGAATAACTCTTGAATGCAGAGAATAAACTCTAAAGGACTTAAGAGATTTAACCAATGCATAGGATTGTTTGTCCATAATGGCATACTTTAGTTCTGCATCTCTCAATTCCCTATTGAAAAAGACAATGGGATTCTCTAATCCTTCAACATTCTTCTGTAATAGGACTGTTGCTATTGTATCAAAAGAGGAAAAATAAAAAATAATAAAGTCCTTGGTGTAGTCGGGGCTGACAATAACCAGGGCATCTGTCAAGGTTTTCTTTATTTGATCAAAATAATCACGGGCCTCAACAATCCATTTGATTTCACTATCCTTCCTTAGCATGGTTGTGATATATTTAACTAACTCAGCAAAATTTGACACAAATCTTCTCAAAAAGTTGATTTTTCCCCAAAAAGATTGTACCTCTTTTTTAGATCTAGGGAGTGACAAAGTTTGTATAGCCTCAACCCTACTGGAATCAATCCTTACTCCTTTAGCTGACACGATATGCCCCAATAATTTTCCTTCTTTCATGGCAAACAACGATTTTTTCGGATTCAAAGAGATGCCAAATTTTCTGCGTTTTAAGAAAACCTTTCTTAAATGATCACAATGTTCCTTATCAAACTGAGAATACACAATTATGTCGTCCAAATAAATAACCACATAATTATCCTTTTCTCCAATAAATTCTATGTCCATAGCTCGCTGAAAAGTTGCCCGTGTGTTCATCAAACCAAAGGGCATCTTAGCATACATAAATGTACCCCAGGGAGTAGTGAAGGTCATTTTTTCCCTGTCTTATAGCAAAACAGATACCTGATTGTATCCATAAAATACATTGACCATAGACATATTGGCTGCTCTTGTCACCTTCTGTAATATGTGCACCATCTTGGGTAAATGATAATTATACTTCTTTGAGTTTCTGTTCAGATTTCAGAAATCAACACAAAGTATGATCCCCCCATTCATTTTTCTTACTGGGACCAAATTGGCTACCCATTCGGAATACCTCAAAGGAATGATAATTTTTTCATCTAAAATCTTCTAAACTTCTTTCTCCATGACAGGCAACAACATAGGATTAATTTGCCTCAACTTTTTCCTGAAAGTTTTGGTGTTTTCTTTTAATGGGATCTTGTGCTCTATTATGCTTGTGTCATAAGTTCTGAGATCTTCATAAGTCCAAGCGAAAACATCAACAAATTCTTTCAACAACTTAGTGTATTATGCCCTTTTATTTTCTGATAGGCTGCTTGACAGTTTGACATATTTTGGATCCTTTTCAGTGCCCACATTGCACTCATTGATATCAACATCATCAATGGATACCTTCCCCTTCAATGGCACATCATTCCCATCAAATAATCTTTCCAAAGGAACTAGTCCCTTTGGTATGTGATTGCTAGGCAATTGCACAATATGATGATTAGCAATTTTATTGAGGAAAACATCAGCATGAGGAGTGATTTCTGGATCATGTTCCTGATCAATATGCAATGCATAAAATTCATCAACGGTCTCAAGAAAATTTTTAAGTTCTAAATCATCTTCGAACACCTTCCAATATTTTACATTGTCCGGTATAGAAGGCATGTATTTGACTTCTACATCATACTTGATTTTTGGTGGTATAGGTATTCTGAAGTTGCTTGCTGATACAACCAAAGAATCAACCACAGTATTCTCTTCTCTAGGAATGAATGATATATTAAAAGCAGAGAAAAAACTGTCCACTAAATCCCATACTTCGTTTCTATAAGATCTAAGCCTAGGATGTTTTGTTTGATAAATATTTTTAATCTTATGTACTATCAATTTAGCATTCCCAAATACTGATAGATCCTCTATCCCCATGTCTTTTGCTGCCCTCAAACCCAAGACAAGAGCCTCATACTCTGCCACATTATTAGTAGTCTCAAATTCTAGTTTATATGACAAAGATATAGTTTCTTGAGTTGGTGAGACAAATATCACCCCAGCACCAGCATCTTCCTTGGAAGAGGCTCCATCAAAGAACATCTTCTAGAAAGAAGTAGTTAGAGGAGGCTCTTCATAAAATTTGATGGACTTTTTTCTGATTTCTAAAGGGGCTTCCAGGGCATCGGTGAGCTTCAAAATACTAGATCCCAGATCTGTATCAAAAGCAAAAACAACGTGATTGGTGGGGTTTGCTTCATCACTATTGATGTAAGCCAATTGAGCTTCTCTGTAAAGTCTTCTATGCTCTCCCCCAAAAACAGGAATAGTAGCATAAGAGAGATCCATCAACACGGTTCCCCCAAGTATTTTATCCAGGATCTTGACAAGAGCATACCAAACGTGGGGGGAACATCAGTAACTATGATATCCATAAGTATACTCTTCATGGGCAGTTGAAATAAGGTCACCACCATATCCTTAATGACTCCAAGACATTTGAATTTTTTGGATTCATTAAGGATATGGTGGTGACCTTAATTCAGCTACCCATGAAGAGTATACTTATGGATATCGTAGTCAAAAGCATATAAGTCATGATAGGTCTTTGTGACTTCTAGCCCAAGTTCATCCATAACATATTTTGGCATAAGATTGTGGGATGACCCTGAATCCATGAGACAATTGTGTAGAACCTTATCATGTATATTCAATGAAGTATAGAAAGGTGGGGATGAGTCATCTATGTCTTCTATCAAAGGACCTAAAATCATTGCTGGTTTTTCATCTTGCAGATTTATGGAATCAGTGGCACTTGGAGATGATTCTGGATGTAACATTTTGGATAAATATTTTTTAAAATCCTCATTTTTTATCAATTCCAAAAAAGGTGCAGGGACCTTTATTTTATGGATCTAATTCTCAAAACTGAAGGAACGGGAAGGCTTCAAGACCTCTTTGATTTCAAGATGAGGATCTCTGATCAAAACTTGTGGGTTTTGAGAGTCTTTTTCCTTGCTTCTCACTATCACAACCTTAATAGAATTTTCTTTCTGAATAGGCTGATTAGGGGCATCGGTTTTTTCTACATTCTTCTTAGATCTCAGATTATATCTACTAGGATTTTCCTTTTCTTTCTCTCCCTTTCTTAACTCATTAATTTGAATATCCATTAAATATTGCGCATAAGAGGATTGAGTCAAGTGTGGGGATGGGGAAGTATCACCTAAGCAATGAATCTCTGGATCAACTTCAACCTCCTCTTCTTCTTCATCTACCACTAAATTATTTTTCAAAGGAGCTTGTACCCTTTGATCATCTCTCTCTTTGTTTCTAAGATCCCTAGTAAATATTTGGGGAGAATTATTTGGTCTCCTGTAGTTACATTTGTTATCATTTTTTTGAGCATTTCTATATGTCTGTTTCCCTTCTGATTTTAATTTCTCAATTTCAGTGGAGAGAGATTTTACTAATTTGGTTAGCTCATCTACTTGAGAATGGACAATAGAGGAATCAAAAGTTGAAGCTTCAGCTTTGTTTTTTCTCCTATCCCTATCAGATTCCCCCCTGAGTTTATCTAATGCCCCTATGTTGGATTCTACCTCTAATGCAACATCTTGCATATGAACCAAAGAAGGTGAACTTCTTTCTCTCAAAAGGAGGAAGAATTCGGAACCAAAAGAACTGGCATAAGTGATTTTTTCCATGGTTTTAGTGGGTTTGATCTCATTAGGGATCTTCTTGTACATTTTGTTAAATCTTTTAGAAAAGTCAGAGACAAACTCTCCTTCTTTCCTTTTCAAAGATCCAGATTTAGTGATGTAGTACAAAAAATCCTTTTTGTCACCCCAATTCCCCAAGAAGGCTTCATCCAATGCCTCAATACCAGTAATGGACCCAGGGGCCAAACCCCTGAACCACTTCCTAGCCTCACCAAATAGGATTTGTATGAAAACCCTCATCCAAACATCTTCATTTTCAATATTTTGATTATCTGCATAGCTATAGAAAGCAACAAGATGTTCCTCATCTGTTACATCTTCTTCTCTCGTAAACTTAGGCATGTATTTCAAATAATCTCTAGGGGGGAGAGCATTCAGTGGCTGAGGTAAAAGTAGAGGAGCATATATTGCAGCCACTATGGCGCCCATCCTATTAGCAGGGGGTTTAACCACTTCCATTTGATTTTGGATTCTTGGTGAACAATAAGGAGAAGGAGACTTAACTGTATGTAGAGTAGGAGATGAAGGAATACATGAAGGAGGGGTTTTAGTTTTCATAATAGGAGGATGAGTTTTTTAAGAGGATGGTAAGATCTAAGAGGAATATGAAGTTCTTGCTTCTTTGGCAACAAAAGTTTTAACAGAAAGAGGTGTAGCAAAACCTAAAGTAGGGAAATCTTCAAAACTATCAAGACTGAAACACTTCTCAATATCAGAGGAAGAAAATATATCAATGTTTTCCTCTTTCAATTAAGTCTAAAAGGAAGAGTATTCAACAGGAAACTCTTCAAAATCAATCTTTTTAGATACTTCAGTAGAATATAAAGGAAGCTTACTTGATAAAACAACTGGAGTATCAAGAGTAGAATCAGGCAACTGACCAGAAGCACTTGTAGTAGTGGCAGAAAAAAAAAATTGGGAAGCTTTTTCCTTCTTGATTATCTTCTTTGGGTCAGCCTCAAGTGGAACTAAAGGTAGTTGTGGATTCGATCTCGTATGTCTGCCTTTAGGTTCCAAAGCTGAAACAATGGAGTCTCTAGGTGCAGTCTGCAATCTTCGAAATACTGAGTTCTAATGCACCTTTAGAATTAGAATACTGTGTCGTTTTAATATCAGGGAAAAGTATTCAAATCCTCCCCGACAATGGTGCCAAGAATGTTAGCACTAGGATTCACCTTCAGATTTCATGGAAGGCAATCCCAATACCCATCAAGTTATATGTGAATGAAAGAGTGTTTTAAAGGGTCAAATGGAAAAGGACTCAAATCGTAATGTTCTAACTCAAACAACAGGGCTAGCATGCACCAAAAATTAAGGTCTTGGATACATTCTATCAGTAGTTTGGGAGTAATTATGAACATAGGGAAGACTTTAGTGAGAGGAGTGTAGGGACTACTGCAAACATCAGGTCTACAAAAGTCTAAGGAATAAAGTTTCTAATCACAAGATCTTCTTGAAATTAGAAACTAAAGAAGATAAATAAACATATGATAATATAATGATCAAACATCCACCATAACATCACCACAACAATTCATGTGAATCATTCAAAGCATGAACATTTAGCATTAGAAGCAAATAGACTGAAAGAGAAGCTAATTTCTATTAGCCAAAAAGTCTTAATTCCAGTACATCACTAGATCATAGTCACTTCATCAAAATATTACAAGTAAAAGGGAGCCTTGCTCAACCATCCGAACCTGCTAAAGCAATTGATCTATATATATATATATATATAACAAGAAAGGGAGGCAACAACTGGAGGTACGAGCTGGCATATTTCCCTTGAAAATCTCTAAACATTTATTTGTTCTAACAACTAGAATAAAAACCTATGCTATAAAACAAGGAAATGTTGGTGACTAATCCAATCATGCTTCTAACTACTTTGATCCTCTTTTGTTGCTCAACTCTTGTTTTTCCACGTGTCCCTTTGGAGCCTGTAGTTGTCTTCAAAATTCTAGCTTCTACTTCTGTAACTTTCTCCATCATCAACTTATCCAAAAATTTGTTGGCCTAGTCCTCCTAGATTCCTGGTGTTTGTTGGCAATTTCCTTGGGTAGCAAATCTAGGTAGCACACTGTAAAACAGAACAAGGAAAGAAGGCAGCACCTGTAGGTAGCACCACGATGCTGCATATATGCGCCAACATTGGTCCTCTGTTGAAATATTGGGTAGCGCATGTAGGTAGTGCCCCTGTGTTGTGCTTGTGTGTAAACCTGCTCCCTGCCAAATATTACATAGTGCCTGTGGGTAGCGCCACTGTGTTGAACCCGTATTCCAATTATGTTCTTTGTGGAATATTACGCAGTGCCTTTACATAGCGTCACTTATGTTGCGTCTCTTACAAGTTTAGGTAGCATTTCCAAAACATAGTGCCTTTCAATCTTGAATATATACAGAGCAGTGTGTGTCCTTTCATGATGACAAAACCATTTTACTTAGGTGCCTTGACCATACCATAGGTAATTCCTTTTACCACTGGGTGAAGCTATCACTTAGAAAAACTCAAAATCCATATAGCTAAACGTCTAGAAGCCTGTATTGATGGCACATCTAGTATGTGCATATCAATTAACCCTCCAGAAAAGGAACAATTCTAAAAAATGGGGCTTACCATTACCATCTATTTTGTCATTTTAACACTTAGCCTCACACTCTTTCTGGTAGAAAGAGGATCTTCAATTGGCACAATAGACTTCTTTTTCCTAGCATTGACTGACTTCTTCTGTGTACCTGTGCTCTCCTTATTTGTTGTTTTATCATCCTCAATGGCAGCTTCAACCGACACCTGTAAATTCCTTTGGGCTACCTCATCTTGAAAGTGTTTTAGCTCTGCATTTAACTTCTTGTTCTAAGACTAAAAGCCTATGTTCTATCTGTAAATATTCTTCAGTTGTTTATGAAGGGGAAAATCCTTTCTCGCTACAAACCTTGCCAAGTCAAGGGTATGATTGTAGCCATCCATGATCTCTTCCATTTGAGCTGAGTGGACCTTGTATTCTTCTTTAAGACGAGCTATTTCCTTCCTTGCATATATAAGCTTCTTGATAAGCCTTTTGTAGGTTTGACTGTCAGGAGGGATAGTGGCATGCTCAGTCTTAATAAGTTTTTCTTCAGACTCCTCTTCCTCCTCCACGGGAAGTTTTTTGTCCACCTCATTAGGTTTCTCAGTGGCCTTATGTTTACCCTTCCTCCCCTGCACAGTGGTTTCTTCATTTCTTACCACAGGCTCCTCGAAGTGTTTCACAGGGGTTTCCTCTTTTGTCTCCAAAGGTATTTTAGTACCTTTACCTTTATGTACAAGGGATTCTTGTTTTCTTTCGACAAGCTTCTCAATGCATTTATCAGAGGTCTCATCTCTCTTCTCCAAGGGTCCTTTAGCACCTTTACCCTTCTTCTTTTGAATAGGGATCTCTGGTAAGGACTTCTCTCTATAATCCTCCTTAGGAATTGATGACCTTGTTGTTGGGACTCAGAAATGTCATATTTTCATCCACCTTTCCCTTCATCATTCTTCACATTTCATCTCCCCATTAACCTTTCATGATACCGTTTTCATAATTAAATATGGGTTTAAGCTTATTATTTTCCAAATCATTTATTTTAGTATTAAAAGGGAATTTTTGATTAAATATTATAAAATTGACATGTTTTCATATATATCTCAAAAATGTGTGAGCTTTGTCATGTGTAGGAATATGTGAAGGATTAATTCAAAAGACTTCTCGAATACTTCCTCCACCATTTCAAGATTTGAGGAGATAATTCAAGCCTATTCCAAGGAGAAGATCATGGAGATTTGGTTGTCATATCTTATCCAAGATATATGAGAGATATGTGTGAGGATTTGAAGGGATAATATTTTGTAATAATGGGAAATGGGTTGAGAGAAAAGTGGATCTATAATTATGAGATGTTTATCTCCTTTTCAAAGCTCTCTTGTATAAAAGAGAGTGCCCTCTCTTCATGAGGGGGAAAAAAAGAGAATTATTATTATGTAGATTAAGGGGAGAATTATTATGGTATGTTGTTGAGGAGAATTGCTATGATGTAGATTGAAGAGAATTGTTATGATGTATATTTGATTAACAAATAGACTCCTTTTGTAAACCTACTTGCGGAAGATTAATGCAAGATTGAATTAAGTGATATTGTCTCTCTTAGAAGTTAGCATCGTCTGATCTAAAAGCTTCCATGTTGGCATCGACAAGGGCCATCGATCTAGCTTGGTAATATTATTGTAAATTTTTAGTGTAGATTTTCATTTCATGTATTTGTTATTTTGATTTCATGTTATTTTGTTTGATTTCACTATTCAAATTTGTTGCAAAGTGTGGTAATATAGGAACAGTTGGATCTCCATATTTCACCATACATGACCTTTAATGGATCATACCACTTGTTAGTTTAGTTGCTCCAAGATATAAAATCAAATTTCATCTTTTCTTTTCACGACCCATCAATGAACATGTCCATCACCTGAGCAAGAGCTTGTGCTTGTTTATGAGTTTTTCTTTCCATCTTTTGAATTGTGTGAAGATTGTTATTTTTAAAAGTGTGTTGGTTTCTAAATGGTTTTCTTATCTAAGCTATACTAAACAGACATAAGAACCTATCTGTTATCGACACATATAGTGCATCAACTCTACTGATTTCGAATCCCGGTTGATAATTTATGTTTGGTAATACATTATGCATATAATTGCACCAACACTTGTGAAATGTATTTTACCTTTGATTTCGACTACTGGAGGAGAAGGGGAAAAGAGAAGCTTCTTCCCTCTCTTAGATGTATCTTTGGTAGAAGGAGGCACCTCTTCTAACCCTGGTGGAGGAGGTGGTGAAAAATCTTTGTGTGGAGAAGGACAAACTTCCTCCCCAGCTTCAATGACTTGTTTGTTGACCTCTGACACTTGAACAGGGGCTCTGCCCTTTCTCTTCCTATTGGTCCCTTCTTTGGTAGCACAGGTAGGTGACAAAGAAATTGCCCCTTATGATTGAGGAGTGGGCTCTAAATCCAACTTAAAATGTGAGGTAACCACAAAATTCTCCCATGAAATATCTTTCTTTCCCAATTCCTTAGATACTAGCATTCTAATTAACCCAGAGTGATAAAGGCTAGAATCCACATCTTTAGATTTAGCTTGTATCATGTCTGACATAATACCTATACTCCTCAACAAGTAATAAGGAATATTCATCTCAACCTTACCAGTAAAATGTAGCAACAATATTATATGGTACTGGTATAATGTGTTGAATCTCCCTTCACAAGTAAAATATCTCTGTATGATCTTCAATAGTCTGTCAAATTGTTCAATCAATTGGATCCTTGGCATACTTTTGGATAGGTCATTGGCTTGATATTCAGGTTTGAAGAGATCTTTTTCATAATCCTAACTCAAAGACATGGCTTTGAACCACCTTTCACCTATAATGGGGATCCCTATTGCAGCTGAGATGGAGGCTTCTATCACTTCAAACTCAAAATCCCCAACCTTAGTTTTCTTACCATCAAAATGCAATGAAAACTATCTTGCTACCTTTGGATGGCCTCTCTGCATGTTCTGATAGAAGAAAAGACACCCTACTCTTTGAAAATCCTCTCTTCCCATGGGTTTTGTATTAAAAAGAAGCATGTCCACTAGCTTTGTCCTAACTATCTTGCCTCCTTTATGTGCCTTCTTCAATTTAGGGGTATCCATGACTCAAAATGAGGGTTATTAAAAGGTTTGGTAATGCTCAGGAGAGTTTGAATGGGGTTTCAAATATGCAAGGCTGACCCTATGCAACTGAGTAGAACATTTAATTTCGAGATGAAAGGAGGTAGGGGAAGCAATGAGAGGTTAAGCAGTGCCTCTAGGTAGCGCAACGCATACGCAGAGGATAGACTAGTCTAAATATTGCAACTTCAAGGGCTAAGGAAGACAATATAAATCTAACTCACATATGTGCCATGAGGTTTATAGGTCTGAAAAAGAGAGGAGATGAGGCTATCAAACAAATATGAATCTTTTACCGATGTGAAAACTCAACAAAACAAAAACCCGGTCACAAATTTTCTGTGAGGATTAATACGCAGAGGAGGTAACAGTGGATACATGAGTAGTAGACACATGTTGATCTCTTCAATGCAATCATAGGATGAAAATGAGGAAACTACGGCCCTAGAATCTCGCACAGTAGTAATATTTGGTTGGCATGCGGTCTCCTAATCAGAACTAGAGAATTCACGCAGTGCAACACTGTTGAGTTTTCAAAATTAGAAACCATTATCAAGGAACATAAATGCAATATATTTTGAAGGAACTTTAACCGACTTATGGCATTGAAAACAAGGGATATGGTATCGGTCGTGGAAATCATGACTTGTGGTGGCAGTAAGATAAACGTGACAGGCGCTACAGAACTGCCTGATGAGTAGGCAACACTTCCAATTCAAAAAATATGATTAGATAGGTAAGCGAGGACAATGAGGTATGCTTGTGAGGTCATGAGTGAGGAGAGAGGTGTGTCACATCAGCCTGACCATGGGAGGTATTGACCTAGGGGAAAATCATGAAAGGGATCAAAAAGAATAAACCATGAGCTAAAAGGGTTCAAGGGTCAAAAATAAAAAAGAGGATTAAAACATGAGGTATGAATCAAAAGTTTAGTCATCCAAGGGGTCCTAACAAACATAACTTTAAAGGGATGAAAAATTATTTAAAAAAAAAAATAAAATCTAAGGTTTTTTAAAAAAGGTAAAAACAAACTAAAAGAACCAAGGCAATTTAGTGCGATAACAGGCCCTAAATAAAATCCTAGTCAGGAATCGGTACCCTATTCCATGAATTGATGATCTCCTTGATAATCTCAAGGGGGGAAAATGCTTTAGTAAGATTGATCTGAAGTTTGGATACCATCAAGTCCCAATAGAACAGACATATGTATGGAAAACTGCCTTCAAGAAAAAATAAGGTCTTTTTGAATGGTTGGTCATGTCGCTTGGTTCGACGAATGCACCAACAAATTTCATGAGGTTGATGGACGATATCTTACGGAATTTCACTAATTATTTTGTGGTGGTGTATCTAGATGACATTCTCATGTACAAAAAGACTTGGGCAGAACACTTGCATCATATTTAGTAGGTTCTGCACACTTTGCGACAACACAAGCTATAAGCCAACTTGAAAAAATGATCCTTCGACATGGACAAATTCCAATACCTAGGCTACATTGTTGATGTGCATGGTGTGCATGTTGATTCAACCAAGATCCAAGTCATTTGTGACTAACCAGCCCCAACCATGCTCACTAAGCTTCAAAGATTCTTATGTCTTGTCAATTTATATTGCAGGTTCATGTTGGGATTCTCCCATATTGCATGGCCCTCAGTCAAATAAACAATGGTGGTGATACAAAAAAAATTGTGTGGGTCATGTCCCAACAAAAATATTTTAATAATATGAAGTGTTGGTCACTATAAGTGCTTATTTAACTAAACAATCAAGTGCTACATAAATTGTCAACCCAGGGAAGTCTGTTTATTTCAAAGGTAATCACACACTATATATGCTCAATCTCAAAAGCAATCTAGAGTTGTAGTAAAAGTATATTAATCACACTTTGCCTTGAAAAAACTGAAGTTCTACTTTGAATTACAGAAAAACAACTTACATATTGCAGAGTTTACAGTTTTAAAGAAATAATTGTCCAAAGAATCTTGGATTACATTTAAGAAATAACAACCTAGGAAAGAAATCTTTCAAGATACTGCAAAAGGAAAAACCCACTATTCTGTAACAGAGAACAGGACCCTATTCCCCAAGCAAGAATCTTCAACACTTGTTTCCGATTATCACACTCTCATGAACTCATTACTAATAAAAAATGATTGACATGCACTGAAGACTAACTACCTATTAACATAGAACAAGACCCTATTCCCCAAGCAGGAATCTTCAGCACTTGTCTCTGATTATCACGCTTTCATAAATTCACCAAACAAGATTGCTAATTAGAACGATTAACAAGTATCCAAGCATGAATTACATGAAAACAATGTATAATCAATAAAGCAGAGTTTCAGCAAAACAGAGTTCAATAAAGTAGAGTTTCACCAAAACAGAATTCAATCAAGGCATGAACAAGAATAAAACTAGCACACTATAGAACTAATGGGTGAATCTTGTGAAGAAGGTGGGCCGTCCCTTCTCACAAGATTCCCCAGAAACGAAAGGAACTAGGAAGGAATGCTCAGAATAATCTTTTATTCATCTGTCAACTGTATCATGTTACAATGTCTGAAGTAAACACGTCCCTCTCTGTGATTCCTTTCTTAGCCAAGAAAAAAGGTCCTCTCTAATGATGATTTCCCCTTATTTAAAGAGGAGAATCCCCTCGATACAATTTGATCATCCAATTACATGTGCACATCTCAATCATATTCTTAGTCAGATCTAATTTCTATACTGGAATAGGATATCCTGATCTCCCGTAACAGAATGTTATTACAATAATTGAAATGGTGCTGAGTGAGGTGTAGTTGTTGCGGATGGAGTAACAGCTTCTTTATTTATCTTTTTGTTACTGTTGTTGTATATTGTTTCAGCATCGCAAATCACGGGTTGTTTCAGCAACGAGATTTGCATTCTGACTGTTTCAGCAACGTGGTCTCACACAACAGTGATGGTTAATTCTGTCTCAAGGTGTAGTTGTTGTGGTGAGTGTAATAGCTTCTTCTTTTTGTGAATTGTTGTTTCAACATCGTAGACCACGGAGAGTGTAACAACTTCTTCTTGTGTGAGTTGTTGTTTCAGCATCATAGACCACGGACCGTTTCAGCCACGGGGTTTGCGTGCTTTTGACTATTTTAGCAACGGGCCTTCAAACAGCAATGATAATCTGCAGGTCAAACTGTTTCAACACTTATATATTTCTGATCAACGGTGAAGTATGAGAGTAATGTAAAATTATATGCAAAACAGATTAAACATATAGCAAAGAGAAGAGACGTTATATACCTTTGGAAAGATAGGGTAAGGTGATAATGTAAGTTTAAATGTGAGTGGAAAAAGGATGTAATGGTAGAAAAAAGTGTGAACAAAAAGGTACATTATAGGGTCCTAACATCCCCCCCAACTTAAAAGGTTTCATGTCCTCAGGCAAGTTCAATCTGAATCAAAATATGAATACCGACTCTGAGCGTGAAAGTTACTTAAGCAGTAGCTATGGAAAGTGTTGTCTGTTGGAGCTCTGAATCCTTGAACGCGTTGTAGCCTTTTCCAAGCTATTGTTTCGGCCTTCTTGGGCAACTTATGATGAACTTGATATTTCTCTGCTAGCATCCACAGAATAGGAAAATGAAACTGATAACCTATCCAGCTTTCAACACATTGTTGAACACATTTGATGTAGCTAGGTACCCAGGAGATTGTTGTCTCAAGATTAGTGGGGCTAAAGGGATTGTGTTCCTGTCTTTTCTCAGCAGATTGTTGCCAAAACATGTTATTTTCTTGTAGGGCAGTGATCTTTGTGGATTTAATGAAATGTTGACAATCCTAAAGCACTATTGTCTGTAGTTGCCGAATGTATTGAGTCATCCCTGGTTTCTTCAAAAACTGATAATACTCTACAACAAAGGTGGCAACATTTTGTAGTTCTGGCCGTATCCAGAGAAGGCGATTATCCTCGTTATGCTTGGCAGCTAGGAAGTCATTCTGCCATATGATCTGATTGTTAAGGAAGTAGGTCAGTGCCCGAATATGGATATCACCGACAAGAGGGTTAAGGTTAAGTTGTCGGTTCTCAGGGATGGCCTCATTGTGAAGATATACCTCACAGAGGAGGTGATGATCCATAGTAGAGGCTTCTGCAAAGGTTATAACAAAATCTGTTAAGGTTATAACAAAATCTGTTGGATTTAACACTGCATGGGGTCTGACTTCTTTGATTGAGTTAATCTGAAAGAATTCCATTCGTTCCATGAGGAACAGAGAGTAATTGCAGGATGGTTTCCTTGCAGCCAACAACTTTTGTGCCAAGTCAAACATCAGGAGCAAATTGTTGATACTGAGAGGGGGGGTGAATCAGTATCCAGTACAATTTAAAAACCTTTTTCAACTTATACTTAAACCATTCAATTATATCCAATGATAAATGAACAATAGTATAAG
>JZKD02S0736527.1:376-18449 GCA_000966675.3 Picea glauca | reverse complement strand
AGTTAGGTAGCGCTGAGAGTGGAATGTTCTTCATGGGAGATACCCCTCTAGGAATATCACCAATAGGAAATCCTAAGGTGGAAAAAGAGTTTTCATCATTTACCTCTCTTTCAGGACCTGCCTATTCTTCATGATGTAGTTCTTCATTATACTCATCCATGCTTTCTTTTGTTTTCTCCCCTGCTGCGCTTGCTCTATCCTCAATGTTTCCTGCTGGTTTCTCGACTGTCTCGGGACTCCAAATCTCTTTCTCCATTTCAAAGTTTGCTTGAAAGGAAGGTTGGGATTTTGGTTTCCAAGAGTTTGGTCGTTGAGGTGCAGCAGATTCAGATTTTGATATAATCTCGTCAATATAAGTCTTTCTTCCTCCCCTTCCTCTACCCCTTCCACCTGTAGGGTCAGTTTCTTTGGGGTCTTCGCGTCCTCTCATGCAATCTTTATATCTGAAATAACATAAGTTATTTTGAAATCTATAATTACCTTCCCCGGCAACGACGCCAAAATGTTGGTCACTATAATTGTTTATTTAACTAAACAATCAAGTGCTACATAAATTTTCAACCCAGGGAAGTCTTTTTATTTCAAAGGTAATCACACACTATATATGCTCAATCTCAAAAGCAATCTAGAGTTGTAGTAAAAGTATATTAATCACACTTTGCCTTGAACAAATTGAAGTTCTACTTTGAATTACAGAAAAGAAACTTACCTATTGCATAATTTACAGTTTTAAATAAATAATTGTCCAAAGAATCCTGGATTACATTTAAGAAATAACAACCTAGGAAAGAAATCTTTCAAGATACTGCAAAAGGAAAAACCAACTATTTTGTAACAGAGAACATGACCCTATTCCCCAAGCAGGAATCTTCAGCACCTATTTCTGATTATCACACTCTCATGAACTCATTACTAATAAAAAATGATTGACATGCAATGAAGACTAAATACCCCTTAACAGAGAACAGGACCCTATTTCCCAAGAAGGAATCTTCAGCACCTGTCTCTGATTATCACGCTTTCATAAATTCACCAAACAGGATTGCTAATTAGAATGATTAACAAGTATCCAAGCATGGATTACATGAAAACAATGTATAATCAATAAAGCAGAGTTTCAGCAAAACAGAGTTCAATAAAGTAGAGTTTCAGCAAAACAGAATTCAATCAAGGCATGAACAAGAATAAAACTAGCACACTACAGAACTAATGGGTGAATCTTGTGAAGAAGGTAGGCCCTCCCTTCTCACAAGATTCCCCAGAAACGAAAGGAACTAGGAAGGAATGCTTAGAATAATCTTTTATTCATCTGTCAACTGTATCATGTTACAATGTATGAAGTAAACACATCCCTCTCTATGATTCCTTTCTTAGCCAAGAAAAAAGGTCCTCTCTAATGATGATTTCCCCTTATTTAAAGAGGAGAATCCTCTCGATACAATTTGATCATCCAATTACATGTGCACATCTCAATCCTATTCTTAGTCAGATCTAATTTCTATATTGGAATAGGATATCCTGACCTCTTGTAACAGAATGCTATTACAATAATTGAAATGGTGCCGAGTGAGGTGTAGTTGTTGCGGCTGGAGTAACATCTTCTTTATTTATCTTCTTGTTACTGTTGTTGTATATTGTTTCAGCATCGCAAATCACGGGTTGTTTCAGCAACGGGATTTGCGTTCTGACTGTTTCAGCAATGTGGTCTCACGCAACAACGATGGTTAATTCTGACTCAAGGTGCGGCTGTTGTGGTGAGTGTAACAACTTCTTCTTTGTGTGAATTATTGTTTCATCATCGTAGACCATGGGGAGTGTAACAGCTTCTTCTTGTGTTAGTTGTTGTTTCAACATCGTAGACCACAAACTATTTCAGCTATTCGGTTTGCATGCTTTTGACTGTTTCAGGAACGGGCCTTCAAACAACAATGATAATCTGCAGTTCGAACTGTTTCAACACTTATATATTTTTGATCAACGGTTAAGTATGAGAGTAATGTAAAATTATGTGCAAAACAGATTAAACATATAGCAAAGAGAAGAGACGTTATATACCTTTGGAAAGATAGGGTAAGGTGATAATGTAAGTTTAAATGTGAGTGGAAAAAGGATGTAATGGTAGCAAAAAGTGTGAACAAAAAGGTACATTATAGGGTCCTAACATGAAGCAATGCTTGTGTTCAACACCAATGATCTCATTACCTGACCTGCAACAACCCTTTGAAATCAAGACAGATGCTTCAGACTATGTTGTGGGTGAAACCCTCACTCAACACGACTACCTTGTGGCCTATTATAGTGAGACATTATCAGATGTCATCCATAACTACCCTACTTATGACAAAGAAATGTACTCCATTGTGAAAGCTTGTCGCCAGTGGAGGCATTACATTCTCGGGAAGGAGACAGTCATCCACATTGATCATAAGTCACTGCAGTTCATGCAGACACAAGGAAAATTGCAGAATGAACACCATCAGAAGTGGTCCACATAATTGCAGCAGTTCCACCTCAACATCAAGTAGAAAACAAGAAGTACCAATCAAGTCACTGATTTCCTCAACCGAACTCCAGTCACAACACTCACCATAGTGCTAGAATATTGTGACCATGAGACCTTCGGGTGGCCCCACCTCTATGAGATAGATCTTGACTTTGCCAACACCTACCATATGTTGGGCGCTAATAGAACTGTCAATAATTTTCATATTCAGGACAATATACTATGCCATCTGTGGCATCTATGTGTTCCATAAAGCGAGCGAGTAGAGCTGATCTAGGAATCCCACTACAATAATGTGGCAGGACACTTCGACATGGGAAAGACAAAGACAGTACTGCAATGACATTTCTACTGGCCGAAACTTCGACAGTATGTCAACAAGTATATATGGTCCTACACTACCCACACTATTGCCAAATCGACCATCAATAAACACAGCCTGTACACTTATCTTCCTACTCTTGAAAGGCCTTGGAAATCCATCTCAATGGACTACATGTCGAGCCTCCCTTCCACTAGGTGGGGAAATGACTATGTTTTTTTGGTTGTTGATCGCTTTTCCAAGATGACAATTTTGTCTTCCTGCAAGAAGAGCATCAAGGTGGAGGACACTGCCAAGATTTTATTTCAAAAAGTGTGGGTACAATTTGGAATCCCACAAACTATTATCTCATATCGAGACATATGGTTCCTCAGTACATTCTGGTCAACCCTTTGGTCACTGTTGGACACCAAGCTCACCAAGTCCATTGCCTTCAACTTCTAGACAGATGGCCAAACTGAGGTCATCAACTGGATGATCGTGCACATCCTGCACATGTACAATTACAAGCACCCTCACACTTGATATGAAAGTCTTCCCTATGTTTAAAACAAATACAACAGAGCCATACATAGCTCAACCCGCCACAACCCCTTTCAAGTGGGGTTGGGATTTCAACCATTGGGTCCCATGGATGTTGCACTACCCCTTGCGTCCACCCAGGAAGACTCATCACATGCTACAACTGCAGATGACAAAGACACTATGTTCATTGAGAAGATCCAACACATTCGCCAATAGGTTCAAGATATTTTACATAAGTCCAATATCAAGTACAAGCAATGCCACGATCAACATCGTGTGCCAAACTAGGTTCAGGTGGGAGACAAAGTTTGGTTGCACTTGCAGAAAGAATGAATTACAAAGCCTCATCAGAATATTTGTCCACTCTGTTATGGGAATTACACCATTACCAAGGTTGTGGGTGACAATTATTTTGATCTCAACCTAGCCCCCTTCCTTGGCTTTCACCCAGTGTTCAATGTGGACCTCCTTCGGCCTTATTTTCCACAATTATTGAACACCTCAGAGATAGAAAAAAATATGAAACCAATAGAGATCAACCCTGAATGCATGGAAAAATCATCCACTGATCAAATCATGTACACACAGGTCAAGGGAACTCACCAACAGAGGATCCAACTTTATTGGGTTGTCAAAGTAGGGTAGCCCTTGCACCAAGGCAAGTGGCTAACCCGGGGCCAAATTTAGCAGAAATTTCCTCATCTAATGGGGCACTCAATACAATGGATGCCATTTATTCCTAAGAAGGGAGTATTGATCGATTTAGATATTGGTGGCCACCCATCTTTTCCAACTAGCTCAAAATAGTTTTCTGGCAATTTTGGCAATTTACTATTTTTAGCATTTTTTAACTTCTGGAGCCAGTTTGAGGGACTAAACGATGTTTTTTCACGATGAGTCACCTCAATCATATCCAAAGGCTCTTATTGACCCCCCTAAATGAAAATCCTCATCAATACCTTTCCAACGAGCTATCCTGCACCCTAAACGGAGATCGTATGCAAAAGTTACGACCTCGGGAATTTAATGTACTAACTTACCCCAACGGGGCCCACATGAATTTTGGCGCTTCATCTCCTACAATTAAGTTTTTAGATGTCTAAGTTTTTGGAATTCATATTTATTGTAAAAATTCCTTCATATCCTCATTGTACTCATCTTCTTGCGAATGAACGTAGGTGTCATATCTCTTCTTAGAGATAAGCTCCAACCATTCTAGCAAGCTTGTTTTCGGTCTAGATTTTACAATTTTCAGCATATTTCTATTTTTAATAGAAGTCAAGTTTTATTGTATCTCTATTATTTTTCACTTTGTCTCAGTGTTAACATTATAAACCTGTGGTTTCATTTCATTCTTCTCATAAATCTGGATTAAGTGGTGGGAGAGAGGGGTATATGTGGGGGAGAGAGAGAGGAGAGGGAGAGAATGGTAGAAAGGGAGAGAGAGAGAGAGAGAGTGTGTGAAAGGGAGAGGGTGAAGGTGTGTGTGTGTGTGTGTGAGAGAGAGAGAGAGAGAGAGAGAGTGAGTGAGATGGTGTTGGGAGAAGAGATGAGTGGAGAGGGAAGGTGGATGGATATGGGTCACAAAGGGGGAGGGGAAAGAAGAGAGGGAGATAGGTGAGACAAGGGGAGGTGTGATCCGGATTTAGGAGCGGAAAAAAATTATTAATAGGCTGAATACAATAAACACATAGATAGGAATAATAACACAAATATCCAGTGAACAATGTCTTCTATTAAATAATGAAATAGGTCAAAGCTGTAAAACTGTAGAACTGAAATACTTGCTCAAATGGTGGTAGCTATCTCTGAGAATATATGTGGTTGCTACACGCATACGTCTGAGAATAATGGATTACAATGAGGCTTTAGTGGCCTTTTTGATATTACTCATGAATTCCAAAACCCTAGACATCCAAAAACCTAACCCTGGAAGGTGAAGCACCAAAAGTCATGTGGGCCCTATGGGTAAGTTGGTGTAAGTTGGCACCTCAACTTACCAGGGCATAACATTTGCTACGACCTCTGTTTTAGGCGCGTGATAGAACATTGGAAAGTTCTTTCAGAGAACTAGATATTACACCATCAAACTCTGACTATGTCTACAGTTTGACTATGGCGAGCCAAAAAAAAACATTTAGGGCCCCAAAACAACCCTCGAAGTACATCAAGATGTGATGACATGAAAACATACAAAATAAGCTAGTTGGATTAGGTGAGATGCCACCCATGTCCACATGGAAGATGTGTGAGGCTTCAAACAACCCCAGAAGTGTAGAACCCACAATTACTAAAAAGTACAGAAGAACATGTTGAACAAAAAATGGACATGAGGAACCATTTGGAATAGATGGGTGGACACCACTATCCACCCAGATCAATCCTCCCCAGTTAGGAAGCAATGCTCTACATTGCATTGATTTCCCCCATTAGGTGAGGAAATTTCTACTGGATTTGGCCCCCGGTGAGCCACTTTCCTTGGTGTAAGAGTTTCCCTGCCTTGACAACCTAATAAAGATGGATCCTCTATTGGAAAGTGCCCTTGACCTGTGTGTCCACTATCTTATCAGTGGATGCTTGTTCCATGCAATTAGTGTTGATCTCTTATGTTGTTAGTTGTTCTGTGATCTCGGGGGTGTCAAATAATAGTGGAATATATGGTCGAAGGAGGTCCACATTGAATACTAGATGCAAGCCAATGAAGGGTGGAGTGTTGAGCTCAAAAAATTTGCTACCCACAACCTTGGTGATAGTGTAAGGCCCATAACAAAGTGGTTGAAGCTTCTGATGGGGCCCGGTGAGATGCTCCTTCTGCAAATGTAACCAAAAATTGTTGCCAACCTGAAACTAGTGTGGTACCCTGTGTTGATCATGGAACTGCTTGTACTTAGCATTGGATTTCTTCAAAATCTCCTGGACCTATTGGCAAATGTGCTAAATATTCTCAATGAATATGGTGGCTTTGTCGATCATAGATTGATCAGGGGAAGAGTTTGTCTGTGCGGTGGCAAGAGGAAGTGCAACATCAATGGGTCCTAAGGGTTGGAATCTCAGACCCACCTGAAATGGGCTATGGTCACTGGAACTATGGGGAGCCATGTTGTAACTATGTTGGACATATGGGATACTCTTGTCCCATGTACATGGATGCTTAGAATTTTACATGCGCAGGATGTGCACAATCATATGATTAGCGACCTTTATTTGGCCATTGGTTTGGGGGTGGAAAGCAGTGGATTTTGTGAGCTTGGTGTCCAACAGAGACCAAAGACTCAACCAAAATGTGTTGAGGAACCTGTTGTCTCAGTCAGAGATGATGGTATGTGGGATCCCAAAGTGGACCCACACTCATTTGAAGAAGAGCTTGGCAATATCTGCCACTGTGACATTCTTCTTATAGGCTGTGAGGATAGCCATCTTTGAAAACCGATCAATGACCACAAACATGCAGTCATTTCCTTGCTTGGTGGATAGAAAGCTGAACATGTAATCCATTGAGATGGATTCCCAAGGCTTCTCGGGAATAGGAAGAGTGGTGTATAAGCCTTTCTTCTTGATGGCTAGCTTGGAAATGGCACATGTAGTGCAAGATCTGATATACTTTTTGAGGTCATGTCGAAGTTTTGGCCAATAAAAATGTTTCTAAAGAATGACCATAGTTTTCTATACACCAAAATGTCCTGCCACCCACTGTAGTGGGCTTCCCAAATTAGCTTTGCACGCTTTCTTGTAGGAACACAAAGATGGCCTAGGTGGCATAAGAGTCCATCTTGAATGTGAAAATTAGTGACAGTTGTGCTTTTACCCAAAAGATGATAGGTGGTGGTGAAGTCCAGATCTTGCTGATAAAGTGGGGGCCACTCAGATGCTTCATGTCCACTATAATGGAGCACAGTGGTGAGTGAAGCCACAGGAGGCCAACTAAGGCATTCAATGACATGATTGGAGATACTAGTCTTACACTTGATGTTGATATGGAATTGTTGAAGGTATGTGGACAACTTCTGATGGCGGTCGTTCTGTAATTTCCCCTGTGTCTGTATGAACTGCAGAGGCTTGTGATTAGTGTGTATGATCGTCTCTTTCCCTAGAATGTAATGTTTCCATTGACGACGGGCTTGTACAATGGAATACATTTCCTTGTCATAGGTGGGGTTTTTCCAGAAAGTATCAGAGAGCATCTCACTATGGTATGCCACCAGATGCTCGTGCTGAGTGAGAACTGCACCCACAAAATAGTCAGATGCATCTGTATCAATCTCGAATGGTTGCTACAGATCGGGTAAGGAGAGTACTAGAGCTGAGCACAAGAGATGCTTCACATGATTGAATGCTCATTGTTTCTCCTTCCCCCACACGAAATTTTCCCTACCATTTCCCTTGGTCACTTGGCTGAGGGCCCATGAAATATGGGAGAATACCAACACGAACCATTGGTAGAAGTTGGCTAGTCCCAAGAAGCTCCAAAGCTTGATCAGTGTGGTCGAGGCTGGCCAGTCACGAATGACTTGGATCTTGGTTGGATCAACATATACCCCATGCTCATCAACAATGTAGCCCAATTATTGGCCCATGTTCATGCCAAAAGAACATTTTTTCAAGTTGGCATAAAGCTTGTTCTGCTGCTGAGTGCTAAAAACCTTTTGAATATGTTGCATGTGCTCCTCCCACGTTCTATTTAAGATGAGGATGTCATCCAAATATACTATCACAAAGGAGTTGGTGAAGGGTCTCAATACATCATCCATCAACCTCATGAAAGTGGTTGCTTCATTTGTTAAGCCAAAGGGCATGACTAGCCATTCGTATAGACCTTCTTTAGACTTGAAGGTTGTATTCCATACATCAGTTGGTTCGATGGGAACCTTGTGGTAGCCATACTTTAGGTCAATATTGTTGAATAAATTTTCACCCTTGATTTTTTCAAGAAGGTCATTAATGTTGGGAATGGGGTAGCAGTTCCTGACAGTGATTTTGTTTAAGGCTCTATAATCAATGTAGATTCACCAGATCCCTTCCTTCTTTTACACCAATACAATCGGGCTTCCACAAGGGAAGGATTTGGGTCTGATGTTCCCCTTTTGAAGAATCTCTTGGATATGATGCGTGATTTCATCATTTTCCATCAACGAGCTCCGAGAGACTGGTCCATTAGGTAAAGGTGCATCGGGGGTCAGATCAATTGGATGGTTGACTTGGTAGTGTGTCGGTACCCCTGTAGGCGAGGAGAACATGTCTATGTATTCTTCCATGATCTTGTCTAGTTGCTTCTGCTACAAAGAGAGGCTCTGTGTATAGGCCATGGATGTGGTGGCGAAATTCTGGTCATTGTGAGAACAGATCACAAAGAAGACGAACTTCTCGGTCTATGAAATGACCTTACTACATTGCTTAACATAGATTAAAGAAATAGCAATAGACGACACTACCTTTGGGATCCTGTACAATTGTCTACCCAAAGTAATAATAAAAATGCGAGGCCTAGACTCATACACAACATGAAGCTTCCACAAATATGGTTGTCCTAAAAGAACATCACAAACTTCACGGGGAGAAATATTACACAGTACCTCATCTTTGAAAAGCTTGATGTTGTAGGGAAGAAGAAATTGTTGGCTAACACAGAGATCCCTTACTTGGCGAATCCAGTCGATGGTGTAGGGTTGTGGGTGCAGTGTCGTTGGCAGTTCTAGCCGCTTGACAACCTCTGCTGAAATCAGGTTCTTCTGATTACCTCTATCGACAATGAAATGAAGCGAAGCCCCCTTTACCTACATTTGCAAGTGAAAGAGGCATTCCCCTTCCTCTGGTTCTTCTGGTTCACTTGGCCGAACTTTGGTGGTAGCGACAGTGGAATTGGGTTCAACATCGATAATCTACTTCCCTCCTTCAGGATTTGACTCAGAATCTGAATCGACCTCTTACTCGGAAGCCTTCAGCTTGACCACAAGGGACAACTTGGAGCGACATTCTTTGGTGTTGTGCCAAGGAATTTTATGGTACTCACACCATTTTCCTGTGTCCTTATTCATTTTCTCATTTCCCTTCTTGTGTTGCGGCTTGGAATGGTTGTCCTGAGGGAAACCATATTGACTTGCTCCTTTGCTGTGTGGGTTGGGGTTTCCTTTTCCCTGCTTCGGCTGTCAAGGGTTTGCAGATCCAAACTCTCACCTTTTCTGCTTAAATTGATGCTCAATCTTGACAATGTATCTATAAGTCGTTCCCAATGAGGCAATGTCTAGGAAATCCATTTATGTTTGAATGTATCTATGCAAAAAAAACTTGGTATTTGAGCACCAGATGACGCTCAGAGTATTTCATACCCAATTTGGTGCATAGGGCATGGAAAATATTGGTGAAATATGGTACTGTCTGGTCCCTTTCTTGACGTAGGGTGGTCCATCTGGTGTACTAGTCCTCGTAGCTTCTAACATGGTAGTACATTTATTTAATGGCGTCCCAGAAATAATCTCGTGTAAGGGCCACCACAAACATTGTAGATTCCTCCACGACCCTTTGCTCATAGTAAGTATCCCACTGATCTTTAACATGGGGACGACCTTGAGGAGTGCAAAAGTGATATTTTCCCTATCGGAAAAATTGTGGACCGAAAAATATCCTTCGAGAAGATTCAACCATTTATCTACGACATCCACATCTATCAGTCCTTCAAATAATGGAATATCAAAATTTACCTGTACCTTGAAGGGGGTTGAATGGCCTCTTGATGAATATGTTTCTCCCATGGTAAGCCTTCGAAGGATCTGCACGAATTTGTCCATCATTTCATTCCTTTGTCGCACGAGGGCTTCCTTGAGAAACATTTTAATAGGATCTCCTGCTCCATCATATTTATTTTCTTCCCCCATGGGTTGTTGTCAAGCTCTACGTGATCGATCTTATAATGGACCGATTGGTTCAAGTCCCAACTTCTTGTACCCATATCTTGTCAGGGATATGCACAAAGAAAAATAAATGAAGAGTAGACCGCTCTGATACCACTCATTAGGATTTAGGAGTGGAAAAAATTGCTTAAAGACTGAATACAATAAACACAAATATATGAAGAATAACACAAATACCTAGTGAACAATATCTTCTATTAAATAATGAAATAGGTTGAAACTGTAAAACTGTAGAACTGAAACACTTGCTCAAATGGTGGTAGCTATCTCTGAGAAGAGATGTGGATTCTACGCTCATCCGTCTACAGAGGAATTTTTCATATTACTCATGAATGCCAAAACCCTAGACATCCAAAAACCTAACCCTAGAAGGTGAAGCGCCAAAAGTCATGTGGGCACTATGGGTAAGTTGGTGTAAGTTGGTACCTCAACTTCCCAGGGTCATAATTTTTGCATAAGACCTCTGTTTTAGGCACGTGATAGCCCGTTGGAAAGGTATTTTAGAGAACTACATATTCCTCCATCAAAATCTGACTTTGTCTACAATTTGACTGTGGTGAGTAAAAAAAAATGTTTAGGGTCCCAAAATGGCCCTGGAAGTACAACAAAATGTGCTGACATGAAAACATACAAAATAAACCAGTTGGATTAGGCGAGAGGCCACCCATATCCACCTGGAGGATGTGTGGGAATTCAGACATCCCCAGAACTGTAGAGCCCACCATTACAAAGCAGTACAAAAGAACGTGCTGAACAAAAAACAAACACAAGGAGCCAGTTGGAATATGTGGGTGGCCACCAATATACACCTGGATCAAGGTGGGTATGAGGGTCTAATCCAAGAGAGTCAAAGTAAAATGAGGTACATGTTAATATATTTTGTTGAATGACCAATATGAATATAAAGATCTATAGTATTTTGCACTGTGGTTTTGTACAAATTAATATATTTGATTGAATAATATATATGAATACAATGAACTATACCATTGTTTTTATAGACTAGGTGGGAAACTGTACTAATAATTGACTAAGTCATGTGCAAGAGATGTATTTAGATGGAATAGAGGTGGGCATGAGGGGGTGGGATGAGAGGGACAAAAGGGGAGGAGGTGAGATAAGGTGAAGGGTAGATGGGTAGGGGAGAGAGGGGGAGACAAAGATAGATAATGAAACAAAAAGAAAAAAGGGCATAAGAGCATGGATGTGTTCCTAAAATGTGTGAGTGTGTTGCTTAAGCACATGCACATTCCTTGAGCAAATGCATGTTACTAGAGTGTGTGCATGTTATTATGAGTGCATGCACGTTAGTTCTATTTCAATTTTTTCTGGTTTGGGAATAAAAACTCTTGCGTATGTGTATGTTGAGTTGGTTGCCTTGGATTTAGGTTAGGATGACAAACTTAGTGGTTTGGTATGCAAATACATAAAATCCTCCATTTCATGAAAACCTCTCTAAATATTTGTTTTTGACATTACTTTTCTCTAGGCTGCACAAATCCATTTTCTACGAAACTGCAAACAAAGATAGAGTTGTCTATGTAGATTCCAAATATAATTTAAAAAAAAAAGTTGATATTGTTTACTATTTTTAATCTATTTGTGTCTTGACATATATCGAAATCCTAAAATATAGACCTCTTTTATTTCTACTATAAATTTTTATTTGTTTAACCATTTTTAAAATCAGTTTTAGACCACACTAGAAGAGATCGAGATCTACAATCTAAATATATTAATAATTGTTTGATAATTTTAAGACCCTTGTAGTCCACACGAATGAAAGGCATTGAAATTTCAAGGATAAATTGACTTTCATATATATATAATAATAATAATAATAATTCTAAGACCCTTGTAGTCTGCACGAATGAAAGGCATTGCAATTTCAAGGATAAATTGACTTTCATATATATATATATATATATATATATATTAATTTTTTTGAAAAAATACCTTCTCTAGAACAATGGGTTCTCTACAATTAAACACTTTTTTTCAAGGAAATTCCGTCATCAAGGTACTCAACACCTCCACTAACCGAGACATATACCTTATATTTTGCATGAAAAATAACATACTATTGTTAGAAAAACTCAAATTTCACACATTTATTCACAATTTTTATAAGTAAATATTATATATTTGGAAAGCTAATTCAATTTCCTACATTTCATATTTTTACACCATATTCAAATTCATTGTAAAAGTACCTCGAATAATCCCTCTAAGTTAACAAATTTTTTTTTTTTTTTTTTTTGCCACTAATGTGTGTATGATAGACCATCATTAACGTGCACATGCCCTTATGCATAGACTAAAAGCCATGTAGTACTTTATGGATCATGCATTTTTAGTGGCTTGTCTAGTGTGGGTGCTTGTTGTTTTTTCATGTGAGTTCATTTGGTTTCTTTCTTGACTTGCATATGTTAGGGAGTTCTCGTTGGTCCTCATCATAGCCACACCCACAGTGAGACTAAGAGCTTAACATAGGTTGATTTATTTGTTAATTGTTTGTATGTTAAACTAGTATTTGTCATTAAATTAAGCATTCAAATAAACATGCATGTATTTAAACACATGGATTCCAATCACATCATTTGAAGTCATAAGAAAGAGACAATACACACACACATATATAAAGATTCAATTACATCATCAACTCCAACAAATTTTGTAGTGTACAAAATCGAGCTATGTGGCCAACCATGATACAACATCTAGGTGTGTTCCACAAAAATAACTATATCAGATGTAGTACAAAATAGAGGGAAGACAATTATCTAGTCCTCCTAAGGCATGTGCATCTCATGATAGAAAATTATTGTGCATGAAAATCGCCTCATTAGATAGACGAAGGGATGGGGTACACCCACAACATGTCATTGTAATCTCCAAGGAACATCATCCATCCTCATGATTGGGGCACCCATGGTTAGTCCCTCGAGGTTCCTCCACACCTCATGAATGCTTTCAGCAATGCCTTTGTCATCCTCTCCTTCCTTTGACTACTACTCATCTCTAAATCTATGACAATTATGGGCCATTCCCAAGTCTAGTCGACCCAGTCTTACATTTGTGTCATGGAAAAACATATTTATTAGTTACTCTACATAACAAAAAAAAATGCATATTCTAAAAACTCAAAAACATTATAAAATCTTTAAAATTACAAAAAAAAAATTGCATTGTCGTTATTCTTACCAAGGTCACCCCACTGAGCCCTAGAGGGTAGGGAGAGCTCTGGGTCATAGAAAAAATCTATCCCTTCATAAGGGGAATCCTCAATCGCGATGATATGTTGTTCCCACCAATCAAAGAAACCATTACCATAGTGGATTTCCATCACAACTCCCTTGAAAAGGGCCATAAAATTCGTCCATCTCATCATCTTGGGCTCTTTTGGCCTAGCAAAACGTTTTTATATGTGGGGTCTTAGAGCTGTGGGATCCTCTCTAAGAAAAATGACATAAGGATCGAGCCATACCCAAACTATTTATGTCGACTTGTCTTGCATTTGGTCAAATGATCCTATGGGTTTACTAGAAAATTAGAACAACAATCGAACACAACAAGTTTAGCCACTCTAGAGCATATTGAATGTGACCCTTTCATGCTAAGTGGGGGCTTGTAGATCCTGCTACCTAAGTGATTGTGAAGAGGATGGTGTGCAATGGTAAACCCACTATGTTTTTTATGAAAAAATCGTTGTTGTTTTTCATTGCCTCATGAAGATAGTATTGTGTAATATAGTCATGAGGGTAGTATTATGTAATATAGTCATTTATAGAATGAGTGGATCCATCTAACCCACCCTATAGGATAATTAAACCCCATGCCACGATAATCCCATGATAAAATATACATCCTTTATCTCTATGGTCAATCTCTTATCACTTACTTGGAAGCACTACTAATCAAAATCCCAAAACTTGACTAGTGCATCCGGGAGCATCACCTAGTATCTCATACTCTGGATTCAAAAAAAATTCAGTAGTCTACAATCTTGAAGTGCATTTATGGTATTATGGTCACTTAGTGCTACTGCACCATCAACCTCATTCTCTCATTCTTTGCATTCAATCATGGTGAAAGAATGCCATGCATCATCCCAAAAGTATTCTACATCACACATCAAGGAAATGTATGTTTTGGACAAATTGAGAAAAAATCTAATAAATTCGGTGTTTTTAGTGGGCGATCATGCATATCTTTGTTGATAGTGGTGATTAGTCACGCCTTCCCATCCTTGAGAGCGTGACTGGTCGCACCTATTCGACCAACAAGGGAGACCGTGCAAGTTGGACCCTTATGGGTTCCCCCTAATTTTTTATCGCTGAAATGCTTTAAAAGTGCTATCAAGTTAAAGAGAATGACAAGAGGATTTACCTGGTCTCGACAATTTGAAATTTTATTGGTTGAATCTCCCACAGAAGCTTCGGAAGGTAGGAGGGTTTCCATTACAAATGAGAATTTTCACCAAGCTAAGTGTTGATAGACTTTTTATTTACTTTTTTAATTTATAACAAGGAAAGCAAAGAGTCCACACATTACATTTTCAACCTATGGTTCTGTTTTGACTTGCGATGTGCACTTTATATGCAATGCAGGTCACATTCTTTCTTGCAGTGGTTTTTTCTAATGTGAGGTTGTAGTTTAAGTAATTTTATTTTGCAATAAATTAGAAAACTAAACAACTATTGGAAAAAAGTTATAAGAAAAGTAAATTACATTTAAATTGTTTAATTTAATCTCAATAAATTTGATCTTTTTTGGTGTTTGATAGATTTAGGGGGTTTAAGGTGGATCTATGCTAATTAAGAGGTAGTGCCCTTCACAATGTCCTAAATGTAAGTTTCCTCTTTATCAATATTGATGACTAGTCTTTCAACCTCTAACAATGCATTCATTCAATGGGCATGCACCAAAAGATTTACCCTAGGCTCTAAACATCTGGTACAACCTCAAATAGCCATCTCCACTAATGCAACACTCCCACGAACACAACAAATTGGGGACACAAAAAATCATAAGGCTACAAACAAGTCATAGCAACACTCACAAAACAATCTACTCTCCCCTACACTAAGAGGATTTGAAATGTGGAAAACTCCCATGATCATGGACCCTCTAGCAAAGTCAGGTCCATATGAGCTCTGATACCATGTAGACAAATGAGAGAATAGACATTGTTTCCATACACTAAAATTGTGTTTGGGTGCTCTATTCAACAAATAATTGTACTCGTATAAATACATCAAGGTTTTTCCTTAAGACATACACACTATTTTAGCACACTAACAACTTCTTGAGAAAATATCTCAACCACATACTAAAAATGATATCCAAGTAAATCTAATTACTTAGTAAAACACACATGAAGATTACTCAAGTAAAAACAACTCTACAATGACCAATACATGAACAATTACAACCTTCTCATACAATCAAACAAATAGGAGTTAATAATTACAACACACCCAACATATAATAATAATCCATCCCTCATAAATACTTTGCTTTACCAGGTATGCAGCAACACTGTCACTCTCATCCCTGAAAATAATTATAATGTACACACCTTGCTGCTATGGCGGTGGCAATCTCATAGATTCGTCCATACACCAGATTAACACTAGCTCATGATATCGTTTTCTTCACCCAGCAGATCAAGACAATCCAAATTCAATTCTGTTACTGGGACACCACAATTATCCATATCAAAAACATGTCCAAATTCTTCCATGAAATAAGAATTATAATCAAATATTGAATGGTTAATCAGTGGAGATAATGAATCTGGCGTGCCCACATCCTGTACAGAAGTTGAAGAGACTGCACGACAATCCCCATCTGAAATGCAAGATTCAGAAACAGATTCAGATGGAGCTGTTGTTGTTTGTGGATATGCAAAGTTGGTGAATGCTAATGGTCCTCCCAGATTCCTTGATGCATTATCATAAGCCAGTGCAGCTGCTTCTGCTGTGTCAAAAGTCCCAAGCCACAGCCTGACTCCTCTTGAGGGATCTCTGATCTCTGCAGCCCATTTCCCCCATTTTCTTCGTCTTACTCCGCGGTATCTACAGCTCACTGCACACTTTACGTTGGAGGCTGATTCGCATAACACTTTACTTTTCTTGTTGGGCACTTTAGGTTTGCTCTTGGATTTGGAGTTGGGTTTGCACTGAATTCTTGTGCGAGCTGAACAATTTAATGGCATGTCAATTTCGTGAACCAATCTCTTGTGAGATGCAGGATTCAATCCATCGTCACTGGAGAGGTCTGTGGCATCTGGGTCATTGCAGATCAGTCTGATCTTCCTTGTAAGAAGACCATTCTTCTCCTTGGAAGCTCTGACAGTATTATTTTTCGTCTTCTTGCGATCAGGCATAATTCGAGTTCTTTGTTTATAAAACGGACTGTAATCCGAATGCTTCTGTTATTGCTCTTTTCTGCATATCTTGGAGCAGCTGATACATGCAACAAAAATAGAACGTATAAATAAATAAGTTAAGCATAAATGTCTGACATAACTCAGTAATTCATGAGTAGAAAAGAAATCAGAAGAGATTGAACAATAGAAAGCGAATTTAAAGACTGTCATTACTATTAACCTGATATGCCGAGCCCATAAAAAGCACTTCCTTTTCTCGATCAAATCTGCATAAAGCAAGACAGTGTACAGATAAAGAAGTTCAGAGGCATGGATGCAACACAGGGAAGGATTCCCACAAGGAAATTGAATAATTAGGTATTCTGTAAGCTTCCCAGCTGAGTCCAGAAGGGTTTGGTCAGGGATAAATCGCTGCTTGTTGTCTACAGACAGACACGAATTCAGTAGCTATGGAACAATTCAATTAAGTTGATAGAGATAAGGAAGCCCGCACAGGCGGAGAAAACATTGCAAGTTTATATACTTATACTACTACTGCCATTGACATAGTTCTGCTTCACGCTTTCAACCATTCAGTAATAAAATTGTAATGGTTGTTGACAGGTAGTCAATCTTACAGGTAGTCGATCTCATATGGTCAACGATATGTGAAGGATCGACGTCATCTACTTCTTACTTCATAACTTTTTGCTGTCAAAATAGAAGTCTGATTTTCAAAAGAGTATTCTCAACGTTCTATTTTTATTTTTCTACTTTGTGATGAATGGTTGGATTTATAGATTTAAGTGGTTAAGTTAGTATAATTTTAACCTGTTTTACATCTCTCCTCCGTTACTGAAAACACCTTACTCACGGTGGCATACATTTTATGCGGGTGTCAGAAGACTTTCTAAAAGACTAGAAGCTAGATCGAGATCATGCTCAGCGGATCTATCGAGAGTAATGCAATTCTCGATATTTCATTCCGATATAGACCAAGAATCTCGAGCTGCTGATCCGGCCAAGCAATCCAAAATATAGGGAAGTATATTTGTAGATTTAAGTGGTTAAGTTAGTATAAAAAACCTAAAAAGTAGAACCAATGCCTTTTTTAAAAAGAACTTTTGAAAAGGAAAAGAGATACCAATATTTAAGTTTTTTTAAATTCAATTATTTTTTATTGCTTCTAGAAGTTCTTTACAATTTAGAACTAGAAAGATGTTTATGTAAAAATAATAAAATAATAAAAAATTATGTGAATATTAATTTTTTTACACCTTAAAACTTAAAAAAAAGTTAAAAGTTAGAGATTTGCATTTCCAAAAATTTGATCCCTTTAAACACTTGACACTTGATAGATCCTGAGTTAAATGGATCTATACAGCTTTGAAAGGCACTCCACAATCCAGAATGGGAAAAGTAACATAACACATTAAAATAAAGAT
>JZKD02S0736526.1:914373-964506 GCA_000966675.3 Picea glauca | reverse complement strand
TATATATTATAGATATGAAAATATTAATTAATTATTATTATAAGATAAAAACCTCAACTTTGTAGTTATTGCAGTTTAACCATTAAATAAGCTAATATACTAAGCAATCATTTAATAATATAAAATTGAATACCATTTTATATTGCTATATATGTGAAGAAAAATGGTAAAACTTTTGAACTTTAATATTGGAAAAAACAATAATGAGAACCAATTAAAATAAATATTAGATTTTTATTAAAAAAAAAATTAGTTATTTAATCTTTATATAAAATAGTAACCTTATAATTTTAATAATTTAAAATATTTTTGGCTTTTTCAATCAGATATCTTAAAATAAAATAAGACGATTACAAAACGCAACAAATTAACAATAATATCAATCCAGTACCTTTAAAATATTGTGAATAAGAAACACAACATACTAACAATAATATCAAGCTCTTTAATTTTCACATATATCGTTAGAATACCTACTACACTTGAAGTATTGCGAATGCATAACACAGCATATTCTCTTTGGTTTACACGTATATATATATATATATATATAAATCCAAATGGTGACTTACGTCTTAGTAGAAAGGAGCAGGGGACAAAGTTGGAGCCCATTCCAAACTCATTCCGAAGGAACCTCGCTTTGGCGTTACCTTGAGGCCCTCCTTCAAAAAAGTCTCAAAAGAAGAAGTCGTCGTTTCTCTCTCTTGGTTAAGAGAGAAGTGGAAATTACACAAAAGACTTGGAAGGCAACCCTTCAACATTTTATTAATAGATTTGTCCCTTTGAAAGGAGACAAATGGACGAATACCATTTCGAAACCCTAGGCCACTTACCTTAAAAATCCCACGTGCTAGAGCCCCCGCCACATACCAAGAAACCACCACTAAAACCACCATTATTGGAACCTCTTTGATATCAACCTAGAAATCACGTGTGTCCGCTGCGCGCCTAGAGAGGAATAATGAATCAAATTCGCAGGGATGTCAAAGCATGAGCGCTGGGGCACTAGGCTGTGGCAATTTAGGTATGCCATAAGATTGACGGCCGGGGTTGTTTACAGGACCTGGAAAGGACAAAATTAAAGTAGGTACCTTGTAAAATGAAAAGCTGAGAAGAATTTTACGTTTAGGATAGCTTAGGGTTGAAAACGGAACAAGTTGAAAAGAAGCGAGCAGTATCGGAGATGGTGAAAGGACCGTTGGGAGTGGAGAGAGAAAGATAGAAGTGACAAGAGCGAGGGCGATAGGTCCACTTGCCCATGCCCACTCGCACGCTGCCCCACATTCTAACCCTAATGTCAAAAACCACTTTCACAAATAAATACCGCCTTTTGAAAAAACGTTTATGCGAACACCGCCGGAGCCCCACCAGTATTCTGCCTTGCCGTTCTTTTTACTTATGGTGATGTCTCGATGTTGCTTTTCTTCTTCTTTTGTTTCGGAGAAACATTAGAGGCGAGGGCGGAGGTCTTTTGGACCAGTTTTATGCTGTCTCAGAATCGAATCAAATTGGATTGGGTTGATCGATCGCAGTATCTAGCCAGGCGTGATTGAAGGAAGGGGGTTTGAAATTACATGTGAGGGTGGGCGAAGGTTAGAGAGATTTTAGCGTGGTGAATCCAAGGACGCAGTCCTGGCAAATCGGTGGTGGACGGGGAATGTGGCGATGGGGGGAGTTGATCCGGGCGCGGGGTCAGGCCCGGGGCCTGGGCATAATCCCGGTCCCGGGCATGGCCTCGGCCACGGTCTGCAATCCAGGGATTTGCAGAGTTCTGAAGACGAGAGCAGCGGCGACAGCGGATCGAGAAAACGAGGGCGGGACAGCAACAACAACGAGAATAGCAATGCGGCCGGCAAATCTCAGGAAGGTCCTGAGGGCGGCGGGGAGATGAGCAGGAGACCTCGCGGCAGGCCACCGGGGTCGAAGAACAAGATGAAGCCACCGATAATTATACACCAGGACAGCCCCAACGGCCTCAGAGCTCACGTACTGGAAATTGCCAATGGGTGCGACGTAGCGGAGAGCTTGGCGACTTTCGCACGCAGACGACAGCGGGGAGTCTGCATTCTCAGCGGGAGCGGGACGGTCACAAACGTTACCTTGCGGCAGCCGGCTGCACCTACCGCGGTGGTGACCTTGCACGGACGGTTCGAGATCCTATCGCTGTCCGGAGCGTTCCTGCCACCGCCTGTGCCTCCTGGGGCTACAGGTCTTACAGTCTATCTCGCTGGGGGACAAGGACAAGTTGTTGGAGGTAGCGTCGTGGGTGCCTTGGTTGCTTCTGGCCCGGTCATCGTCATGGCTGCCACATTCCGTAATTCCCCCTACGAACGCTTGCCCCTGGATGAGGACGAGGGGCCGATGCCTATGCAGCTCCAGCTCCCTGGAGGACTCTCCCAATCAGCTGCTCTGACGGCTGCGACAGCGCAGCAGCAACATCAGCAGATGCCCGATCCGTCCACCATGCCGATCTACAACGTTCCATCCAGTCTGCTCACCAACGGCCAACTGGGTCATGACGTTTACGCCTGGGCACAGCATCCCCGCCCCCCTTATTAGTAAAAGTACTCTTCCTCTCCCTTAGCCCGCGGTCACTTGGCTGCTCATTCATAATTATTGTACAAATTATACCCAGAGTGGTACTGTGTTTTATTCTTTTCAGGGCAAGTTACAGTTGGGTTGGGTGACAAATTCGGTCCTGATCATTTTCGTTCCGCTCGAACACGGAGAAGAAAAACGTTGGAGCTTCTCAGGTCTACTGAAAAAAACTTTTCTTTTGTTTTCCAAGCTTGTTTGCCTTGTACAATTTCTTACAATAATAAGTTCTGTGATTCGGTCCAACACTAGCTTGTCTGGGTTGGCCATTGTGAATTTGGTAATGTAGTGTGCTTCAAAGATGCGTGTTTGAAAATGTTGATGCCTATTTTTAAAAATCTCATTGTTGAAAACCATATTCGCACGACCTAATACTTTTAATTCAGCCAACAAAACACAGGTCACCACAGAAAACACTACTTTTAATTCATGCAACAAAACACAGGTCACCAAAGAAAACACCAGAGAAAATAGTTGTTAAAAGATAGCCCAACAAAATTCATATCATCACATGAAACACCAGAGAAAATAGTTGTTGAAACATACCCCAAAGTTCAGGGTTTCCTTTTTAAGCGGAGATGGGGTTTCACTGCCTCACGTCGTCCAATTCCTCTAGCAACCCAAACCCTTCCATATTCCCATTTCGGAATGACCATGACAGTTTGCAAGTTGAAACCCATGTAGGTTGATGTGCAAGAAAAGACGTTCTACGATCTAGTCGAAAGAACCCACAAGCAGCCTCATATATTTGAAAGTTGAAGAACCCACAAGAAGGCTCATATATTTGAAATTTGAAAGAACCCAGAAGACCAACACATAGGTGACCGCTAAGATTTTTGTGCAGGCCAAAACATAGGTGGCCACTAAGATTTTTGTGCGTATTTGAAATTCGAAAGAACCCACATGAAGACCAGCACATAGGTGGCCACTAAGATTTTTGTTCATATTTGAAATTTGACATAATAAGTTATGGGGTTGCCAATATCTTAGTATTCGTTCGTCTAAAGTGAGAAGGCAAACAAAAKGCCAAAAGTTTTTCTGACTAAATGCCMTAACTTATGCCAWAAGTGTTCATGTAGCATTGTGTTTTCTCTACTAGATTATGAACCTGTAGGTTTGGAAAAAGATCTAAAAGGAGTCTACGTTACTTTCTATGTATTGATTTTCCTTCCTCGAAGATGATGATCCTCGATGCTGTGGGAAACGTAACTCCTGATATCTTAACTTAAGGAGTGGTGGCGAACAAACGACCCTAACCCAAACCTTCTAAAAAGAGTCTTTAGTATGGAAAGAATGAAATATCCAAATAGTCCCAAACTTCACTAGATTGAAGGATCGATTAATTATGGCATAAGCATGTTTACAAATCGATCTCGATTGAATGGTATTGAATTGGAAATATTCTACCTTGTCCACTCCAAACTTTTTTAAACTTTCTTATATGGTTGTAAATTATTTCAAAGAGTATTAAATCAATTTATGATTAAACTTTCTTATATGGTTGTAAATTATTTCAAAGAGTATTAAATCAATTTATGATTATGATGAACAGGACATATTTTTATCTGTATACTTCAAACTTTTTTATATGTATTTTTTTTAAGAGATTACATGTTCAAATCCAGAAAAATAAAGTATGCATATTTTCTTATATTTTACTAGTAAAATCACTACTAAAGAAGTCTAATACACCAATTTGATTTCTGGTGACCTTAAAAATAAATTGTTATTATTATAATTATATTATTTCAAAAAGTCTTAAAACAATCTATTATGAGAAAATTCATAGACATTTTATTGAATAAAAACTTTTCTTTTTATTTTATTTTGACTCTCTTATAAAGTTATTAAATATGCTTAATGTGTAGGGCTAAGTCTTGGCTAATATAAAGTAAGGATGAGATTGGTTTTTGTTTTGTGTATTTAATTTTTTAATGATTCAGTTTGAATAACTTCTTTTTTTAATTGAGTATTTTTTACTCAACAAAATATTATGTTTCCTCATAAAATTTTCATAGAAAGTTGTCCAAATATAATGATTTTTGTTTTTTTTATTAAAATAACAATCATTTTATCTAAAATTAGTTATTAGAAATGTCATATAGATTACACTGAAGAAAACAATGGATTATAAAAGTCTTAAAGTAGATTAGATTGAAGATAACAATGGATTAAACAAGTATTAAAATCCATCTTAATATTAAAAAAAAGATTCAACTAGAGACATTTCCACTCCAAACTTCTTACCTAGTTGTAATATTATTTGAAATTTCCTCTCCAGACTTCTTAAGTGGTTGTAACATTATTTGAAATTTCCTCTCTAGACTTCTTAGGTGGTTGAAATTTCCTGTCAAGGCTTCTTAAGTGGTTGTAATATTATTTGAAATTTCCTCTCCAGACTTCTTAAGTGGTTGTAACATTATTTGAATTGAGTTTGAAATTAATATTTGATCAAAAGGCCATTCGGTTAAAGGCATTTTACTCACTCACAATCTTCCATTTCACCATGTAATATAATTCAAAATGAATTTCCAAGCCTCCATATAACATTATTTAGATTTTTGAATCTGTAAACCTTTCTTCAAGAGGGTTGTGATATCATCTAGAACTAGTTTCACTCTCTTATGATATTTTTTTTATTAAAATATTTTTAATGTGAGGATGAGATTGATTATTATTTTGTTTAGGCAAAGTTTTATTTATTATTTTTAATATATTCTTTATATAATTGGATAAATCTTGACTAAAAATATTTTCATTTGGTTGCCTAAAATATTCACATAAAGTTGTTCAATTTCTATTAAAATAGCTATCATTTTAAATGAGAACACTAAGCTAGTCTATGAAATCTTAAAGAAAAAAATTAAATTAAATTTTTATGATGTTTTTTTCTTCTAATTTTCTAATCTTTTTGCCTTAAATATTTATAAATTAGGATAAAATGAAATATTTACATACTATGATGAAATGTTTTTATGACCATGCATTACCCCTTTTTTTTTTTAAATAAAGATGATGCTATTTATATTTCTTCATAACAAAATCTTATTTCACAACCTTATGATTATGTAAAGTTGAATAAATATGATTTACATATCAATTATGAGGCAGTGCATTATAAAGCACACATATGCACTTGTTATTTGTTTTAAAATTGTTGAATTAGCTTCTAAGAAACTTCAGTTTTGTTTATTTCATTCATTTTTAAGAAACAACTTGAGGCTCATATATTGACATACTCCAACTTCTTTTTAACAAGTTTCTTGTCATTATATACATAACCCTCCGAAATAGTAATGCATTATAGGAAAGGTATATGCACTTGTTAGATAGTTTAGATTTGTTAACTTCATTTCTAATAAATTTATTTTACATCATTTATAAATTTATTTTTGTAATATTACAATTTGTATTCAATATCAAGATATAAAATGTTTTTATATATATTTAATTATTTAAATTTATCCATTAAATCAATTTATTTCAATTTCAAAATATTAATAATATATAATTATTTTTATATAATCAAAGTTTCATGTAAAAAAAATCTATGATTGATTAAGATATATTAATATAAAATGAAAATTATTAATAATTAATAGATAGTTAAACTCTAAAAATGCCATCAAACCATTGTAAATGGCATATTTAACATATCATCAAAATTACAATAAAATCATTTTCTTTACCACTGAGAATTTGTAATCTACATTTAAACCTACATTTATAAAAATTAGAAATATTAGAGATGAGAAGGAATGACCTACTTCTAGCTTGATGTTCTAATGCTTTTAATGTTAAACAAAAGAGAAAAATAACTTAGGCATTTATATTTTTAATGTATGTTATGAATAAGGACCTGGTTCTGCACTACAAGTCCTTGGGTTGATGTTATAAGATCGTCTCTCAACCTATCTCTAACATTTAATTTTGTTGTTATGCTTTGTATTAGTTCTTTGTCTTGTGGTAATTATATGTATAATGTTACAAGCAATCTAACTTAAGGATCATATATTTATGTTGGGATTTAGTTCCACACTAATACTTATCTTCTAAATTTTATGTGTGTCTTACAATTATTTTAGATCTATGTTAACTCTAGATCTATCAAGCTCCTATTGCAAAATAATAATGAAGTGTTTGCACCTCACGATCTTGATCACTCTTAGTGTTTGACAAAATGTTCTGAAAAAGGAGATAGTTTTTCACTGGACATCCTTGTGTTTATGTTATAACATCCTCTCTCAATATAACACCAACATATAGTTTTGTTGGTATAATTTATATGTATACTTTAACATGTGGTCATTAACTATATAATGTTATAGACTATCTAAATTAAGTTTCATTTCATGATGTTGGGATTTAGTTTCACACTAATACTTATATTCTATGTTATGTGTGTGTCATGCAAGTATCTTACATCCATTTTAACTCTAGCTCTATGAAATTCCTAGTCCAAAGTATTTAGGGTTTTCACCTCACAAATTTGAACACTCTTAGGGCTCAAGAGATCTGGAGTTACTATGGATTTAAGTTGATTTATATATTTTTTGTTAACTCGCTGAAATAAATCCCTTGGTAATATTGATATTAAAGTATATTATTTTTTATATGCTTTATCATGAAATGAGAATTGCACTGACTCATTCATCACAATATTCCCAATATTTCATTGTAAAATGCACATCTTCATGACATCACAATTGGACATTATTGTTGTGAATAATCTGACATACCTAACAATTTTAAGATGGAGATTGTTTTTAAGATAGTACAAACACCAAAAGTTTTATCAATTTGAAATATTTCTTTGGGTTGCAATTTTCCTTTTATTTTTTCAATTTTATAAAGACTTTAGAAAAATCCATTGGATGTTTATGAATATCGAAATATGTAAGTGTAATGTTCCCAACTAGGATATGAGGGGAGATTATGTTTTTTGTCCCAAATTCATTGTTCCTTCTTATGTGAATGTGTTGTTAACTTCTTATAAATAGTTTTCTCAATGAGGAATATTGTCCAACATATAACATACATCAATCACAAAAAAAATAGAAAAGACAACATGGAACCTTATTATGGATGGAAACTCAAAAAATAAGTATAGTGATACCTAATGGTTGTAATAACAGTTGCAGAATACTCCTAAGCAATAATAATCTAATGGCTGCCAGGAAGCTACACAATCTACTACAAAAAAAACATAAGAAAACCTAGAATGATGACAATCCACTATCTGAAGACTCACCGAGCCCAACATTTTTCTATTATAGTAGTAACGAATATACAAGCGACCTTCCAATTCTTTCCGCAACCCCTCAGAAACAAGATCTGACAACTGTTGTAACCCCATTTTGCAGAGGTCCTCATGGGATGACTGTGAGGAGTCTAGCGGGGCCTTATGGGAAAACCCTACCTCAACTCCCATGGGTGTCGCCTCCTATAGATGCACAAAAAAACTTTGACACCTGTTGATATGAAACTCAATGTCCCCCTAAAAATCACCGCAAACACCATGCATAAGTCGATACGCCTACCAACTCTCTCTGGCAAGAAACCAAAAAAAACAATGACATTCAATGAGAACTTTAGATGAATTCTCTTGTTTGTCTAGCTAGGGTGGATATTGCACCACAAAAACTAAACCTACAGTGGAAGGGTTTTTCCCAAAACCCCAATGAAAATGATGGCTACAAGAGCACTCCAATAGGATATCAAATCATAATTCCAAATAAAATGGTTACCCCTCTATTTATCCTTCCTTGGGCCTTCTAAATATTTCCTCTTTTTTTAACCAAATCAAACCCTTATTTTATTTTTCTCTCCAACTCCAATTAAATATAATTATTTATTTAACAACACTTTTTGGATTTGTCATTCTTTTAACCCCGTGACACAAAATAAATCCCATTGACTCCATTTTTATTATTAACTATAACATACGAGAGTCATATATGATATTGAGTCACCCTCCACCAATTGGAAGGAGACATTACAATCCTCCCTTCCCAAGATTGTGTGTCCTCAAGAAAACTCAGATCATGGGTTTGTAATATCTTCTCTCCTTCAGAGGTAGCATATTCTATGGGAAATCCTCTCTGTATAACCATGTATTCTTAGATGACACTGCTCCTCGGTCTCCTATCCCTAGCATCAACAATCCTCTTGGGAGCTAGAACCAAATGTCCTTCCTCATCAAGTGTAGAAAGATATGTCGAAGAAGTGACATGCTGTCCCAATGCCTCCTTGAGGTAGGAAACATGGAAGGTGTTGTGGAGCTTACTACCCTCAGGTAGCTCTAGATCATACACTACTTCCTCAATTTTCATAACTACTATGTAGGGTCCATAAAAACGAGGCTTCAACTTCTTTGCATCACTCTTATTCAATGAGAATTGTATGTAAGGATACATCCTAAGAAAGAATAGATATCCAACCTCAAATTCACAGTATTACACCTTCCTATATACACACATCTTCTGTTGATTCTAAGTGGGATGCAAATTCCCCTTCATGACTCTCAAGATGTCTTGGCTTTCTTGCAACCATTCTTTGGCCTTGGGAGCTCAAATCTCCCCAAACACCAAATACAAAAAAGATGGAGCATCATATCCATACAATTTCATGAAGGGGATTATCCCTATGGACATATGATGAGTGGTGTTGTAGAAATGCTCGGTGAGATGAAATCGCTTTATCCGTTCTCACTATTGCCTTGACACATACTTCCTTAGGTACTCGTCGTGTTGATATTATGGTAGTTGTAGGACGTATTCACCTCAACGTGTAAACCTAATGAGAATAGAATGTTTGGGGAAGCAAGAAGAAACCCTAATGAGTTGGCTAATAACCCTAGAAGACAAGTTGGCTCAAGAGGATAATTTCTATTAGGTTATTAGCCTCCAAGAGAAGAAGTCGGCCAGAAGAAATGTTATATACTAAGTAAATAGGCACCTAGAATGAGAAGTTAGCCCAAGTAGTTAGCCAAAATTTGTATAAATATAGGAGCCCGATCTTCCTTCTTGTATGCATTCTCAGAACTACAGAGCTCACGTGTTCACACTGGAGTTAGCCAATTTGTGCACAAGTTTGGAGGAGAAGTTGTTGTTGCAGTTGTTGCATCTAGCAGATTACGTTTTGGGTTGGAATATCTCTTGGTTATGGTTTGAACTATCTGATCAGCTATTTTTTTGTGCATTATCCTTGGATAAAGGTGCACTACCCTTTGTTTGGATACCTAGCCTAGGGTTTTCTTCCAGAGTGACTTTTTGTCAAGGTTAATATGCTTGAAGGGTGGCTTTGGCCTACGGTTGGGTGACACCAATGATATTGTCTATGGTAAAACAAGCACATCAATCATATTCTAACAAGTTATGGGACCACACCTCCTTCATTCATTCTAACCACTAAAAGGGAGCATAGACATAAGGATATTAATCTCGTTGAAGAACTGTATCTAGGGTTTCTAGTAGGAGTAGTCACCAAAGCACTGCCGCTATGGTTACTAGCAAGTGAAGTTGCAGAAACCCTAACCCTCTCGTTAAGGCACCTTAAGTGAAGGGATTGACCTAACTTCTGTATAGACTAGTGTGACCTAGCCTAGTGCATCTCGTGGTACTCTCAGCAAGAGAAGACGTCAAGTTTGATTTTTTGGTCAAATCTAGGGCAGGCCAAGTCAAAGAAGCCATGACTTACTCTATGAAGTCAGAAAACAAGTTAGATGGAGATTCTAACTTTGTACCATGGATGACAAGGATTGACCTCATCCTTGACAAGAATAAAGTGTTGGATATCATGAAAGGAAATATCATGAAACCCGAGTTTGAAGAAGGAAAAGAGAAGGAATCACATAACATTGAAATTATGGAGAAGTTCAAAGAAAATGATATCAATGGCATGAGTATCATACTGGAATCTATAAAATACTACTTGATACCTTACATCTCCCATCTTGACTCATCAAAGAAGAAGTATGATTCCCTAAAAAACCTCTTCTCAGTCAGAAACATTGGACAAGTAATGATTTTGAAGAATGAGCTATGTGACATGAAGATGAATGATGATGACAGCATAACATCATACTTTGTGAAAATATCTCAGTTAATAGATCAACTACAAGCTATTGAAGAGATCATTTAAGAGAAGGAATTGGTAAATATAGTACTCGATGGTATTCTTAGGACATGGGATACATTTGCCGCAAGCATGAACATAAGGAAGGAGTATCCTACATTTGAAGAACTTTGGACTTTTTGTGATCAAGAAGAATCAAGAATCAATGAAAAAGACAAACCCCAAAAGAAGTATGATGATCAAGCCTTCACAACAAGTTTCAAGTATTTCAACAATAAAACAATGTTTGGCTCCAGGAAGAAAACAAATCAAGAGAAAGATATGTCAAGGATACAATGCTTCAATTGTCAAAAGTATGGTCACTACAAGAATCATTGTCATGAGTTAAAGAAAAGGAAGGAAAGACACAAAGCATCAGTTGCTGAAGAAAAGGAACCCTCAAAGAAAACCAAGCAAGACAAACAAACTTCTTCTTCTAAGACAAGGTAACAATACTCTTCATAGTTCTTGTACATACCATGTTTTCGGTACATAACTTGCATATCTATTTTTTAGAAGATAATATTTTCAAAGAGAAAATATGCTTATGGAAGAACAATAAGATAAGGACTGCTATCACTATGACTATAAGACAAGATGCAAGATAAGATGAAATCAGAAAGAAACCTAGAAGAAGTAAAGACAGAAAGAAGTCAGCAATCAAGAGGAAATTGGAAAAATATTTGTAACACTTTGCAGAAGGAAATAAGGATGCAAATGGAAGCGCTAGCTCTCCTAGATGGAGGGATCTAATTATATATTACCAAAAGAAGAGCATGCAAGAATTAGGAGGGAGATAATCCTATGATCCATTAAAGGTGATAAAGTATATATCCATGGTAGCAGCATGAAAAGAAGTACGTGTTCATTTTGACCTTAGAAGAAGTATTCTTTGAAAAGAAGCCTTAGAGAATCCCTAGTTACCCATCCACATCCATGATCCTACTATGAAAGGAAGAAGCTGGGATATTCAGAGCATGGAATCTATAGAAAAATCCATGGACCCAAGATCTAAAGATAAACATGAGGAAGAACATGAATATTCCAAGAAAGAAAGAAAAGCTAGAACAACTAGTCATTGTATAAAGAATCACTAGATTACCATCCACATATGAACTCACCAAAAGAAATCAAGCAGAGGTACTGAAAATTGTGATGAAGAACAGTGTATGAAAGAATTATGAATGTAAGAATTGCGAGATCCAAAACTAGAGGTTATCCCAGATGGGGGGAGAAGACTATGATGATTACTTGTTCCAGTAAACTAGATATATCTCTACATGAACCATTATATCATCCACAATATCCATAGGCTGGAATTGACATAAGATGAATGTAAAGACTACTCTCTAGAATAATTTAACAAAGAGTGTATGTAGAGCAACCTCAATTCTTTGAGGTATACCAAAAAGAGATGCTTGTATGTAGATGGAAGAAGAAAACTTCGTGGAGAACCTCCAATGCACAAAAAAAGCATGGTGAATACTTTCTATAATAGATATATTGTATTAGAATGATTACTCAAAAGATTGGGATGATCGATTGCCAATCCATGACAAATATCTCATGATGACAGAAGAAGTGCCACATGGATATGTTCCAGTTTGAGCCTTACAACGATGTTATGAGGTAATGGGGATCGAAATATGAATCCAATAATGACACACTATATTGATCAAAACTATATGAAGCCTTCAGAGAAAACTAGTGTTCCATAAATTCCAAAGTACTTTGAGATCAAGCATTACATTCTCTATAATGAAGTCCAAAAAAGAGAAGTGGTTCTTCAATATATATATAAATCTCCACCGATGAGAAGATAAGAAGACATTTTGGTAAAGCCTTTGTTCAAGATGAAAGAGTTTGCGTACTTAAGATGGAGCTCATGGATATGACTTCCTTATTGAAAAAGGAAGAGATGAATACCAGGTTGAGAGGGAGCACTGATGTGTTATCGATCTATGGACAGACATTTTTCAGCTCGAAAAATGGTCTATAATGAGCAGTTACTTTCCAATTTGGAAAATGGTTTGAGATTTTTGATGGACAAGCATTTTCCAGTTCAAAAAATGGTCCAGATCGAACTGTCATTTTATAATAAAAATGGTTCGATGGATTGTTGATGTACCATAGACAACGATTTCCCATTATGGTTAACATGGGGAATGGTCTAGGGCAATCTCTCTTCTTGATGGTTAATCAAGAAGATTAGTATGCCTCGCCGGATAGTCATTATTTTGAAGCTCATAGTTGTGAGTAGTTTAGAAGAATGGTTCATTTTGGAGGTTGGTGCAGGACATTCATTTCCTTAGGAAATGGTCTGGAAAATCATTCCCTAGGGAAGATACATTCTCTCCAGGTTACACTTTGTTTAGTGACGGAGGAATGGCCCAAATAAATGAATCATCTAGGTTTAACAATCAAGACAAGCATTCCTTAGGGAAGACTCATTCTCTCCATGTTACACTTTGTTTAGTGTCAGAGGAATGGCCCAAGGTGGGGAATGGTCCACGCTCAGAAATTAGGATATTTATTCTTACTTGCTTTAGAAGAATAGTCCAGATAGCTCATCACTAATCTTTGAACTTCTAAGGGCATATGCAATCCAGATCTCCCAGATGTGAGTGGAAGAATGGCCCAAATGATTCATTTTATATCATAACATTGTTTATGTGCAAGTTGATATCGGAGGATTGTTATGAATACTATATGTCTCTATATAGTAGATGTATACTAGTATGGTGGATGTGTTCCACCCTTTTTTACTATGCATCATTAATCAAGTACCTGTGTGCTACTTGGTGTGGTAGTGTACCACTGGATTGTAGTTGTGTACTACTATGGATAGACACAATTGTGTTCTATTGAATGATATTGTTCGGATTCCCTTGAATACTATCAACAGTGTTGGAAATGATTATCAACTAGATGGATGATCAATGGACATATATTTCCCAAATGGAAAATGGTTAATGACATTTATTCTTCTAGGACATATGTTTAGATTAGAGGAATGTCTCTTGTGTCACTCTGTGGAGTGAGTGAATTATCCATCATCATGTCTAATTACTCAGATGGAGTATGGTTTCGAGAGATGATGCAGCTGATGACATTGATGGTGATGATGGTGCTCATGATCTAGTCATGAGATAGTATATACAACTATTTTGATGCTACCGAGTGAATGGTATGTTTGTTCTCAAGACCATTACCTATAATACCTCCCTAGATAGGAGGGGGTGTTGATATTATGGTAGTTGCGGGAGGTATTTACCTCCACTTGTAAACCTAACGAGAATAGAATATTCCAGGAAACAAGAAGAAAAACTAATGAGTTGGATAATAACCCTAGAAGACAAGTCTTCTCAAGAGGATGATTTGTATTAGGCTATTATCCTCCATGAGAAGAAGTCATCCAAAATAAATATTATATGCTAAGTAAATAGGCACTCAGAATGAGAAGTTAGCACAGGAAGTTAGCCAGAATTAGTATAAATAGAAGACGTCAATCTTCATTCTGGAAGGCATTCTCAGGACCGCAAAGCTCACTTGTGCGCACTACAGTTAGTCATTTTGTGTACAAGTTTGGAGGAGAAGTTGTCGTTGTATTTGTTGCAGCTAGAAGATTACTTTTTGTCTTGGAGTATCTCTTGGTTATGGTTTGGACTATCTGATCAGCTCTTGTTTGGTGGGATATCCTTGGATAAATGTGCACTACCCTTTGTTTGGCTATCTAGCCTAGGTTTTTCTTCCGAGTGATTCTCTTTCAAGGTTAAGGTGCTCGGAGGGTGGCTTCGACCTATGGTTGGGTGGAAATAGTGATATTGTCTATGGTAAAACGAGCACATCCATCATATTCTAACACGTCGTTCCATTTTTTTAGTAATTTTGTCTTCCCATCTTTATTGGGATGATAAATAGGAATAAGTGTTTAATCTATTCTAGATAAACTGAACAAATCCTCCCAAAACGAACTTATAAACTTGTTATCTCAGTCACTGACTATGTTCCTCGAAAGACCATATAGTATGAACACTTCCCTAAAGAATAGATCTTCTACCTACGATGCACTATACTATGTAGGAATAGAAAACAAGTGAAAAGATTTTGTCAATATGTACACTACCACATAGATACAGTCCCTACCCTACACCTTTTGTAATCCTATGATGAAGTCCATGGAAATTTTATCCCACTTCTCCTTCAGAATCGACAATGGATGAAGTATTCTTGCAGGATGTTTGAACTCTAACTTTTACTACTTGAAATTCATGCAATCCATCACTTGACAAAGTACATTCCCCTTGAGACCCTTCCATGCGAATCTCTTCCTTACCTTCCTATAGGTCTTCAAGCACCCCTCGTGCCCTGCCAAGGGTACATCGTGTATTTCACTAAAAATCATATTTTTCAGTGTGGACTCAGGGACATGGTAGATTTTGTATTTGTATTATATGATGTCATCCAATACCCTATAATGATCATCCTTAGTACTTCCCTCCATTACCTCATAGGAGAAGGTATTCTTTGACTATTCCACCAAGAGATTAGACTTCTAGTATGTTGATATCTCTGAGATGGAGAAGGATACTGATATCCTCGATAAGGCATCAAAAAATATATTATTCTTCCCCTTTACATACTCAATGTCAAAATCATATGTGTGTACCTTAATCACCCATTTTTTTCCCCTCTAATTCATCTCCTACTACTCCAAGAAGTATCGCATGTTGTTGTGGTCAATACTAGCCATGAAGCATCCTCGTACCAAGTACTTTTTGAATGTTTCCAATGCATGCATGATGGCCAACATATCCTTATCATAGATTGGATAGAGATTATATGAATCCATTAAACCCCTACTCTTGAAATCTATCAGGTGTCGATTCTGCATCAATATGGCTCCTATCCTTTCGACAGATGTGTCACACTCCATAACAGGATGTGTAAAATATGGGAGTGTTGATACTGGGAAAGTGCTCATCACCTTCTTCATTTTTTCAAATTTTACATGTGAATCCTCTGGCCATCGAAACACTCCCTTCTTGGTGAGGTATTTCAATGGTGCAGTCAATTATGAAAATCCTTTCACAAAGTGCCTGTAGTAGTTACATATCTTGAAGAACCCACACAAATCTATGAGTGACTTGGGGGTGTGCCAGTATAATATGGTCTGGATATTCTCCCGATTCACCTTTATGCCCTCAACGCAAATCATGTTCCCCATATATAGGATCATTTTTCAACTCGAACTTACACTTTTCCTCCTTGGGAAATAATGACTACTTCTCCATAATGTTGAGAATATTGTCCACATGCTTTAGGTGTAACTCCCACATCCTATTGTAGATGACAAGATCGTCAAACAACACCAGTAATAATTTTCTAAATTGTTTCTTGAATATATTTTTTGTGCATGAGTGAAAGGTAGGTGGTGATATAGTCATCGAAAGGGCATGACTAGAAACTCATAATGCCTATATTGACAAATTAATGATGTTTTATGGATATCCTCTCTAACCCGAATATGGTGGTATCCTGATCACAGATCAACCATTGAGAAGTATATTTCCCCATGCAACTCATCAAAAAACTCATCAATCATGGGTATTGGGTATTTGTTTTTTATGATATTCTTGTTTAGTTCCTTATAGTCTATGCGCATCCTCATAGTACTACCAACGAGGTGAAAAGAATATAGGTATACCTAATTTTTCCCATCCATAGAAACCTCTTTATCGCCTTGTTTATTTCTTGCTTGGACCTCTTTAGATATTTATATATAGTGGTGATCCAAGGAATCAACCCCTCTTCTAGCTCAATGACCTGCTCAAATCCTCTGTCAGGTGGTCTCTCTACTGGATATGATTCAAGAACTTTCTCATGCTTTTCAAGCAATGCCTCAATATCCATTGTGTAATGTTGGAGTTCCTATGATGGCTTCTCCATGGTGATCAATCATAATTATGTGCAAGACATGTCCTCATGTCTAAATAGGACCTCCGTACAGTGGTTAGACATGATCCTAGGAGCACCTATCGACATACCTCTCAGGATGATATGTGGTACACCCTTGTCCTAGAACTCCATCCTCATGTCCTAGTAATTCATGTGAATATCTCCCAATGAGTACATCCACTGAATTGGTAGCATCACATGAGTATATGTTAAATCAATGATTTAAAATTCATCAATCAACGTATAGTTTCCCAATGTTACCTCAAATCTCCTAATCCTCTAAGTACATGTCATGTTGTACCCATATTCTACTACCAGATCGAATCCATTGAAATCCTCTACAGGGATTTTTCTACTAGTGTCAACTAAAACAACAATGAGGTTGTGGGTGTCCCCTCCATCAACCAATTTTATAACCCTTTACCTCTATACAATTCCTCTGACCCTAAAAGTGTAATATTTAGGGAATCCTGAAAGTGTGGAAATGATCACCACTTTGGGCATATCCTGCAATGGCGCTTTCTCTATAGAGAATGATGGATCAACATTATATTGTCTGATAAATTTACCATCATTGTCATCCTCCTCATCAGAGAATACCTTAATGTAATGGACTTTACCTTTTCCCATACATCAATGACCTAGTTCCCACAAATCTTTGCAACTGAAGAAAATTTTATTCCTCCTTAATTCCCTCTGAGTCTCCTCATATGTCTTGTCCTTCTTTGTCCAGAACTTCTAGGACAACTTTGTATCCTTACCCCCTTTAGGTATGAATGGGTTTTTTGGTACCTTATTATTGACTGTGTAATTCATTTTCTCGGATACCATGATGGATGCTTATAATTTGGTTGGCCTAAAGGAATAAAATCACTAACCTTTGTTGAGAAATATCTATCACCATAACTTCGATCCTCTGAAAATATCTTATGTATGATTCTTATGTACATCTCTTTATCAATTGTGACAACTCCTTGAAGTGTATCTCAGGTTCCTTCTTAGCAAATTTGTCCATCAAAATATGATTGAATTCCAAATATGAAGTGATATCAACATGCCCTAATGTTACCAGCCCATGGTACCACCATTCATGATATTCTCCTTCCAAGTGCAGGGTGTATACTTAAATGGTTATGGCTCAATCATTAGATTAAGTTGGATGTAAGTGTCCAAATTATGTACAAAAGAATTGGCAGTAATCTTTGGAGACCATCGAAAGGTGGAATAGTCAACCTTTCCACCTTGTGCAAGAGGTAAAATTTTAGTGGGATCTATGTTCCTTTGATCCCTTGACTTGGTTTGTATTTATGTTTTAGATCACATAATTAATTATAGGAAAATTTATCATGGATGTATTCATCTATTGTCTCATAGTCCCTATATGATGTGTTAATATAAATCCCTTGACCTAGTTGTTCATGTTCTTTTGTAGGATATCCTCTCATGAAATGTGATAATAAAGGCATGGAGATATTTAGGCTCCTGCTCTAATTTGGGGTATGGTTATTGATACTATTTGTGTGTATTTTTCCATCCCAATGGGATCCATTAGGTCCACCTTGATTCACACCATTCGTAATCCCAGACTATCCTATCAATAGTGTGAGTGCCTCAAGTGTTTGTTGTTGGAACCTTTTTTTGTCTTCCTATCTCCAAGATGCCTCATTTTTTCCTTTGACTAGATATTTTAATATTTGGAGAATAGTCCCTTCATGGTTGTTTCCCATGCTTCCTTCTGGTTCTGACTCTATATGATATGTTTCTCTTTCCAATGATTCTTGAGAGGTATGTCCTCCATGCCATTTTCTTTTGGGCATCAATGTAGTCACAGGATGGTAGTGGCACTAGCTATGATAGCACTGTAATGTCCCCAACTAGGATAGGAAGGGAAATTATGTTTTATGTCCTAAATTTGTTATTCCTTCTTATGTGAATGTGTTGTTAACTTCTTACAAATAGTTTTCTCATTCAGGAATATTGCCAAACATATATCATCCATCCATTCCACAAAACATAGAGTAGATAAAATGGCATCTTATTATGGATGTAAACTCAAAAAAGTAGTACAATGATATATAATGGTTGTAATAGCAGTTGCAAAATAATCCTAAGCAACACAAATCTAATTTATGCAAGGAATATACATAAACTACTATAGAAACAACACAAAAAAACCTAGAATGATGCCAACCCACTATTCGAAGACTCATCGAGCCCAACATTGTTGTGATCCAATAGTACCCACTATGCAAGTGGCCTTCCAATCCTATCCTCAACCCCTCAAAAACCCAATATGAAAATTTTTGTAACCTGAATTTGCAGAGATCCTCATGGGATGACTACGAGGCAACTAGCGAGGCCTCACAGGACAACCATATCTCAACCTGTGGGTGTGTCACCTCCTACAAATGCATGAAAAACCCTCTGGAACCTGCTGATTTGACACTTGAAATCCTCCTAAAAATCACCACAAGATTCCTTTGCAAGCCAATATTCCTCTTAACTCTCCCTAGAAAGAAACCAAACAGAACAATGAGCTTCAATGAGAACTTTGGATTTATTCTCCTCTTTGTCTATCTAGGGTGGATATTGCACCACCAAATATAAATCTATAGTCGAAGGATTTTTCCCAAAAAACCAATGAAAATGTAGACTACAAGAGCACCCCAACAAGATATCAAATCATAATTACAAATAGAAGGGTTACTCCTCTATTTGTCTTTCCTTGGGCCTTCTAGATATTTCTTCTTTTTTAACCAAATTAAACCCTTACTCTATTTTTCCCTCCAACTCCAATTAAATATAATTATTTTTTTAATGTCATGTTTTAGATTTGTCACTCTTTTAACCCCATGACACAAAATAAATATCATTGACTCCCTTTTTATTATTGACTATACCCTACGAGAGTCATATAGGCTATTGAGTCATCCTTTGTCAATTGGAAGGGGACATTACAGTAATGAACTCATTTTTTTTTATAATCCAAAGCATACTCTATCATAAGATAATGGTGTAGGACCAATAAATCATGTTGGTGTATGGATTCAAGGAGGTCCATGTCCTAACAATTAATGTAGTTTGTGGAGAGGTAACCCAAATCTTCACAAAAGAGAGTTTGTAGTACTAAAAGGATGAAATCTCCAAAGTGAGAAACCTTAAGATTGACTATATTGACAAAACATTCAACAATCTTACAAGTTCTCGTAGAACGAATATTAATGAATAGGACATCGATGTTGAGAAATCTAACCCACTTTGATCCTTCCAACACGGTTGTAACATTTTTCAAAATAGATCCCTAAACATTCCAATACATTTGTGACATTATCCAAAATTATGAATCTCCATACCTTCCAACTATTATGAATAATATAGAAATTAAGTATTTAGTATATTGTTGGAATGCAAATCAAATTTGTTAAATTTTTTCTAGGTAGTTTTAGTTTGATCAGTTTTAGAATACACTTTTTGAGGAATTGACTAAGTTGTCCATTATCCCTATAAATGTACTCATTTTCAAGAAGTAATTCAAAGAGTAAGTGAGACAATCTATCTTGAATCTTGTGTAAGATTGTTTTTTTTTTATTTCTATGATTTGGTATCAAAGCTAGGTTGAGGAGTATAAGAAGGAGGATATGAATATTCCAGTTGGACTATGTTGTCTAAACAATAGCCCACATTATGTGTAGAGGAGAATCAATATATTAATTGGTTTCTTGAAGTTCCCTTTCACTAGAATAAAGGAGAATGACTCCAAATCATCACTCCAAATCACTAGAAGAAAGGAAAATCACTCCAAAGATGTAACGACCCCAATCGTTATGACTGCAGATGAAGCATAAATGCAATTTTTTTTTTTGGAAGGAAGGAAACGACGAAAATAGTTGAACCACATAGCGGATGATGAGCACATGCATGCCATTTATACAACATACAACTACTACTCAACCTACTATCATAACGAGCAGCTGGATGAGACATGTGTAATAAAAAGATAGAAATGACCTCTCGACCAACACAAACATGACAACATCTACAAGCTAAGGGACAACCTCCGCCATATTGACACAACGAACTTAACGACTAGTGACTAGAACCAATATGGTGTGAAACCCCAATGCATGAAGGCGTTCAACCCATGCGCCAATAGAAAACTTACAACAATCAACAACACTCACACCGAAGACACAGAATCAAGAAAAGTTACCATTTTCACCTATCCAATAGGGCATGCCATGATCCCCTCATCGAGACTCATGTCTTCCCCAAGTGATAGGTGTGGCGATAACCCTGGTGCAACATAACCTATCTGGACCAAGAACTCACAAAAAATCCATGTACTAGGAGCCTAAAAACTGACAGGAAGACGACACCCACATGCCCAAGCAATAGGTCGACAAGATGCAAGATGACATCACTTAAGAAAAAGCGCAAGAACAAACATGACTTGGCCATAAACCCACCCCTTGAGAAAGAGGTCTAAGTGCAAAGGAGTGAATGGTAACCAGGCTACTAGGGTCCTAAAAGTTATCATAAGGTGTCTTAAGATAGGCACTCAACAAATCAAGAAACACTGATTAACAAAACCCATTGTCCATTAGATTAAGTGAACTACTGAATCATGTTACTTATATAGTAACCAATTTGTTGTCTAAATTAACAAGTCTAATTTAGTCAATGAATAAAAATCTAAAATTAAGGATTTAACAATAAACAACAATACTAACAACATCAATCTTAAACATTGTTCATCTATTAACAACATTAGTATATAATGCTATTAACACTATCAATATACAATACTATAATTATAGCACTAACAACATTATTCGATGTCGTTCTTTAATCCATTAGATGAACACATTGTCCTAGGGTTGCAGTATGAAACTTGGTGTAATCAATTTGCTACAAGCATGCTAGGTAAGACATTCAATATTAATCGCTAAAGATGTTGTTCAGTCTATACTATAGTGTTGTTGGTTATTATTATACATAACACATATAAAATTATTGCCACACATAATATGGTTACTGTCAAGCTAGCATACTATCAAATTTACTGCCAAAATTACTGTCGGTGTAATAATTATGTGTTGTCTAGAGGCATGTGTTAATGTTACATAACAACCAAGAGAAATCTAACTCACTGGCATAAGTGCATATGGATAGATGTTATATAAGGAAATAGGAAGATCACTAAATCCAAAATCTAGGGAAATTCTTCCATGATAGCATAAATTAATTTACTAAGACAACATCATTAATCACTGCCTATCCATTCAAGATATGTTGGTTGAATTAAACCCATCATTGTCCCACATTACCCAAACTCTTGACTTCAATCTCCCATGCGCAGCCTATTAATTACAGGAAAGATGAAATAATGAAATGGCTTAATATTAAAACAAGAGAGCGTGGAAAGAGGAAGGAATCACTATCATTTATTCTTGGAAGGGTTGTTAGAAAACATCATAAAAGGACAACATAAACACAACATAATCCCCACTGTTGCACATAAATTAAGTTTCCCCTTTTACATAGTTATTACAACTACCTAACATGTAGTAACATGCCACCAATGAATTGTAAAAATGCTACCTACTATATATACCCATTACCCATAGGATATGCTATCGAATACACACTCCAATACATGAATTGTGCCCACCATTACCAGCACCCAAGCAAGAATTTCACTAAGCAATTACACAGTCTACGTATCAATCAATCGATATGCTTCAAATTTCGTGAATATTACTATTGATTAAAAGATATAATAAAATCATGATGGGAACATGAACAAAAGCAAAATGGAGCCACTTTAGAAAAAAAATTTGATTGAACTATCTAGAGTGAGAATTAAACTGTCTAAATACCAAAAAATCTCACAGTTGAAAAGGTCATGTATGCTGAGTTAGGGATGAGTCATACATGATAAATTCATGGTGTTAATATATAAATTCGTAGTGTTAATACATAAATTTGTGTTTTTCCATGAGATTACCTGAAATAGAAATACATAGGAGGGAATCACTGTATGAATAATTATTCACATGATAATTACCAAGGAATAAAAAAATTGCTGCCAAGCATCAATTTAAAATGTAGTCACTCTCTGTACACAATAATTTAATTGAATCTTGATAAATCATGGTTAAATTGAAACGTAGCTATCCAAGAACATTCATAAACGCAACGAGAAAATGAATTAAAACGTAGTCAAGTAAATACAAGAAGTGAAACATAATCAAGTAAATAAAAGTTTGAGACGCAATCCAGTGTGGAAAAAAACAGAGTATAATCATAGGTCAGAGATGTGAACATAAGCTAAAATTTGTAGAGTAAATGACAGACCAGAAGTAAAAAAAAAACATACAGTATATTCACTAGGAGAGCATTAAAAATGAAGACTTAAATCATCATGAGGAAGGGTATTAAAAACACAAAGTTTCTTTGCCAGGATTGCATCAAACAAATAATTAAATAATTTCTAGGAAGGGTATTAAAAACGTAGAGATCAACATAGAGGATCATAAGTGGTTTGTTGTGGGAAAGGAATAACAATAATAGACATAATCAATTGCAACAAGGCGCAAGAAATCACTTGACCACAAACAATCAATAGGGGTAGACAGTTGGGTAGAAGCATTCTTCACTCATCATCCACGCAAAGAAAAGTAGGCCATTATGATCTATAGGTCTATTAACAACAAAGTGACGACCGTCGATCTAGCTCCTGGTCGGCTTCTCAAGAAAGGAATGATGATCCAGGGATGAGGAAGAAGTAAGAAGCGCAATGTCATCACAAAATCAATAAAATCGTAGGAAAATCACAACATTCAGGGATCTATTGCCAAGGATATCAAGTCAAGCAGGGAACTTGAGGCTAAGGAAATTTAAGTTCTTGATTAAACTGCTAAGTTCAACACCTTCTTTACATAGTTAAAAATATAGAAATAAAAGGATAAGGTGAATGATAATCTACCATGAAGAATGAAAGAAAGAATACCATATCCCAAGTTGTCTGCTCTGAGGCATTTTCTCGGGCGCTCTGTGTCAGTCCTTCTTGTCGATCGATGAGACTTCAGCGGTACCTCCCATCCAATGCTAGGGGTAATATTCTTCCCCCTTAGCCCCTCGAGATGAAAAGGGGCCACACACACTAAAATAGATATCAGCTAGCTCTCAACTCACCTCGCAAGGATGAGCTACGACTCCCCACCAAGATGGGTATGCCAACTCCCACAAGCTAAGTCAGTCAAGTCTGAAATTCTGCAGTGTAACATTATGCATAACAGAAGAGATCCATCATCCTCCTCGTCCCTCCTTTATATAGAGTTTCTAGGTCATTTACTTTCCCAAAATCCCATTTAATTTACTGTTCAATAATTTAATTCATAAAAATGCTCCCCGTACATGTGTCACCCATCCCCTTCATTGCACCATAAATTAATTTCATTAATTAATTAATTACTCCTATTTCCCTCACCCACCTGAAAGCATTCCTAGAATTGCTCCTAGGTGTCCCCATATTCCCTTACACCAATTAATGACCTTCCCCCTTACTAAATTACTAGTGGAGTTTAATTTAGAAAGTTCTTAAATGCTAGATACCATACCTAGTTAGTCTTTCTAGTTTTTCCTTATGTTTCCCTTTGTTTTTAGGTTTCCCTCTTTTTCCTGGTTTCCTAATTCTTTTAAATTTCCCTCTTTCCTTTTCCATTTAAACTCAATTTGGGAAGTGTAGAAAATTAGCTTTTTCCCCTTTTTCTTTTTAATTGTGTTTTTTTTAATTAACATATGTAATATAACAATTATTTCCCCATTTTCCCCCTTTTTAAATTTTGTCCCCACAAAAGATTTTTTTATAAATTAATTGAATCACTTACCCCCTTCTCTTCATATGATTAATGATGATTATTATTATTGTTTATTTATTTTTATATAAATATAAAAAAATTATCACAAGTCTCACTTACCTAGATTTTAATTTTTGAGGTTGGCTGACATTTTATTAGGGGAAATTGTTTTTAAATCTTTCTTATCACATTATTCATTCTAAGGCTATCTAGGTTTATTCATTTATTAATTAACGACACGATGTTCCCTTCAAGATGCACTAGGTGATCCAAGGGTGCCTCTCACCTCATTATCTTTCCCCTTCATGATGTTCCCTTGAAGACGGACTACATGCTCCAAGGGTTCCACTTGCCTCTTTCCATTTTTCTTGCATGACATGCCCTTCAAGATGCACTACATGCTCCAAGGGTGTCACTCGTCTATTTCCATTTTTCTTGCATGATGTGCTCTTCAGGACGCACTCCGTGCTCCAAGGGTTCCACTCGCCTCTTGAATGAATTGGTAGACATCAAAAACCCCTGGAGTCAATACTCTGCCAGGTGATCTTGTCGAAGACTAAGGCCCTCTAAGGAATAAGGCCCCTGCCTTATTGGGCACCCCTTATAATCATCATGAGTGACTATTGCAGTTTTTCCTCATAACATCGTGTGTCTTCTCAAACTCGGTAATCGTTAACCTATAGTTCGAGCCACGACATGAGTGCTAGTAGGCTGTGGTAGGGTTACATTCCACACCCATCCCTCAACATATATGGTAGTCATGCATGACCCCTCTACTCCACATGTGAGTCTGTTGGCAAGATATCATCAGCCTGCATCACCAACGAATCATGTCAAAAATAATATCCATAATCATATCACCTAATCAGATGCACAAATTTCATATATAAAACAAGCAAACCCCAATAGTCCATGCCCCGAATCGATCCAAATTCCAAGGGGTTTCATCAATGCCTCTGCATCCTTGAGGTCCAAAATCCCACACACTGAGGAAAACTAAGTCAATAGCACCTCTCTATGTCAATAGAGCAAAATAAAAAGCCATCAATCCATAATGCCTCATAATAATAATCAAATGCCCAATAGTATAATAATCTGGATCACTTGCAAGCATGTGTCCTCAAAGAATAAGTTTTCTCAGTGTGCGCAAGAGTGGGATGTTACATACAACCCCACTTGGTCTAAACTTCTTCTTGAATTTTCAGAGTATAAAAGTGCCGAAATAATGTGTATCACAGTAACATAAGTCTATCTATCAAACAAAAATGGAAACTGTTGGTGCATATCATATCCGTCCTCCAAAGTCATCGAGTGCAGAGTATAGTAGTCCCAATGTACCTTCACTTGATCTACTATTTGATGTCATAGTTTTTGAATGCAATGATCCATGATGTAGATTAGCTAAGTTGTGCATGCACCCTCATCTGACACTCGCAAGGTGCTCAAGTCAAAACATGTGTAGGATCACTAATCATAAAGTCTCAAAAAGAGACGTGAAAGACATCATGCATATGCCTCAAGCATCAGGCAAGGCTAGTCATAGGCCATGGTCCTCTCTTTTCCACAATATTGTAGGATTCCATGAACCTAGGAGATAATTTAGCCCCCTCTCTGATTTCTGCTGCAAAAATACTCGATCTCCACATCGGAAATATGGTCGACACGATGCACATAGACATAACTAATTTGTCTATAATTTGCTTCCTTGATCTTTTGTCTTATAGTTTGCAGTTAATATTGCAATTATTGGATCACTTCCGGTCCCACCAGGACCCTATCCTCAATCCAATCCCAACTCGAAGGAATTCGACACAGTCTCCCATAATGAGCTCGAAAGGCACCATCTTAATGGCACTTTGGTAATTATTGTTATAAGAAAATTCTACCAGTGGTAAGAATTATTCCCAATACTTTTGTTGGTCCATCATGACATGCACACCATGTCTTCCATGGTCTGGTTCATTCACTCAGTCTACCTATCAGTCTATGGGTGATACATAGTACTAAAGTTAAGTTGGGCTCCTAAGTCCTCTTGGAAACTAGTCCAAAATTGTCCAGTAAACATCGATCCTCGATCGGATATAATCCTCTTAGGTATGCCATGCAGCCTCCCAATATCACTAATGAAAAATCTAGCTATGTCAGGTGCCTAATACATCATATGCATAGAAACAAAATGAGCACTCTCCGTCAGAGTTTCGACTACCATTAAAATCGAGTCGTGTCTCCTTGCCATTAGTGGCAATCCAAAAATAAAATCCATTGAAATAACCTCCCATTTCAATTCTGAAATAGCACGTGGATGTAGTAATCTTGTTGGATGTCTATGTTCGGCCTTTACCTGCTGACATTCTAGACATCTAGCCACATAGTTGACTATGTATGCCTTCATTCCTTTCCATAAGAATAAGGGTTTAAGGTCTGCCCTCATCTTCATGACTCCTAGGTGAGCCATGTATACTACTCTATGATCCTTGTTTAGGATCAAGCTCCTCAACTCATTGTTTGGTGGTACGTAAATCTGATTTTTAAACCTCAATAATCCATCATTGTCAAATGTAATCCTTCAAATATTGGTACCATCATTGTGTTTTGTCTGCTAAAATCCTCAATCTCTTTTTACCATTCATCATTGTGTTGTAAGGCTAGAATCATTTCGCATAGATTCGTCTGAAGAGGGAACATCGAAAATATGCATGGTATCTGACTCAATGCATCTTCTACTTAGTTCATTGTTCCCTTTATGTAAGTAATATCGAAATCATACTCCCTAAGAAATTCCAACCAACGTCGTTTTCGGGTGTTCAGATCTCTTTGTGTAAAGATGTGTTGTAATCCACAGTGGTCAGTGTTTAGTTAAAAAAATTTGTCCAACAAGGTAGGGTCTCCAAAAATTCAAAGCATATACAATGGATAACAACTCCAAATCATGCGTCATATAGTTTTCCTCATGCCTTCTTTGTTTCCTCAAGTTGTAAGTGATCACTCAATCATCTTGCATCAAGACTCCGTCTAAGCCTTCCTTTGATGCGTCAATGCATACCAAGAAGTTTGTGTCCATGTCAGGTACCTTTAGTATCAATTTCGTTGTCAATAGCTCCTTGATCCTCTGAACTTCTTCCATGCATTTATCGGTCCAAATGAACTTCCTTGATAGTATCCAAACGAACTGCTTCATGGGTTTAGCAGGATACTATCAGATTTTCTATCTTCTAAAATTTCTCGATGAACCGTTGATAGTATCCTGCTAAACCCATGAAGCTACTCACTTGCAGGATTTCGTTGGCACAATCCATTCCATAATAGCCTCTACCTTTGTTGGATCAATGGTGATACCTTCGTCGGAGATGACATGCCCTAAGTAGTGAATGTTTGATTCATAAAACGATCATTTGGAAAACTTCCCATACAATTTGTGCTCTCACAGACACTGTAGTACAAAGTTCAAGTGCTCATCAAGATCCTCCATCATTCGAGAGTAAATCAAAATATCTTCAATGAATACTTCGATGAACTTGAACAAGTACTCGCAGAACACCCCATTCATCAAAATCATAAATACCCCTGGGGCATTTGTCAGTCCATACGATAAAACAATAAACTCATAATGCCAAGAACTCGTTTTAAAGGAAGTCTTAGGGACTTCATCCTCCTTGATCCGTAATTGGTAATACCCTAATCACAAATCAATCTTTGAGAACACTCTCACACCATTCATCTGATCAACCATATGATCAATCCTTGGAAACAGATATTGATTCTTGATCATTTCCTTGTTCAATTGATGGTAGTCAATCGAGAGCCTCCACGACCCATCCTTCTTTCATATGAAAATAACAGGCATTCCCAATGGTGACACACTTGGACATATAAGTCCCAGGTCCAACAACTCCTTTAGTTTCATTCTCAACTCTTGTAACTTTGGGGTCAACATACAATAAGGAATTATTGCTATCGGCTCAGTCCCGAATTTCAGGTCTATGCTAAACTCCAGTTCCCTATTTGGAGGCATCCCGGGTAAATCCTCTGGAAATATGTCTACAAACTCTCTCACCACCAGAAGGTGTCTATACCTTCCGGTACTCCCTTTTCATTTAACACAAGGATCACATAAAGCTTACATCCATTGCACATGCTCTTTCGTAGCTGCAAGGAAGAGATGAATCTCAGGGGAACTCCCTGATTCCAACCTAAAACCATGCACCTCTATCCCTCGTTGTCAACCAAGATCAACTATTTTGTCTTACAGTTCAGTATCGCCTCATGTGATTCTAACTAGTCCATACTGATCACAACGTCATAAGATCCTAAGATTTTGATGTACAAGTTGGGCCTTGACAAACTCTCCCAGGTTAAGGGTACAGCCCGTAACCTTCCCTCCAACCTTTTGTTTCGCTCCCGAAGCCATCTCTACAAAGATAAACTCATCATGTGCGACTACCGTTACCTTAATCTTTTTTAGCGCTACACCAGAAATGAATCCCTTGGTAGCATCGAGATCTATTAAAATATTAAGGGTCTGGTCAGCGATAGTACCTGACGTCTCAAGCATAGTCGATGGGTGCTTTGCCTGGTGGTTAATCACCACTACATGAATTCGATGGGCGTTTCCCAAAACTCCCATGGTAATGGGTCCGACTAATCCATATGCTTTGACCCTTCATCTCAGCAGTAATGATGCTAATGTGGCTCCCCACAATCCAACAAGATTTCTTTGGGCCAGTATCCCTGGTACCCAAAGTAGAATATGGATCATAACAATGAGGCCAACATGTACTTTTTGACCTTAAGTTTCTTTGAAAAAAGGTGTGGAGCGTACCGAAGAAGCTCCAAAAATGGGCCTCGTACTCAGGGATTGTGCAGATTCCTTGTTGCAAGGAGTCAAACTCATTGAGGTGACACTCCATGAATTCCTTAGAAATATGCCTCTTCTAGAACCATTCCTCAAACAGTCCCATGACACATCATTGACGTCCATGTTCAAAGTGGCAGGAGCATCTTCTGCCATAGAAGAGAGCTCCCCTTCAGTTGAAATACCACCATGTAGACCTTCATGCTAGAGGTCGTAATTGTGAAGTGTGAATCACAACGCCTTGCTCTACAACTATGCCTCAATGACACAACCATTCATGACACTCATGGACTCGATAACTTAACTCTCTTGAGTTCTTAATGGATGCTAATGGTACTAGCTAGGGAACACTGTGGACCCTCATAGGTACAGGTGCCCTAGCCTCATCTCAGTATCAATGGTGAATCATGGCCATTTGACATTACTTGGAAGGGCCTTGTTAGACCATCATCATCCCTTACAACAAGCAAATCCAGCCCAAGGACTTTCTCTTCCCCTTGGGGATTCGACTCCGAGGGTGTGAGAACTTCTGGAGGTGTTGCACCTCCTTCCACGACACCACATTGCGAACCTTTGACACGTCCTCTAAATGAGATCACCACATGAACACGTTAAGTTTTTTAATTAAGGAAAGGGTTAATACTCACGAGTTTACTATAGTGGAAATCCTAGCGATCCAGAGTTGTAGGGTTGAACACGCTCTAATACCATATGTAATGACCCCAATCATTACGACTGTAGGAGAAACAAAAGTGAATTTTATTTTTTTTGGTAGGAAGAAAATGATGACAACATTTGAACCACACAATGGACGATGAGCACAAGAACATTACTCTAGCAATGGACAACTATGACTCAACCTACTAGCACAATGAGCATCTAGGCAAGACATGTGTAATCAAAATATAGAAACGACCTCCCTACCGACACAAAAATGATAACCTCTTCCATCCCAACACAACGAACTTGACGGATAGTGACTAGAACCACTATGGAGAACATCCCCAATGCATGAAGGAGGTCAACCCATGCGCCAATAGAAAACTTACAATGATCAACAACACTCGCATGGAAGGCACAAACTCCGGCCAAGTTATCATTTGCCCCTATCCAATAGGTTGCACCATGATCCCCTGATCATGACTCATGTCATCCCCAGGTGATAGGTGTGGCGATAACCCTGACATAAAATAACTTATCTAGACCAAGAACTCACAAACAATCTAGGCACTAGGAGCCTAACAACTGACAAGAAGACTACACCCACACCCACTAACAACAGGTCGACAAGATGCAAGATGACGTCACTCAAGAAAAAGCGCAATAAAAAACATGACTTCACCATCAACCCACCCCTTGTGCAAGAGGTCTAACCATGAAGGAGTGAATGGTAACTAGGCTACTAGGGTCCTAAACATTATGATAGGGTGTCCTAAGTTAGGAACTTAACAAATCAAGAAAATATGATTAACAAAACCCATTGTCCATTAGATTAAGTGAACTACTAAATCATTTTTCTTATATAGTAAGTGATTTGTTGTCTAAATTAACAAGTCTAATTTAGTCAATGAGTATAAATCTAAAATTAATGATTTAACAATAAACAACAATACTAACAACATCAATATTTAACGTTGTTCATATATTAACAACATTAGTATATAATTCTATTAACACTATTAATATAGAATACTATAATTATAACACTAACAACATTATTCAATGTCGTTCTCTAATCCATTAGATGAATACACTATCCTTGGGTTGTATTTTAATTTAGTAGTATGAAACATGGTGTAATCAATTCGCTACAATCATGTTGGGTAAGACCTTCAATATTAATCCCTAGATATGTCGTTTAGTCTATACTATATTGGTGTTGTCTATTATTATACATAACGCATATAAAAATACTGTCACATGTAATATGGTTACTGTCAAGTTGCCATACTATCAAATTTATTGCCAAAATTACTGTCGGTGTAATACTTAAGTGTTGTCTGGAGGCAAGTGTTACTGTTACATCATACTCAGGGGAAATCTAACTCGCTGGCATAAGTGCATATGAATAACTATTATATAAGGAAATAGGAATATCACTAAAGCCAAAATCTAGGGAAATGTTTCCATGATAGCATAAATTAATTTACTAAGATGGCATCATTAATCATTGTCTATCCATTCAAGGTATGTTGGTTGAATTAAACCCATTGTTGTCCCACATTACCCAAACTCCTCACTTCAATCTACCATGTGCAACCTATTAATTACAGGAAATATGAAATAATGATAGAGATTAATATAAAAATAAGATAGCATGGAAACATGAAGGAATAGTTGTCATTTATTCTTGAAAGGGTTGTTAGAAAATGTCATAAAAGGCTATCATAAAAACAACATAATCCCCATCATTGCATAGAAATTAAGCTGCCCCTTTTACACAGTTATTACATCTACCCAACACACAGTAACACACCACCAATGTATTGTAAAAATGCTACCCACTATAGCTTCTCATTACCAAGAGGATACACTACCCAATACACAATCCAATGCATGAGTTGTGCTCACCATTACCGACACCCAAGCAATAATTTCACAAAGCAATTACACAGTCCACAGAGCAATCAATCGTTGTGATTCAAATTTTGGGGATATCACTATTGATTAAAAGCTCTAATAAAATCGTGATGGGAACATGAGAAAAAGAGAAATGGAGCCACTTCAGAAAAAAAAAAAAATTCGATTGAACTGTCTAGAGTCAGAATTAAACTTTCTAAATACCAAAAAATCGCAGAGTTGAAAAGGTCATGTATGCTGAGTTAGCGCTAAGTTATACAAGATAAATTCATAGTGTTAATATATAAATTTGCGGTGTTAATACATAAATGTGTGTTTTTCCAAGAGATTAGCTGAAACTAAAATACATATGAGGGAATTGTTTTATGAATAATTATTCACATGATAATTACCAAGGAATAAACAAAATCACTGCCAAACATCAATTTAAAATGCATTCACACTCTTTACACAATAATGTAATGGAATCTTGGTAAATCATGGTTATATGGAAATGTGGGTATATCAGACCATTCAAAAACATAGCGAGGAAAGGAATTAAAACACAATCAAGTAAATAAAAGAGTGAGACGCAGTCCAGTGTGGCCAAAAGCAGAGTATAATCACAGGCTAGAGATGTAAACTTAAGGTAAAATTTGTCGAGTAAATGGAAGACTAGAAGTAGAAAAAAAAACACAGTATATTCACCAGGAGAAGCATTAAAAATGTAGACATAAATCATCGTCAGGAAGGGTATTAAAAATGCAGAGTTTCTTTGCGAGGATTGCATCAAATGCATACTTAAATAATTGCGAGAAGGGTATTTAAAATGCATATATCAGCGTAGAGGATCATAAGAGGTTTGTTATTTGAAAGGAATAACAATAGCATAGGTAATCAATCACAACAAGGTGCAAGACAATCACTCGACCAAGAACAATCAACAGGGGCATACAGATGGGTAGAAGCATCATCCACTTATCATCCACACAGAGAAAATCATCACTTTTGGATCTATAGCTCTATTAACACCGAAGTGACGATAGTCAATCTCACTCCTGGACGACTGCTCAGGCGAGGAATGATGAGCTAGGGACGAGGGAAAAGTAAGAAGGGAAAACTCATCACAAAATCAATAAAACCATAGGATAGTCACAACATTTAGGAATCTATTACCAAGGTAATCAAGTCAAGTAACAAACTTAAGGCTAAGGAAATTTAATTTCTTGATTACACTGCTAAGTTCAACACCTTCTTTACATAGTTAAAAATACATAAATGAAAGCATAAGGTAAATGATAATCTACCATGTAAAATGAAAGAAATCATACTGTATCCCAGGTTTTCTGCTCTGAGTCATTGTCCCACGTGCTCTGTGTCTCTTTTGCTTGTTGACCAATGAGACTTCACCAGTACCTACCAGCCAACACTATGGGTACTCTTCCTCCCCCTTAGCCCCCCAAGTCGCAAAGGGACAATGGACATTGAACCAAAGATCATCTAGCCTTGCAAGGCAGAACTACAACTCCTCACCGAGTTGGGTATCCAAACTCCCACAAGCTAAGTCAGTCAAGTCTGAAATTCTGCAATGTAACGTTACGCATAACAGAAGAGATCCATCCTCCTCCTCCTCCCTCCTTTATATAGAGTTTCTAGGTCATTTACTTTCCCAAAATCCCATTTAATTTAATGTTCAATAATTTAATTCATAAAAATCCTCCCCGTACATGTGTCACCCATCCCCTTCATTGCACCATAAATTAATTTCATTAATTATTAAATTACTCCTATTTCTCTCACCCACCTAAAATCATTCATAGAATCTCTCCTAGGTGTCCCCATATTCCCTTACACCAATTAATGACCTCCCCCCTTACTAATTTACTTGTTTAGTTTAATTTATAAAGTTATTAAATGTTAGATACCTTACCTAGTTAGTTTTTCTGCTTTTTCATTATGTTTCTCTTTCTTTTTATGTTTCCCGTTTTTTCCTAGTTTCCTAATTCTTTTAAATTTCCCTCTTTCCCTTTTCATTTAAACTCAACTTGGCAAGTGTAGAAAATTACCTTTTTCCCCTTTTTCTTTTTAATTAATAATTTTTTTAATTAGCATATGTAACAAAACAATTATTTCTCCTTTTTCCCCCTTTTTAAATTTTATCCCCCAAAAGATTTTTTTATAAATTAATTGAATCACTTACCCCCTTCTCGTCACATGATTAATGATGATTATTATTATTGTTTATTTATTTTATTTTTATTTTTATATAAATATAAAAAGTTTTATCACAAGTATCACTTACCTACATTTTAATTTTCGAGGCTGGGCGACATTTTATTAGGGAAAATTGTTTTTAAATATTTCTTATCACGTTATTCGTTCTAAGGCCATATAGGTGTATTCATTTATTAATTAACAACGTGACGTTCCCTTCAGGATGCGCTAGGTGTTGCAAGGGTGCCACTCACCTCATTTTGTTTCCCTTGCGTGGCATTCCCTTCAGGACGCACTCCGTGCTCCAAGGATGCCACTCACCGCTTGATTGACTTGGTAGACATAAAAAAACCCTTGAGTCAATACTTCGCCAGGTGATCTTGTGGGATACTAAGGGCCTCTAAGTAATAAAGCCCCTTCCTTATTGCGAACTTCTTAGAATCATTGTGAGCGAATGTTGTAGTCTTCCCTCACGACATCGTGGGTCTTCTTGAACTAGGTAATCATTAACCTACAGTTCAAGCCATGGCGAGAGTTCTTATAGGCTGTGGCAGGGCCGATATCCACACTTATCCCTCAACATCTCTGGTAGTCGTGCATGACCTCTCTACTCCACATGTGAGTCTGGTCGCAATCTATCGTCATCATGCATCATTAATGAATCATGACAGAAATAATATCCATAATCATATCATCTAATCAGATGCACAAATGTCATATATACAACAATCAAACCCCAATTTTCCATGCCCCAACTCGATCTAGAGTCCAAGGGGTTTCATCGATGCCTTTGCATCCTCGAGGTCCAAAATCCTGCACACTCAGGAAAACCGAGTCAATAACACATGTCTATGTCAATACATCAAAATGAGAAGCCATCAATCCATACCGCCTCATAACCATAATCAAATTCCTAATAGTATAATAATCCTGATCCCTTGCATGAAAATGTCCTCAAAAAATAAGCTCGCTCAGTACGTGCAAGAGAGGGATATTACACAAGACATTTTACTCACTCCAAATATTCCATTTCACCTTGAAATATAATTCAAAATGAATTTCCAAACTTCTATACTTAGTTGTAACATTATTTATATTTTTGAATATGTAAGCCTTTCTTCCAAGTGGGATGTGATATCATGTAAAATGAGTTTCACTGTCTCATGGAATTTGTTTTATTAAAATATGCCTAATGTATAGGTCCAAAAACTCACTAATATAACTTGAGGATGAGATTCATTATTATTTTGCTTACACAAATTTTTCATTATTATTTTTAATATATTCTTTGTGTAGTTTGTGTAGTTGGAGAAATCTTGACTAAAAATATCTCAATGTGGTTGCATAAAATCTTCACATAAATTTGTGCAATCCTAAGGTATGTTCCCATTTCTATTGCAATAACTATCATTTTAAACAACACTAGTGACGGGACGCTAAGGTCATTCATAAAATCTTAAAGAAAAAACTTAAATTAAACCTTTATGATCTTCTCTTTTTTTTAATTTCCTTTTTTTTTCTGGCTTAAAATATTTACAAACTATGATGAAATTTTTTTATGGCCATAACTTTTTTTTTTTTTTAAGTAAAGAGAATGTTATGCATATTTCTCATTAAAAATATTTCAAATATTTCTTTGACAACCTTATCTTGATTAGTTAAGGTTGAAGGAATTTGACTTACATCTCAATTCTGAGGCAGTGCATTATAGAGCACACACATGCACTTGTTAGTTGGTTCAAACTTGTTGACTTAGATTTTACGAAACTTCATTTTTAAGAAACATCTTGGGGCTCATATATTGTCCTACTCCAAGTTATCTTTGACAACATTCTTCTAAGTATATACATAACCTTCTTTAAATATACTCCAAGTTGTCTTTGACAACATCCTTCTGATTATATACATAAGCCTCTTTAAATATAGTGCATTATAGGGAACATATATGTACTTGTTAGTAGTTTAGTTTTGTTGACTTAATTTCAATAAAAAAAAATTAAATTATTTTTAATTTTTTTTTATAATATCACAATTTATCTTCAATATCAAATATCAAGATATAATATGTTTATATATATATATATATATATATATAGATTAAATCAATTTATTTTAATTTCAAAATATTAATAATACAAAATTGTTTTTATATAATACATGTTTCATGTAAAAAAATATATATCATTGATTAAAACACATTAATATAAAGTGGAAATTTTAAATAGTTAACCGTAAAAATACCATCAAACCATTTTAAATGGCATATTTAACTCGTCATCAAAATTATGATAAAAGCACTTTCTTGATTAGTAAGAATTTGTAATCTACATTGAAAGTTATATCTCAAAACAATTATAGATATTAGAGATAATAAGGAAAGACCTACTAGATTGATGGCCTGATGCTTTTAATGTAAAACATTTTACTTAAAAAAGAAAAATAACTTAAGTTTATATGTTTTTAATGTATATTATGAATACGGACCTAGTTTTTCACTAAAAGACCTTGGGTTGATGTTATAATATTGTGTCTCAACCTGTTACTAACATTCAATTTTGTTATTATGCTTTGTAGGTAGTGTTTGGCTTGTGGTCATTACTTGTATAATGCGACATGATATCTAATTTAAGGGTGATATCATTATGTTGGGATTTAGTTCTACACTAATACTTATCTTTCAAATTTTATGTTTGTCTTACAAGTATCTTAGTTCTATTTTAATTCTAGATCTATCAAGTTTTTGTTGTAAAACCATAAGGAAGTGTTTGTACCTAATGATCTTGATCATGCTTAGTTCTTGACAAATATGTTTTCAAAAATGAGATAGTTTTTCACTAGAAATCCTTGCGTTGAACTGATAACATCCTCCCTCAATATAACTCTAACATGTGGTCTTGTTGCTATAATTGGTATGTAGTATTTTGGGTGTGATCATTAACTATATAATGTTATAGACTATCTAACTTAAGTTTTGTATCCCGATGTTGGGATTTAGTTTCACACTAATACTTATATTCTTTGTTTTGTGTGTGTCATGCAATTATCGTACATCCATTTTAACTCAAGCTCTATGAAATTCCTATTGTAAAGTATTTAGGATTTTCACCTCTCGAAATTGAACACTCTTAGTGCTTGAGAGATGTAGAGTTAAGATGGATCTATGTTGATTTATATATTTTTTGTTAACTAGTTGAAATCACTCACTTGATAATATTGATATTAAAGTATCTTATTGTTTATATTATTTAGCATTAAATGAGCATTACACTCATTCATCACAATATGCCCAATATTTAATTGTAGAATGTACATCTTCATGAAACCACAATTGGACATGATTGTTGTGAATAATCCTACATATATAAAAAAACAATATGGAGATGCTTTATAAGGTAGTACCAACACCAAAAGATTTTCCAATTTGAAATATTATTTGGGGTGTAATTTTCCATTTATTTTTTCATTTTTATAAAGGGTTCAGAAAAATACATTAGATGTTTATGATTATGAAAATATGTAATTATAATGTCCCCAACCAGGCTAGAAGGAGAAATTATGTTTTCTATCCCAAACTTTTTATTCGTTCTTATGTGAATGTGTTGTGAACTTACAAATAATTTTCTCAATCAGGAATATTGTCAAACATATAACATACATCCATTACACAAAAACTAGAATAGATAACATGGCATATTATTTTGGATGGAATCTCACAACACCAGTACAATGATATATAATGGTTGTAATAAAAGATGTAGAATAATCCTAAGAAACATAAATCTAATGGCTTCGACACAACTACATAATCTACTACAAAAAAACAAATGAAAACCTAGAATATTGCCAATCCATTATCCCAATACTCATCGATCCCGAAAATGCTATGATATAGTAGTACCCACTCTGTTAGAGGCCTTCCAATCATGTCCTCATCCCCTCCAAAAATATTTCTGACAAAATTTTTAATCGTAAATTATAGAGGTCCTCGCAGGACGACTGCGAGGCATCTAACAGGGCCTTGCAACACAACCCTATCTCAACCTTCTTGATGTCCTCATGAAACTCACCCCAAACACCCAATGCAATTCGATATTCCTACATACTCTCTCCAGCAAGAAACCAAGCACAACAATGAAATTCAATGAGAACTCCAGATGAATTGTCCTCTTTGTCTAGGGTGAATATTACACCACCAAAGCTAAACTTGTAGTGGAAGAGTTTTTTCCCCAAACCCAAATGAAAATGCTAGATACAAGAGAAATCCAATAATATATAAAATCATAATTCCAAATAGAAGGGTTACCCCTCTATTTATCCTTTCTTGGGCCTTCTCTATATTTCCTCTTTTTTACCAAATAAAACTCTTACTTTGTTCTTCACTCCAACTCCAATTAAATATAATTATTTATTTAATGCCACTTTTTGGAGTTGTATTTATTTTAACCCTGTGACACCAAACAAATATCCTTGAATCCCTTTTACTTATTGAATATATCCTATAACAGTCGTGTAGGCTATTGAGTAATCCTCTGTCAATTGGAAGGGGACATTAAAGTCCTCCCTTCCCAATATTGTTTGTCCCTAAGAAACTCCATATTAGGGTGTTGTAAGATCTTATCTCTTTCCTAGGTAGAATATTCTGCAGAAAATCCTCTCCATACAACAAAGTATTCTTGAATGAAATTTATCCTCACTCTTCATTCTCTAACATCAACAATCATCTCAGGAGCTAGAAGCAATTTTCCTTCCTCATCAAGTGGAGGAAGATCTAACAAGGTGGTGACCTATTGTCTCAATGAATTCTTGAGGAAGCATACATGGAAGGTGTTGTGGATCCTTATACCCTCCAGTAGATCTAGCTCATATGCTACTTCCCCAATTCTCCTGACTACTATGTAGGGTCCATAAAAACAAGGCTTCAACTTCTCTACACCACTCTTATTCAATGACGACTGTCTGTAAGGTTGAAAATTGAGAAAGAGTAGATATATAAACTCAAAGTTGTGTTCTAACCTATGACTATCTGCATATATCGTTTGTTGATTCTAAGTGTATTGAAAATTCTCCTTTAGGACTCTCAAGATGCCATGGCTTTCCTACAACCAATATTTGTTCTTAAGAGATCAACTCACCTCAAATGCCAAATCCAAGAAATATGGAGCTTCATAGCCATACAACTTCCTGAAGGGGCTCAACTCGATGGACATATGATGAGTGATATTTTAACAATGCTCCTTGAGATGTAACTATTTTATCTATGCCCATTGTTTCCCTGGCACATAGTTCCTCAAGTACCCCTTGATCCATTTGTTTACTATCTCAATATACCCATCTTTCTGGGTCTAATAGCTAGTGCTAGGTGTCAAATTATTTTTGGATAACCTTAACAACTCCTACAAAATGCATTGATAAACCTTATATCACGACCACTAACTATGTTCCTCAGAATACCATGGATTTTGAACACCTCCTTGAAGAATAGATCTTCCATGTGAGATGCAATATACTTTGTAGGAATAACAAATAAGTGCAGATATTTATTCAATATTTCCACTACCACGTAGATGCATTCTCTTCCCTTTACCTTAGGTAATCCTGTGATGAATTCCACAGAAATGATATCCCACTTATGCTATGGAATTGTAAATGGATCAAGTAGTCTTCCAAGATGTGTGAACTCTGACTTGTTTTGTTGATAAGTCATTCACTACCTCAGATGATGAATTCCTCCTTCAGACCCTTGCATGATAATCTCTCCCTTACCTTCCAGTATGTCTTCACGTACCTCCGGTGCCCTACCAGTGGTAAATCATGTACTTCCCTCAAACTATTATCCTTGTTTGTGGACTCAAGGACAAGATAGATCTTGTATTTGTAGTAGATGATCTCATCCACTACCATATAAAAATCATCCTAAATACTTCCCTCCATAAAATCACATGAGAAGGTATTCTTGGAGTGTTCCAGTAGGAGAATGAACTTCAATTCTACTGATATCTATGACATGGAGAATGCTACCCATCTCCTCGATAAGGAATCAATAAATATATTTTTCTTCCCCTTTACATAATCAATGAAAAAATTATATTCCTACACCTTACTTACCCATTTTTTTTACCTCTCATTAATGTCCTACTACTCCAATAAGTAACACAAGTTTTTGTGGTCAGGCCTAACCATGAAGCATCCTAATAAAAGGTACTATATGAATTTTCCCAATTCATTCATGATGGAAAACATATCCTTATCCTAGATCAAATATATATTCTCCAACTCCCTTAAATTCCTACTCTCAAAATCTATCAAGTGTCAGCTTTGCATCAATACTACTCATATCCCTTCACGATATGTGTTGCACTCCAGGAAAAATGGCAACATGAAATATGGGAGTGATAATATTGGGAAAGTTCTCATCACCTTCTTCATTATGTTGAGTACTACTTATGCATCTTATGACCATCAAAACACTCCCTTCTTGGTGAGGTTTGTCAATGGTGCTACTGATTGTGGAAATTCTTTCAAAAAACATCTATAGTAATTGCATATCCCGAATATCACTCATCGTTCTATCAGTGACCTCAGGTTTGGCCAATATAATATGGTATGGATGTTCTCCCGATGCACCTTTATTCCCTCAACGCCAATCATGTGCCCTAGATAGAGGATATCTATCAACCCAAAATCACACTTTTCCTCCTTTGAAAATATCTATTGCTCCTCCATAATTGTGAGAATCTCATCCACATGCTTCATGTGTTCCTCCCACATCCTGCTATAGATGAGAATTTCCTCAAAGAAAAATAGTAAGAATCTCCTCAAATATTTTTTGAATATATGGTTCATGGTTGATTGAAAGCTATCTCATATGTTAGGCAACCCGAAGGGCGTGACTACAAACTCATAATGCCCATAGTGACACCTGAATGTTGTTTTATGGATATCCTCTTCTCTAACCCAAATCTTATGGTATCGTGATCACAGATCAATCTTTGAGAGGTATACTACCCCATACAAATCGTCGAGCAACTCATCAATCCTAGGTATTGGGTATCAATTTTTGATGGTCTTCTTGTTTAGTGCCCTATAGTCTATGCACTTCCTCATAGTACCATATTTCTCTTTCACCAGTACTATTGACAAATAAAAAGGAGTAGTGATAGGCATGATGCATCCCATATCCAAAAACCCATTTATGTACTTCTCTATTTAGTACTTTAACCTATTTGTATTTTTGTAGGGGGTGGTGATCACATGATTTGACCCCTCTTCTAGTTTAGTGACATGCTCAAATCCTCTATCAGGTGGTCTCCTTATTGCTAATGGTTCAAATGATTTCTCATGATTTCCAATCCATGGTTGGATATCTACCGGGTAATGTTGGTATTCTTATGATGGATTCTCCATGGTGATTAGGCATTTTGTCGCACAAGGCATGTACTTGTGTCTCAAAAGGGCTTCCATACATTGGTTAGACATGATCCTGAGATAACATATAGACATACCTCTTAGGATGACATGTTGTCCACCCTTGTCCTGGTAATTCATGCAGATATATCCCAATGAGTACAACCACTGAAATCCTAGCACCACATGACTATATTCTAAATCCATGATATAAAATTCATCGATCAATGTATATTTTCCAAATGTTACTTCTAGTTTCTTGATCCTTCAATTGCATGTCATGTTGTACCCATCCACTACTACCAAATTGAATCCCTTGAAATCCTCTACATGGATTTTTCTCCTAGTGACAAGTGTAGCATAAAATAAGTTGTGGGTGGCCCCACCATCAACCAATGTTGTAACGTTCTTCCCTTGTAAAATGAATCTGAACTTGAAAGAATAATATTTAGGGAATCTTGGAAATGTGGTAATGGTCACCTCGTCATGGATATCCTAAAATGGAACCTATTCTATATCCTATGATGGCTCACCATTTTCATGTACAATACCTTCATCATCGCTGTCATCCTCCTCATCGGAAACTACCTCAATGTAATGGAATTTACCTTTTCCCATACATCGATGACATGGTCCCTACATATCTCTAAAACTGAAGAAAAGTTTATTCCTCCTTGATCCCATTTGAGTCTCCTTATCTGTCATGTCCTTTGCTCTCCACAACTTCTAGGGAAATTCTGTCCCCTTACCCCCTTGGGAGATAAATTGTTTTGTTTGCATATTCTTGTTGTCTGTACTTCATGTCTTGGGATCTCATGATGGCCTCCTAGAATGAGGTTGGCTTGAAGGCCTTCACCCATCCTCTCAGCGGTTCAACTAGACCCTCCATGAATAACATCAACAACGTTTGTGGAGAAATATTTGTCACCATAACTTCCATCCTATGAAAATATGTGATGTATATTTCTGGTGTACCTATCTGTATTATTGTGCCAACTATCTAAAGTGTATCTCATGGTCCTTCTTATCAAACATTTCCATCAAACTCTTAGTGAAGTCCACATATGAAATGATGCTGGCATGCTCTAATGTTACCAACCCATGGTACAACCATTGGTGAGATTCACCTTCCAAGTGAAGGGTGGAAAACTTAATTTCTTATGACTCGGTCATTGGATTAAGTTGGAGGTAAGTGTCCAACTTATGTACCTAGACCTTGGTCATACTCTTTGTAGACCCATTGAAGGGTGGAATAGTCAACCTTCTCACCTTGTGCATGAGGTCAAAGGTATGTGGACTATGTGTTCCTTTGTTCCCCTCCCTCATTGTGTATATATGTTTGGGGTCACACAGTAATTATATAGAAATTTCTCATCGATATATTCATTTATCATCTCATACTCCCTATATCAATTTTTAATATCAAGTGCCTAATCTAGTTTCTCATGTTCCTATGTAGGTTCTCCCTTCAGGAAATATGGTAATAAAGGTGCAGGGATCTTTAGGCTCTTTCTTTGAGTTGGGTTATGATTATTTCTACTCTTTGTGTGTATTAATTCACCCCAATGGGATCCATTGGGTCCACCTTTACTTCCACCATTCGTACTCCCACGATATTCTATAAACTATGTAGTTTCCTCATGAGTTTGTTGTTGGAACCTTGTTGTCTCTACCTGCCTCTTGGATTCCTCATTTTGTCCTTTAACCATATATTTTAATATTTGGAGCATATTCCCTTCATGGTTGTCTCCCATGCTTCCTTATGCTTCTGACTTTGTGTGATTTTTTTCACTTTCCAGTGACTCTCAAGAGGTTTTCCTCCACTCCCTTTTATTCTAGGCATCAATCTAGTCACGAGATGGAAAAACCACCAACTCTAATACCATTTTAATGTCCCTAACCAGGCTAGGAGGGGAAATTATGTTTATGTCATAGATTGTTTATTCCTTCATGTGTGAATGTGTTTTTAACTTCTTACAAATAGTTTTCTCAATGAGGCATATTTTCAAACATATAGCATACATCCATTACATAAAAAATCAATCAGATAACATGGCATCTTATTATTGATGGAAACTCACAAAACTAGTACAATGATATCTAATGGTTGTAATAATAGCTACAAAATACACTTAAGAAACACAAATCCAATGGTTTCTAGGAAGCTATGCAATCTACTACAAAAACAATACAGGAAAACCTGAAATGATACCAATACACTATCCCAAGAGTCACCAAGCCTGACACTACTATGATCCAGTAGTACCCACTGTACAAGAAGCCTTCCAATCCTATCCTGAGCCCCTCACAAACCTGATCTGATAATTTTTGTAACCCAAATTTGCAAAGGTCCTCATGGTATGACTGTGATTCATTTAGGGAGGCCTTGCGGGACAAACCTAGCTCAACCTGCAGGTTTGTCTCCTCCTATAGATTCTTGAAAACCCTCTAGCACCTATTTATCTAATGCTTGACCTCCTCCTAAAACTCATTGCAACCAAATTTTCAAGTAGATATTCCTCCCAAGTCTCTCTAGCAAGAAACCAAACACAACAATGAACTTCCATGAGAACTCCAGATGAATTCTCCTTTTTGTTTAGCTAGGGTTGATATTGCACCACTAAAACTAAACCTATAGTGGAAGGGTTTTTCCAAAAACCCCAATGAAAATGTTGTCTACAATAGAAATATAGTAAGATATCAAATCATAATTCCAAATAGAAGGGTTAACCATCTATTTATCCTTCCTTGGGCCTTCTAGATCCTTACTCTTTTTTGACTAGATCAAACCCTTACTTTATTTTTCCCTCCAACTGTAATGAACCTCCTTGTTATGACAACCATTCTCGTAACAAGTGCAATTTTTTTTTTGTTTTGTGTTTAAGGTGTGTGCGCGCGTGTAGAAGTAACAACACACATGACTCTACGTCGCCACTTGATGACCAACAAGACGCAACCACGACAAAAGTAAAACTGACCACCCGCCCGTCCTACCCTGGAAGGTTAGGACCTCCAAGACACATAATCAACGCTCAAGACCAGCTTCCCATCGATTTTAACCATTTAAGGTCTCAGGGCTGGCGACTGTTATGAGGAACATGGAGGTGTCTACATATCGCCCGGCACAAGAAACCAATTGAATAAAATCAAGTACAACATACATAAGAAGTATGATTGCACCCCTTATGGAAGGCGCGCGACAAGGACTCTGGAAATGAACACCCAAGTTCGACATTATCTAAAAGAACAACATCCCTAATACACTAACTGGGGTAATTTGTTGTACGTAATTCAATGTTATTGCACCATATATATATATATATATTATTAACATAAATAAAATTACAATAACCCTGCCATGAAACATTATCCATCCTTCATTTTCATCACCTATCTGGACCAAGATTCTACATTTACAAGACCTCTTATATCCGACAACCACCAAATGATAATGACCTTCCAAGATAAAAACATTCAATTAACATGAGGAAATCACAATGCGATGTCATCAATGATCATATAGTTCAATAGAAATGCATTAAAAATAACATCATACTTATATGTATTCATCAATTGAAATTAACAAAATACATCATAACTAAAGGTGGCAATTTGTAAAATAATTAAAATCTAAAGTGTTAATAATAAAATGGGCCATAATTGGAATGATAACTATCAGTATTTCAAACGACGATAATTAAAGCTAGCACTTAATTAAGGGTGTCCATATCTAGAACTGCATCCTAAGTAGGTGACCTCAATTCGGACACAACGTTTTACATCAAAATTCAGAATGGCAACTCTATTATAATATAACAAAATTTAAATGACAATAACTAAAAAGGACACTAATTGAAATGCCCACTATCAATATCCAATGATGATAGGTAAAGATAACTATTAATTTAAGGAAGCCAATATATAGGTTACATCCTAATTTATAGGTGGAATGAATTTGATATAGCAACATACATCATAATTAGAAAGGCAATCTATAATATACTAAACTTTAACATGACAATACTTAGAAAGGGCAACGTTTGAAAAAGACCAACTATAAATATTAATAATGACCATAAATTTAGATAATAATTAATTTAAGATGTCACTATGTAGAATTACATCATAATTCTAGGAACGTCAATTTAAAATAACAGCATGCATCCTAATTAAAGATGGCATTCTATGAATTATTAAAATTTAATTGACAATCATTAAAAATGGGCAATATAATTGTTTGTTATTAAACCATTCGAACCTGCACCAACCAGATCCGAACTAACCCGGGTGATGCCTTTCAACTGATAGCAATGCAATGCAATAAAGAGGACCCTACCTGATGACACGTAAAACATAAATTCTGGAGATTGCATAACCTTCATAGACATCGAACGCCCACTAAAAAGCATGACTTCCACCTTCATTCCATGCAAAACCTTCTTGAAGGATTAGGGTTTAAACGATTAACTATTCCTTAAGGCGCATGAAGTACGCAGACTAATCCCAATAAAATTCACTGAAGGCTTTACACTAATTCACTGAAAGGCACACTAAATCCTTCCGAACTTTATCCCTGACTGTTACTTTTGTTTGGGTTTAGTACAGGTGGGAGAAACAGATTGTTTCGGTTGAGCAAGTTACAACGGTATTAATGCCATTGTAAAGCCCTGTCATGTAAACTGTAGACGTTGAGCTTAGATTCAAATCCCAACACCGTCGTTAAGGTATGGCGCGGTCTTCCGGGGGTGAACGCATGAAGACAATCATCTCTGATATTCAAATGACCAAAAAGCGAGTTGGTCGACCCTAAGCGTAACCTCAGAATTTACAAATACCAATACAACGCCATAATTGAGAATTTAACATACAATGGCAGAGACATTTATATTGACCAATAATACAAAATTTATGTGCCAATCATGCAACAGAAATACAGAAAATATATGCCAACCAATGTGTAATAATTAAATGTATAATACAGAAAATACAGAAATACAACATTAATACATGTATGCCCAACCAATGTATGCCAAACCAATGTATTCCCAACCAATATATGATAATTAAAATGTATCATGCAACAGAATACATAAACTATATAATAATAAAGGAAACAAACCAATAATACTGAAAAAGTATGCCAATCATGCCATAGATGTTTAACATTCTACACAACGGTGACCTCACCCATATGAATAAACGATTTACATCATCCTGGGCATTTCGATCAACAACTAACAACATGGCTATTTACCAGCATCATCAACGTTTCAGATTTAAACAACACTGACATTGCATTTAAGGAATACTACACAAAGGAGGGGTGTGAGTGAACAGGTGTCAGCTAACACTCAGCCATACCACATATGCCCTATTCGGAAACCACATGTCGAGAAAAATTTAACACAAAACCCAACACGAGCCCAGTGCATGCGCTAAGCCCTTATATCTTCCCGAAAACTCCCGAGGATATGTGTGTAACCAGTTGTATGGCAGAAATAAAACGAAATAAAAACAGAACGAGTCAATTTCATGCTGTAACCACCAGCGAGGTTCAGGGGTATGAGCCAATTTAAAGGTTCGAATTTTACTATCCAAGGGTGGGCCATTTATGAACCATAGGTCGCAGCAGCAACCTTCCAAAAACATATCACCACAACCTTTTTGTGTTTCCTTTGCTGGCATTATCGATTTCGTTTTATGTTTCATTTAAACAACAATAGGTCACCTTATAGCAACCTCCCATAACCCTATGACTCTGCACTTTAAATCCGCACTCCATTTAAAAGGGGATAAAGACAACAGGTTGTCACTACTATGACGGTCAGTTATGGTGTAGTTACACATACAGGCATTAAAGAATATTAAAGCACATACCCCAATAGAAGGACGCAACTGTAAGAATTGCATGGCATTATAGGAGGGTAGCTTAGAAATGTTGCCATAAAGCATGGCTTTAAGGAAATAGCTAGAACACAGACCCAACAGAGTAAGATGACGCAATACATCAAAAGAAATAGAACGAAGGTCATATTTGTATTCTGATTTGCAATTAGTTTTGCATTGTCATTAAAACGCAGACCATAGTGAGTATACAAAATGAAGAGAGGTTCGGATTGACACACAGAGGCATTTAGATCGGGTTCCAGTATCGCGCAGACCACAACAATCAAATGAAAATAATGGGATTCAGTCTGGAAGGGAACACCCACAGAACAGAAGCAAACGCCCAATACCACAGTGCCAAAACACTCAATACACAGTTGCAAAAACGCTCAATAAATAGTTCCAGAAAACACCCAACATAGTTGCGAAACAGAACGCCCCATAACAGTACACACGTGGAATATGATGATTTTCTGACCATAATGAGGACAAGTTCAGACCAGATCCATAATTACGAACAATGCCCATCTCATATAAATTTACGCATGCAATGATAACTAATTAAGACAATTTTCGAAATGCAGAGATAGCAAATTCAGACCATTACCAAAATACAATGATGGCAGAATCAGAAAAATTCCAGAACAAATTGTCGTAGCATATGAAAACAAAACACCACAGCTGTAGCAAGTCTTAATATAATGCATCATAACCACATAAGAAAATACTAGACAGTTTACTCTACCAGAAGTAAAGTTCATACCTTTGCCTCTCGCTTGCCTCGGAAGACATCCCGTGCTCCGTGCCGCGTCCCGCTCGTCGACCGTAGAAGGTTCACCAGTACCTCCCAGCCAAATGCTAGGGGTACTCTGCTTCCCCCTTATCCCCCCGAGCTGCAAAGGGGCCACACAAGAACCGGAGATAACACTAGCTTCTCAGCTCGCCTCCACGGTTGAGTTACCACTCCAACATAGCTGAGATAAACCCAACTCCTCACAAGAAATCCGTCAAACCACAATTCGGCAGCATAACATTACACTAACTGTTCCATCCCTCTTCCTTCCTTTCCCTTTCTTTTATAGAAAAATTGAGACCCACCTACTTTCCTAATCATTAATTAATTAATTTTTAATGACAAACCTCTAAACAATCTCCGTCGTCCAAGTGTCACACATCCCTAGGGTACTCCAAAAATTAATTTCCTTTTTAAAAATTAAAAGACTCAATTCCCTCACTCCGCCAAAAATCTCTCCTTAAATTACTCCTAGGGTTCCTAGATCCCCTCTCATGCTTTTAATCACTTTCCTAAAATGAATTTTCTGAATTTTAGTAACTCCTAAATGATGATTCCTTTTTGCTTTTTACCCTATGTCCCCTACTTTCCAAAAATTAAGTTTCCTTTACTTCTAGTTTCTTTAATTCCATTATTTTATTCTCTCTTGTTATTTTTATTTTTAAGCCCAAAGGAATGGGTTTCACTTAATTTATTTCCCTCATTACTTTACCCCCTTTACTTTTAAGAAGACTTTGATTAACATCTAGGACGATTTTAGTTTATGCCCTAGGTTTATTTTTGTAGGATCTTTTCTTAGGGCTTGTCAAATTTATCTTAGAGATGTTTTAATTTAGGTTTAGATTTGAACAGGGCGAAAATTTAATTAGGGGAGTCGTTTTTAAGAATTTTATCAGGTGTTAGGGTCTTATGTTCATGTAGGTTGTCTCATCATCATCATCAATGCAACGTGCCCTTCAAGACGCACTACATGCTCCAAGGGTACCACTCGCCTCGTTTGCTTCTGCTGCGCGACGTGCCCTTCAGGATGCACCACGTGATCCAAGGGTGCCACTCACTGACTTGCATTTCTTTGCGCGACATGCTCTTCAGGATGCACCCCGTGCTCCAAGGGTGCCACTCGCTGACTTGACGGATTGGTTGTCTCTATAACCCCTGGAGTCAACACTCCGCCATGTGAACTTGTGGGAGACTAAGGGCTCTAAGGAATAAGGCCCCCACCTTATTACGTGCCCCTTAGAATCATCATGAGCGTCTGCCGCAGTCCACCCTCACGGCATCGTGGATCCTCTCGAACTAGGTAATCGTTAACCTACAGTTCGAGCCACGACGGGAGTGCTAGTAGGCTGTGGCAGGCCTGCTGTCCACACCTCTCCCTCAATCTCTCTGGAACTCATGTGTGGCCCCTTTACTCCATATGTGAGTCTGTTCGGAAATCTATCGTCAGCCTGCATCATCAACCATCATGTCAGATCATGTCAACAACATATCATAAAATCGATAGCATATCATAAAAAAAAAACAATATCATCGTAAATGAAACAAATCAAATAGCCCACTCCCTGACTCAATCCAGAGTCCAAGGGAGTTCCACCGATGCCTCTGCATCCTCAAGTTCCGAAACCCTGCACACTCAATGAAACTGAGTCAGCAGCACCTGTCTACATCAAGTAGTAAAAACATCCTGTCATATAACTTAATGCATCATAATGAAGGAAAAAGTTTTATCATCATAAAAATCCAGATCACTTGTGAGCAAGTGTCCTCAAAGAACAAATTTGATAAGTGCGCCAGGGAGGGATGTTACATAAAACCCCTCTTGGTCTAAACTTCGTCCCGAAGTTTCTCAGTATAAATTCCAAAATAAATGTACCATAATATCATAAGTACCACAG
>JZKD02S0736526.1:848222-886961 GCA_000966675.3 Picea glauca | reverse complement strand
CTCACCTAAAAATATTATGCAGTGATTTTTTTATAAAATTAAATAAAATTAGATAAAAACAATGAAAATGAAAACAAATTATACCCAATGAAAGTAGATTCAATTTTTAAAATGTCGGTATCAATTCTCAAACTAAATTCTGAGTATTTGTAGGAGCCCGCTACCTCCAAAGATGAAGTAAGATGGAGAGAATTTGCATTTCCTGCAAACAGTCCCATTTTCACGTTTTCGGCCGAAATATTCTTTCGGCCGAAACCTAGTTTTTAACGAAATCCGTTAAAAAATAAACGTTTCAGCCGAAATATTCTTACCTCGGGAAAATAATTCATTCAAAAAACATTGTACACGAATTTTGACGGCACCGTTAAATTTGACGTGAAAATTTTTGGCCGAAAGTAATATTTGTTCGGCCGAAAAATTGCCGCTAGATATTTTGGAGACCCGATTGTCACGAAAGTGTTACCCAGCTTCATGATTTTACCCCTTGATTATGATGCATTATGATAGATGACATGATGTTTTACTGCTTTGATGTAGATAGGTGCTATTGACTCAGTTTTATTGAGTGTGCAAGGTTTTGGACTTTGAGGATGCAAAGGCATCGGTGGAACCCCTTGGACTCCGGATTGAGTTAGGGAGTGTGCTATTTGGGTTGATTTATTTACTGTGATGTTTCATTGATTTGATGATATGATGTTGACATGTTCTGACACAATTGTTGATGATGCAGGCTGACGATAGCTTGCCTACCAGACTCACATATGAAGTAAAGGGGTCACACACGATTTCCAGAGAGGTTGAGGGAGAGGTGTGGACAACAGCCCTGCCACAGCCTACTAGAACTCCCGCCGTGGCTTGAACTGTAGGTTAACAATTACCTAGTTCGAGAGGAATCCACGATGCCGTGAGGGCATATTGTGATAGTCGCTCACGATGATTCTAAGGGGCGTGCAATAAGACGGGTGCCTTATTCCTTCGAGCCCTTAATCTCCCACAAGTTCACCTGGTGGAGTGTTGACTCCAGGGGTTATAGATGTCTACCAATCAGTCAAATTGGCGAGTGGCACCCTTGGAGCATGTGGTGCATCCTGAAGGGAACTTCGTGCAAAAGAAACAAAAGAGGCGAGTGGCACCCTTGGAGAATGTGGTATATACTGAAGGGCACATTGCCTAAAAGAAACGGACGAGGCGAGTGGCACCCTTGGAGCACGTGGTGCAACCTAAAGGTCACGTCACGTTGATGTTGATAAAGGAACAAACCTAGATGGCCCTAAGACATTTAACACATTAATAAATTCTTAACCAACTTCCCTAATTAAATGTCGCCCAGTTCAGACTCTAAGTCCTAAGTCTAAAACTTCTATAGGGTAAAATTTCTGTCTAACCTTAAGAAAAGGGACCCTATAAAAATAAAAATAAAAATTTAAACTAAAACCCACTTAAGTAATAGTCTCAGTCTTCATAAATTTGGGGGTAAAACAAAGACAATAATAATTTAATTAAAATCCATGGTTTTAAATTGTAAAGAAGAAATAATTTATTTAACTTGCGAAAAAGTAAAAAGATTTCAAATTAATAATAAAAGGGAAGGAGTAAATAGAGAAACTACCTTTTTGGCTCTCATAAAAAGGGAAATAAGGGAATAATAAAAATTAGGAAACTAAGGAAATGGAGTAAACATAATAAAGGAAAGATGGGAACTTATGGTAAAAAGCGAGGTCAACATAGTAAGGAATCTGCAATTAAGAACCTTCTAAGTGAACTAAATTAGCAACTTCATTTTAGGGAAAGTATTTAAACCCATAAGGGAATCTAGTAACCCCTAGGAGTAAATTTAGGAGCAACTCTAGGTGGGTGAGGGAATTGAGACAATTAATAAATTTAAAGAAAATAATTATTGGAGAAAAGAGGGGATGGATGACACTTGTGCGAAGGAGAATATTTAGAATATTTTTATTAAAACTTAACTTAAAAGTGATTTAGGGAAAGTGTGAGGTTTGGACAACTCTATAAAAGAAAGGGAAGATGAGGAAGAGGGGAATCGGCTGTTAGCGTAACGTTATGCTGCCAGAATTGTGACTTGACTGATTACTTATGGAGAGTTGGGATTTTCCATCTTGGATAGGAGTGGTAGCTTGGCCTTGCGAAATAACTGTGTTGACTGTGTTGGTATCACTGTGGGAAATTATGTACTACAGTGTGTGTTTTTATATTTCAGTGGGCGTTTTTAATATGAATAGGGGCGTTTTATATCACTGTGATTGTAATTACATATTGCAGGGGCATTTTTATATTACCCTTGGCGTTTTTATATTGTTTTGGGCGTATTTACATCACTGTGGGCGTTTTTATATTACCCTGGGCGGTTTTATATTGTTATGGGCATATTTACATCACTGTGGGCGTTTTTATATTACCTTGGGAATTTTTACATTGCTGTGGGTATCTTTGCATTGTTGTGGGCGTATTTACATCACTGTGGGCATTTTTATATTACCCTGGGCGTTTTTATATTGTTCTGGGCGTATTTACATCACTGTGGGCATTTTTATATTACCCTAGGCATTTTTATATTGCTCTAGGCGTATTTACATCACTGTGGGCATTTTTATATTACCCTGGGCATTTTTACATTGTCGTGGGCATCTTTACATTGCTGTGGGCGTATTTACATCATTGTGGGCGTTTTTATATTACCCTGAGTGTTTTTATATTGTTGTGGGCGTATTTACATCACTGTGGCATTTTTATATTACTCTGGGTGTTTTTACATTGTCGTGGGCATCTTTACATTGTTGTGGACGTATTTACATCACTGTGGGCGTTTTTATATTACCCTGGGCATCCTTATATTTGTATGGGCGTTTAAATATTTCTGTGGGCATTTTCTTAATAAACTATGGGCCTGAATATCAATGAACAGAGAAAAGAATGTGCCACTTCAATTCACCGTCGATCCCACACTTATATTTTACTTGTATTTTACTCATTATCTGCTTGGAAATCCTTGTATAATAATTTAAATTTAGAAGCACTGCGGCATAGGCTTTAGGAATTGATTGTCGGGATCAACCTTTAAATGCGCTCCAAATAACCTTTTTGAAGTACTATAACCTAATCAGAATCATTTGATTTTTAGCGATTTTACATAAAATCTATATGTAATTTTAAATATTCTTTTGATTTATTTACATTAACTTTTAATTTATCCATTCATTGAGATAAGAGGTATTGTTTTCGATCTGGTATAAAGAAGATTTTTGATTAATTTTATGTTTAGGTAGAGTCAATACATGGTATTTAAAAATTATTAATAATAAAAATATTTTGAATCTATACCATAATTTAAATATTTCAACGTTTACTTTAAAATATTTTATCATCAATTTAAAACATTTCAATGTTGTGATAAGTTGAGGGAGTTTTTAATTCCTTTAGTCTTCAACATGGAGTTCACACTTATGAAGTATCCTAAACCTATCTTAATGCTAATATTTCTGGTAATGTCAATGTTACTGTGGTCATCAAGAGTAATGACTAGTTGGAAGGAACGTTGGATTAAGGATGGGTTGCAGTTAACCTTGCTAAAACTGGTTGCATTTAGTGTCCAATTGCTAATGGCTCTCCCTTTCTAATTTTAGCCAAGCTAGTTAGCCTACATTTGATCTTACTTACATGTTAACCTTGGCGAAGTTCTGACTGGCTTATTGATGTATATTTAGCATTGTTTTAGATGGCACCTTATGGCCTTATGGATGCAATATCGATGGTTTAGTTATCGCTACTTGAGCAGTGGTTAGTATGTAGTGAATGATTGACATAGATTTAGTTTTTACGCATTGAGGATTTATGTAGTAGATGGTGGATCTAGATATTTAGTTTTTATATAGTTATTTCTAATGATGGCTTAAACTTACTTATTTTGGCGCCCATGATTATTTAAGAATTGAATGACATGTTGCCTAATGAATGAAACTTGCGCGCAATGGAAGAATCATGTAATGTAATGCTTCATGTTAAATGCTTAGGGTAAGGTTAATGTTCGTGTATTATAAAATGGGATGTTTTATTTTTTGAAATTTTATGGTGGGGTAACTGTATACTAATTGGATTTATGTGAAGTAATTGGAGCTACAATGAATGTTATGGTGGAAGCCAATATCGAGGGTAATGCTAAGCTTCAAGATATTATTGTTCATGATAAAACTAATATAATATAAGGTTTAAGTCATTGTTAATGCTTAGGGTAATGATCGACGTAATGTAATGTGGAAGGTGTTCTTATGGCATTGTTAATGCTAAGGTTATCACTATTTTATGGTAATGATTATTTATTGAACCGTTTAATGTTAATGCTAAAGGTTATGACAATATAAAATGGGATGTTGTTATGGATAATGCTATTGTAATTTTATGGTATATGTAACATATAGGATGTATTGAGATTGTTAATTAATTTCAAGGTTAGTACTATAATTGGAATTGTCCAAACCCAGAGTTGTATGATATCAGACTCTTCAATCTAATAAAGCTAGTCACTCTGTATATAATTCTATGTGTGTGATTATTTTTCTTTGTAAAGAATCTAGTGTCATGTCAAGAGTCTCGGGCCCTTTAAAGGCAGGGTTTCCACTCTTGCGACACACCTCTAAGGTCGTATCGGTAGTCTCGGGCTCTTTAAAGGCAAAGTTCCCACCACTGCAACCACCTGACAGAGATTACTAGTTTCTACCTGAGCAAATGGCCAGGAGCCTATCTGAAATTCTCTCTCTCCGGAGTAGAGAACTAAGATTAAACGCCCTGCTTTCTTGTGCAGAAATAGTAAAATCTACTACTATGGATTCTTTCATCTGTGTTCGTACTGTACATAACTCAATATGTCGTTTAATGCTTGCAGTTACTTGTTGTGCGCCTTATGTCTATGGTCGTTTAATGCTTGCAATTACTTGTTGTGCACCTTATGTCTTCTTGTTGTGATAATCACGGTTGCGTCTTGTTAGTCGTCGGGTGGTGACATAGAGTCAAGTGTGTCTGTTTCTTTTTTACACACGCGCACACACTTTTAAAAAGAAAAAAAATTTGCACTTGTTATCAGAGTTGTTGTCGTAACCACGAGGTCGTTACATATGGTATCAGAGCGGGTTCGACCCACGACTTGGGATTCTCTACAGCTTTCGTTGAAATGATTAGATTTGATTATATTGTTGTTGATCGAGTTGATTGTGTGTATGCAGGTAATCATGGTTAGAGGACGTCGCGGAGGCAGATGACGGGGTGCTAGAGGAGGAGGCGTGACGCCTCCAGTAGCATCCACGCCTGAGGGGTCTAACCCCTCGGGAGGCGAGCAGGTTCTCGGACAAGAGAAGATAGCAGTTGGAGACATGGTCGAGATGATGAGGTCTTTTCAGTGCATGTCTGAGGCATTGATCAGTCGATTAGACAGAGACGAGGCTAGGGCACCGACACCTACTAAGGTTCCACCGTGTGCACTGGCCGTTACTAGTAGCATTGACCATGAACTCAAAAAGGTCAAATTTCCTAAGTCCTTTGGTGCCCCAGACGGTGCAGCCGCTGAGGCATGGTTGGAGAACATGGCGATGTGCTTTGTACTTCTCGATTATACCTCCAACATGAAGGTATGCATGGTGGTCTTTCAACTGAAGGGGAGCGCTCTTCTATGGTGGAAGACGCTCCTACCGCAGATGAACATTGATGCGAACCTGTGACCCTCACGGTCCAACCCGCTCTCACCGGGACCTTCTTCAACTCACAAGCCCGAAGAGTCAAAGAACCCTTCCAACTCCTCTCAGGAGTTCTCACTACCCACAACACTCCTTTCTGACCTCCCTCCAAAATCGGGAAATTGGAATTCGCGATTTCGCAAATCCTGTGAGCACAATTCACATGCAACTCAATACCCCAAACCCCGATGGTCAAAGAGTCAACGATTCCTTCTTTTAGGGAATTTATCTATCGGGAAATCGGTGAATGGGATGTCGCGATTCACTCACCTCGCAAATCTTCGAACCTCGAATGCCGATATGCACGTGCGCAAATCCCGCGCCACGTCACCTCCTCTCTCCCCATTATCGGCAATCGCGGGATCGTGATTTCGCCGTTTGCAATTCCTTTCACAATAAAACTCCAAATGCCGAATCCTAACCTCGCGGGATCCGATGCCATGTGTCCCTATGATGATCGACAACTCCCGTTAAATCGGGAAATCGCTACTTGCGATTTCAACAACCATGAAACTCTTGCCTCGTCAAACGTCGAACGCCGAACTCCGATGGGATTGGATCCTTCTTGCCCCTACGGGTTGACTTCCACACAACTTCTCCACAATCTGACGGTCGACGGGGGTTCGCATTTCTCTCCTGCAAATCCTGTCCACCGATTCTCCTTCTTGAGGATTTACTCTACTCCAAAGCTTCTCTCAGTTCAAACCTCACCTGGGTTTGTTCCCACAGTATGCACGAAGGAACCATCCCTCCTGAGCTTAATTTCTCCCACTCCTTCAATCGAAATGTTTGCACACTCCTTGCACCCAGCGTCCAATCACTCTCTAAGTGTTGGATCTTCTGGACTCTGTGCGCTCCTAGCAACAGTAATCCTTGCCTTCCTTTTCTCAGACTAGCTACTGAGACTCCAGCCTTGGCCTGCACTTCACTTGCACGGCTCTGATAACCCAATTCAACTTCTGGGCAGATGAGAATAAGAGTTCAACTATCTGGCCTCATCAACGCACTCTATGCCAATGAATTCAACTGCACTCTATGCAGGAATCTCCTAGCTCAGACAGAGAAACAATCGAAACTCATTCTCTTCTCTCTCACAGATTTCAATAAACCTCTGAAATCACATGCACAACATATTCAAAGTAAATGCATACAAGGAAAAGGAAACATTCAGGAGCGCATAAAACAACACAAACAAAGAATCAACACCAGACATGAACTTGAATCAAAATCTCTCTTCTATGAATTCAATCTGTACAGGGTGTTCTTCACAAGCTCTCTGCTCTGCTCTTCTCTTCAGAATTCTTGATCCTGAGTAATCTCTAATATGTTACAATGTACAAAGGAGGGTGTCTATATTCCGTTTTTCCCTCTCGAATTCTACAACTATCAAATATATAATCAGTTGCCTATCTAATAGCATTAAATCTATTAAATGCCTTAGCTACCTAAGGACGTGAGCTTATCTGCTCAAGGTCCATTACAATGTACAAGTGCGCTTCATTACATCAACTCATTAATGCTTAGTGCAACAAATATCAAGGTGTTTCAAAAACTTTGTGAAGGTGTTGTCCAGCTATCTTCTTTGCTCCACGCACTGGCTCGCTTGATGAGTTGTGGATGCTCTTGCATCATACTCCTCGGCTCAAAAGATTTCATGGGCTCATGTCCATGAGCTCCTGCACGGTCTGTCCATGCTTTTGTATCACTGCTTCATTTTCCCAGCTGGAATCTTCCACTGGGTGATTCTTCCATTTCACCAGGTACTCAAAGTACTGCTTTCGCCTGGTCTTCTTTCCCAGTCGCTTGTCCAGTATGTACTCCATCTGCGGTTTCTGTGAAACTGGTAATTGTTTTTGCCACTGGATCACTGGTTCCTCAGTTCCAGCCTCTGTCTCTCCATCCTTGTATGGGTATAAATCCGAAATATTGAATATTGTAGATATCTCGATGCCATCTGGCAACTCAATCTCATAGGCATTCTCCCCGAATTTCTTTAGGACTCTGCACAGTCCAATTTTCTTCATCTTGAGCTTGTTATATGTTCCCCTTGGGAACCTTTCCTTCTTTAAGTGCGCCAGAACCATGTCCCCAACTTCGAACTGAAGTTGTCTCTTCCTTTGATCGGCTCTGCGCTTATACTCTTGATTTGATTTATGTAGTCGCTGCTTCACCTTCGTGTGAAGTTCCTTCGTCACTTCAACGAATTCTTCAGCGCTCGTGCTGCTAGTTTCAGCCTGTCTTGACTCCCTGAGCTCAGAAACTCCCCTCGGCTGCATCCCATACAAAATATGGAATGGGCTTCTTCCTGTACTCCTGTTCACAGAGTCATTGTAAGCAAATTCTGCCTGTGGCAATATCTGGTCCCAACTGCTATGGTGCTCTATCACCAGGCTTCTCAATAGATCCCCCAGGCTTCTATTGACCACTTATGTCTTGCCATATGTCTGTAGATGGTAAGCTGAACTAAAATCCAAATTAGTTCCCAGCTTCTTCCATAGCATCCTCCAAAAGTGACCTATGAATTTCATATATCTTTCTGAGACTATGCTTATCGGTAACCCATGCAGTCTGACAATCTCTCTGAAAAACAAGTTGGCAATGTGTGTCGCATCGCTGGTCTTCTGACATGGGATAAAATGTGCCATCTTAGAAAACCTGTCCACCACCACGAAGATGGAATCAACACCTCTCTATGTCTTTGGCAAACCCAATACAAAATCCATACTAATGGCCTCCCATGGCCTCTCGAGTATAGGCAGTGGCTGATAGAACCCTGTGTTCTGCTTTCGCCCCTTCGCATGTTGACAAATCCTGCATCTGTTAACAAACCTTTTAACATCTTCTCACATGCCCGGCCAAAAGTACGATTCGCTTAACTTCGTGAATGTCTTGTCATGTCCAAAATGACCTGCTAATCCACCGCTATGCTTTTCCCTCACCAAATTCTCCCTCATGGAGCAATCTGGAACGCATAGTTGATTGCCTTTGAATAGCAATCCTTCTTGGATCATAAAATCTATCCATGGGCTTCTATCCGTAAGAACTGGGTTCTCAACTGCCTCATAAGCTTCTTCAAAGTCTGCATCTCTGGCATACATATCTTTCAGATTTTCAAAACCCAAGGTTTTGAATCTGAACTCCTGCAACAGCAAACATTTCCTTCTCAAAGCATCAGCTACTTTGTTAGCAGTTCCTGAAATGTCCGTGATCACGAATGTAAAATTTTGCAAGTACTCTACCCATTTTGCATGCTTCTGGTTCAACTTCTCTTGTTGAATCACGAACTGCAGTGCATGATTATCATTGTACAATACAAATTCCTTGGGTATCAAGTAATGCCTCCACTTCTTCAATGCATGTATGATGGCATAGAATTCTTTATCATACGTGGAGTATTTCAGCTTGGAATCATCCAGTTTCTCGCTGAAATATGCAACAGGTCTGTCATCCTGACTCAAGACCCCTCCTACAACGTATCCACTGGCATCACACTTCACTTGAAATGTTTTCTGGAAATCAGGCAACACCAGAATTGGTTGCTCTGTAATCTTCCGCTTCAACAGATTGAAGCTCTTCTCAGCCTCTGCGGTCCAATGAAAAATCTTATGCCGCTTCTTCACTGTATCCATCATCGTTGTGCTAATACCACTAAAATTCTGAATGAATTTCCTGTAGAAGATATCCAATCCATGGAAACTCCTCACCTCGAAAACATTTCTCGGCGATGGCCAATTCCTGATTACTTCTACCTTTTCAGGATCCATTTTCAACTCATTCGCCGATATAACAAAACCCAGATAAATGAGTTCTGTCTTCATGAAGGAACACTTCTTCATGTTGACCAACGACTTCTCTTGTTGTAGCCTTCTTATCACAATGGCCAAATGTTTCACGTGTTCAACCTTAGTCTTACTGAAAATCAGTATATCATCCAGATACACGACCACAAATTTGCCAATGAATTCCCTCAGGACTTCATTCATCAGCCGCATGAATGTGCTCGACGCGTTTGTCAAACCAAACGGCATGACCAGCCATTCATACAAACCCTCGTTTGTCTTGAATGCTATCTTCCATTCATCACCCTCTCTCATCCGGATCTGGTGATATCCGCTCTTGAGATCGATTTTCGAAAAATAATTTTCCCCACTCAGGCAATCCATCAGATCATCCATTCTTGGCAGTGGAAATTTGTACCTGATGGTGATTTTATTTATCGCTCTGGAGTCTGTACACATCCTCCAGCCTCCATCTTTCTTTGGACTTAGTATTTTCGGAACAGCACATGGACCGAGACTCTCTCTGACCATTCCTTTGTCCAGTAGATCCTGTACCTTCCTTTTTACCTCCTCGTTCTCCTAAGGCGTCAGCCTGTATGCTACCTTATTAGGTAAACTTGCTCCAGGTATGAGATCGATGTGATGAATCACACTCCTCATCGGTGGAAATGAACGAGGTAATTCGTCCACGATGATATCAATGAACTCTCCCAACAGTTCCTGAATCTCGTCTGGTAAATCATCCACCCTTGTGCTTGTCAGGACAATTCTCGGCTTCCTGACAACAAAGAATTGTGGATATTCGTTCTTCTCCATCTCTGTGAGAAGTTCCTTCCCACTCATAAGAAGTATTGTGTTGGTTACTTCTGGATTCACTTCCTTATCCTTTATCGAAAGCAATATGTGTGTTCTCCCATCCTTCTCCAAGGTGTATGTGTTCATCCTTCCGTCATGAACCACATTTATGTCATACTGCCATGGTCTACCCAGCAATATATGACATACGTCCATGGGAATGACATCACACAGAATCTGATCATTATAATTCCCAATTTTAAATCCAACTAAACATTGTTTAGTGACACTTACCCGGTGTCCTTTCTGTAGCCACAAGACTTTATATGGACTCCGGTGCTTAGTTGTTTCCAGCTCCAGCTTTTCCACCATCTCGGATGAAACGAGATTGTCGATGCTCCCATTGTCCACAATGACTTTGCATTTCTATCCCTTGGTTGTGCAAGCTGTCCTGAACAGTTTGCTCCTTTGCACTGAGCTTTCCACCTCTTTCTCAGGTGTTAAAATGATTTTATGCATCCCAAGCGATCTTCCACTGTCTGCATCTTCTCTCTCAGCATCATGCCTCTGCGCCTCAGTGATGTGAGTTTCTCCTCTGTCCATTTTCCTGTCTGGACAATCAACAACTTTGTGTCCATCTTTTCCACATGTGAAACATGTGATGACTCCCCCTCTTCCTCTGCCATGACCTCTGGTACGAGGAAAAGCATTCACGTCAGCATATCTGTCACCCTGCTCTGTATGCTGCCTCCTCGGCTCAGCATATTGTTGCCTCTACTGTGAGGTTCCTCCTCTTTCAATCCTACCCTGAGGTTTCTTCCTTTCCTCCTTGGGCTTATGAATTCTTTCCTGGGCAATTGCCTTGCCTCTGGGCTGGCTTCTGCCTCACCCTCACTGTCCTTGCTTGCGGCTCAACTTCTCCTCGACTTTTAGAGCCATCTGGTAAGCATATTCCACCGTCCTGATGGTTAGCATCCTTAGCTCATCCTGAATGTCGTATCTCAGACCATTTAGATATCTTGCCACCTTCTCATCATTGCTCTTCCGATGACCTGCTCTGATGTTCAGTCGGTAGAACTCCTCAGTGTATTCCCTGACCGTCATCAGCTTCTGTCTCAGGTTCTGTATTCTCCTGAAAAGTGTGATATGGTAATCTCTAGGGATGAATTTCTCTTTCATCTTAGCAAGCATCCTATCCCAGCTCTTGATTTTTTGTTTTCCTTTGCAGCGCCTATTAGCCTGCAACTCATCCCACCATAAGGCTGCATGTCCTTTCAACTTGGTAACATCATGCCTTACCTTCTTGTCCTCTTCGATATCCTCATAATCGAAGTAGGTGTCGAGTGCTCGGATCCAATCTAGCAACTCTTCTGCATCTAGACTTCCCTCATAGACGGGAATATCCATTTTCGTCTTAGAGCTCATCCTGGTGATAGCTCTAATCAACCGTTCGGTTGAGGCATCCTCTGCTGACACCTCTTCTGCATCGTGTCCAGCTTCCTCTTCCACTTTGAAATCAATGAACTCACCAGCGCCGACTCCACGTCTCTGTGCTATCTCCATATCCTCAAGCCTTTCTCGGAGATCTCTCATTTGGCGTTCTATTTCTGGATTCCCTGCCAATCTTCCCCTTCTTTGCACGTCCCTGTCTTCTCGATTAGGTGACTGCCTTTCTCTTCTCTGCAGCATGGTGAAATATGCTTCTCTCTGCTACCAGAACAAAGAGAACTCTTCTCCTGCTCTGATACCACTTGATGCGAACCTGCGACCCTCACGGTCCAACCCGCTCTCACCAGGACCTTCTTCGTCTCACAGGCCTGAAGAGTCAAAGAACCCTTCCAACTCCTCTCGGGAGTTCTCACTACTCATAGCACTCCTTTCTGACCTCCCTCAAAAATCGGGAAATCGGAATTTGTGATTTCGTGAATCCTGTGAGCACAGTTCACATGCAACTCAATACCCCGAACCTCGATGGTCAAAGAGTCAACGGTTCCTTCTTTTCGGGAATTTCTCTATCGGGAAATCGACGAATGGGATGTCGTGATTCACTCGCATCGCAAATCTCCGAACCCCGAATGTCGATATGCACATGCGCAAATCCCGCGCCACGTCACCTCCTCTCTCCCCCTTATCGGGAATCGTGGGATCGCGATTTCGCCGTTTGCAATTCCTTGCACAATAACACTCTGAATGTTGAATCCCTACCTCACGGGATACGATGCCACGTGTCCCTATGATGATCAAAGGCTCCCGTTAAATCGGGAAATCGCTACTCGTGACTTCAACAACCATAAAACTCTTGCCTCATCAAATGTCGAACGCCGAACCCCGATGGGCTTTGATCCTTCCTGCGCCTACGGGTTGACTTCCCCACAGCTTCTCCACAATATGACGGTTGGCGGGGGTTCACGTTTCTCCCCTACAAATCCTGTCCACTGATTCTCCTTCTTGAGGATTTCTTCTGCTCCACAGCTTTTCTCAGTTCGAACCTCACCTGAGTTTGTTCCCATAGTATGCACGAAGGAACTATCCCTCTTGAGCTTAATTTCTCCCACTCCTTCAATTGGAATGTTGGCACACTCCTTGCACCTGACGTCCAATCACTCTCTAAGTGTTGGATCTTCTGGACTCTGTGCACTCCCAGCAACAGTAATCCCTGCCTTCCTTTTCTCAGACTAGCTATTGAGACTCCAGCCTTGGCCTGCACTTCACCTGCATGGCTCTGATAACCCAATTCAACTTCTGGGCAGATGAGAATAAGAGTTCAACTGTCTGGCCTCATCAACGCACTCTATGCGGATGAATTCAACTGCACTCTATGCAGGAATCTCCTGGCTCGGACAGAGAAACAATCGAAACTCATTCTCTTCTCTCTCATAGATTTCAATAAACCTCTGAAATCACATGCACAACATATTCAAAGTAAATGAATACAAGGAAAATGAAACATTTAGGAGCGCATAAAACGACACAAACAGAGAATCAACACCAGACATGAACTTGAATCAAAAGCTCTCTTCTATTAATTCAATCTGTACAGGGTGTTCATCACAAGCTCTCTGCTTTGCTCTTCTCTTCAGAATGCTTGATCCTGAATAATCTCCAATATGTTACAATGTACAAAGGAGGGTGCCTATATTCTGATTTGCCCTCTCGAATTCTACAACTATCAAATCTATAATCAATTTCCTATCTAATAGCATTAAATCTATTAAATGCCTCAGCTACCTAAGGACGTGAGATTATCTACTCAAGGTCCATTACAATGTACAAGTGCGCTTCATTACATCAACTCATTAATGCTTGGTGCAACAAATATCAAGGTGTTTCAAAAACTTTGTGAAGGTGATGTCCAGCTGTCTTCTTTGCTCCACGCGCTGGCTCGCTTGATGAGTTGTGGATGCTCCTGCATCAAACATGGCCGTTGAAGACATTTCATGGGAATTGTTCGAGGAACGGTTCCGAGAGAGGTATCTTTCAGAGGAATTCATTGAGCATTAGCTCAATGAGTTCAATGAATTACGATAGGGAGGTCATATGGTGCCCGAGTACGAGGCACGTTCCATGGAGTTTCTCCGGTATGCTCTGCACCTTAACACAGAGAAAATCAAGGTCAACCGGTTCTTGTTTGGCCTTAACAGCAGCCTGCGTGCAAAGGTTAGGATATCAATGCCTCAAACCTTGCATGACGCTATCCAAAAGGCCTTTATAGCAGAGGAGGATCTTATTAGTGGGGGTCAGACCAAGACTCCAGCGAGACCAGCAGGGTAGGGTTCATCTGGTACAACGCAGCATTAGACCCCAGCAAGACATACACCGGGATATCATGGCTTCGAGAGAGGAGCCACTTTCACTACACCTCGACGACCGCCACCTCAGCAACGAGCACCTTATCAGGGACCACAACATTAGCAACAACGTCGCTTGCAGCAGTAGCAGTTTAGGCATGTTCAGCAGAACAGACCTAGGTTCTATGCTGGTGGGCTATCATCTTCTACTTCGGGTACCAGGACTACTGGGCCAAAGAAGGGGTGTTGGATGTGTGGGGAGCCACACTACCAACATGACTATCCTGTGGAGAGGACCAGAGTGTTTGGATCAGCCGAACCCACTACCGTGGGAGATATGGGCAAGGCCCATAGGATTCATGCAGTGGTGATTAACCACTAGGAAGAGCACCAGTCGACTGTGATAGAGACAACAGATACTGTCGCTGACCAGACCCTTAGTATTTTGATAGACCCAGGTTCTACTGAGAGTTTCATTTCTGGTGCAGTGCTAAAAAGAATTAAGGTAAAGGCAGTCAAACAAGACGAGTTTAGCTTCGTAGAGATGGCTTCAAGAGGAAAACAAAAGGTTGGAGGAAAGGTTACGGGCTGTGCCCTCAACCTGGGAGATTTTGTCATGAGGATCAACTTGTACGTCATGATCTTAGGATCTTATGACGTCGTGATTGGTATGGATTGGTTGGAATTGCATGAGGCGATACGCAACTGTAAGACGAAATGGTCGAGCTTGGTCGATGATGAAGAACAGAGATGTGTGATTGTAGGATGGAATCAGGGAGTATCCCTGAGGTTCGTCTCTTCCTTACAGTTATGGAAGAGTATGCACAAGGGGTGCAAGCTTTATGCGATCCTCGCGCTAAATGAAAAGGGAGTAGCGGAAGGTCTAGAACACCTTTCGGTTTTGAAGGAGTTTACAGATGTATTTCTAGAGGAGTTGCCTGGGATGCCACCGGAAAGGGAACTAGATTTTACCATAGACCTGAAACTGGGGACCGAACCGATAGCAAGAATGCCTTATCGGATGTCAACCCTGGAGTTGCAAGAGATGAAAAATAAACTGAAGGAGTTGTTGGACCTGTGACTGATACGCCCTAGTGTGTCACCGTGGGGTGCACCATTTATTTTCATATGAAAGAAGGACAGATCATGGAGGCTTTGCATTGACTACCGTCAATTGAACAAGGATACGATCAAGAATCAATATCCCTTACCAAGAATTGATGATCTATTCGATCAAATAAAGGGTGCGACGGTGTTCTCCAAGATCGAATTGCAATCAGGGTATCACCAGTTACGGATCAAGGAGGATGACGTCCCTAAGACCTCCTTTAAGATGATATTTGGACATTATGAGTTTATTGTTTTACCATTTGGACTAACAAACGCCCCATGGGTATTCATGATTTTGATGAATGGGGTGTTCCGCGAGTACTTGGAAAAGTTTGTCCAAGTATTTATTGATGATATCTTGATCTACTCTCGGATGACAGGGGAGCATGACGAGCACTTGTGCTTGGTACTACAGTGTCTACGAGAGCACAAATTTTATGGGAAGTTTTCCACATGCTCTTTTTATCAATCGAGGATTCACTACTTAGGGCATATCATCTCCAGCGAAGGTATTTCCGTGGATCCAACCAAGGTTAAGGCTATTATGGAATGGTGTGCACCGACGAATGTCACAGAAGTGCGTAGTTTTATGGGTTTAGCAGGATACTATCGATGGTTTGTCGAGGGATTTTCGAAGATAGAAAATCCGATCACAGAACTGTAGAAGAAAAACAAAAGGTTTGTTTGGACAAAGAAATGTGCGTAAGCATTTCGAAGGCTTAAAGAGTTGTTGACCACAGTGCCGATACTAAAGGTCCCTAACATGGATGCAGACTTCTTGGTATGCACTGATGCATCCAAGGAAGGTTTAGGCAAAGTCTTGATGCAAGACGGATGAGTGATTGCTTACATTTCAAGGAAACCGAGAAGGCATGAGGAGAACTACGCGATACACAATTTGGAGTTATTAGCCATCATATATGCCTTGAAGGTTTGGAGACACTACCTTGTGGGATGAAAATTTGAACTAAAAACTGATCATTGTGGACTACAACACATTTTTACGCTTAGCGACCTGAACGCACGACAACGGCGTTGGTCGGAATTGCTTAGCGAGTATGACTTCAAGATTACTTACATAAAGGGAACAATGAACCTAGTGGCTGATGCTTTGAGTCAGAGACCACGCATCTTCTCGGTGTCGCCTCTTCAGATGAACTTATGTGAGAAAATTCTCACTTTACAGCGTGATGACGAATGGTACATAGAGGTCGAGGGGTTTTTCGGACAAAACACAATGATGGTACCATGATATGAGGGATTTTCTTTTGATAGCAATGGGTTATTGATGTTTAGAGGTCGGATTTACGTACCGCCAAATGATGAGTTGAAGATGTTGATCCTGAGCGAGGCTCATAGAGCAGTTTACATGGATCACCCAGGATTCACGAAGATGAGGGCATACCTTAAACCCTTATTCTTCTAGAAGGGAATGAAGGATGACATAGTCAACTTTGTGGCTATATGTCTAGAGTGTTAGCAGGTAAAGGCTGAACATAGACACCCAGCAGGATTACTTCAACCACGTGCCATTCCGGAATCGAAATGGGAAGTTATTTCAATGGATTTTATTGTTGGATTGCCACTGATGGCAAGGAGACACGACTCAATTTTTTTAGTAGTAGACACTTTGACGAAGAGTGCTCACTTTATTAATGTGCATACGACGTATTAGGCACCTGACATAGCGAGAGTTTTCATTAGTGATATTGTGAGGCTGCATGGCCTACCTAAGAAGATTATATTGGATCGAGGATCGGTGTTTACTCGATGATTTTGGATGAGTTTCCAAGAGGCCTTGGGGACCCAACTTAACTTTAGTACTGCATATCACCCAGAGACAGACGGACAGACGAAACGAATGAACCAAACCTTGGAAGACATGTTGCACATGTACGTGATGGACCAACAAAAGTGTTGGGAGCAATTCTTGCCTCTAGTAGAGTTTGCTTACAACAACAGTTACCAGAGCACCATTAAGATGGCTCCTTTTGAGTTTCCTTATGGGTGACCGTGTCGGACGCCCTTGAGTTGGGATCAACTTGAGCATAGGGTCCTGGTGGGACCAGAAGTGATCCAAGAAATGGAAGAGAAAATGAAAACCATAAGACAAAGGATTAAGAAAGCACAGGATCGACAGAAGAGTTATGCCGATGCGCACCGAGTCGACCGTAGTTATGAGCTCGGTGATCGAGTCTTCTTGTGGGTTAAACCGCATAAGAGTTAGATCAAGTTTGGAAAGGGAGATAAACTCTCTCCTAGGTTCGTGGGACCTTTCGAGATTGTGGAGAGAAAGGGGCCCGTGGCCTATCAACTAGCCTTGCCTGATTCTTTGAGGTGTATGCACGATGTTTTTCATGTATCTATTTTGAGACATTATATTAGTGATCCTACACACGTGATTGACATGAGTTCCTTGTAGGTATCGGATGAGGGAGTGCTCACGGCTGAGCCAGTCCGCATCTTAGATCATCACGTTCGACAGTTACGACATCGAACGATAGATTAGGTCAAGGTCCAGTGGGACAGTTATAGTTCTCACTCGGTGACATGGCAGGACACATATGATATGCGCCAACAGTTTCCTTTTTTGTTTGATGGATAGACTTATGATACTGTGGTACTTTTATTTCGGCATTTATATTGAGAAACTTCAAGACGAATTTTAGACCAAGAGGGGGTGTATGTAACATCCCGCTCTGGCGCACTGAGAAAACTTATTCTTTGAGGACACTTACTCACAAGTGATATGGACTTTTATGATGTTAAAATATTTATCCTTGATTATGATGCGTTATGATAGATGACATGATGTTTTACTTATTTGACGTAGATAGGTGCTATTGTCTTAGTTTTATTGAGTGTACACGGTTTTGGACCTTAAGGATGTAGAGGCATTGGTGGAACCCCTTGGACTCCAGATTGAGTCAGGGAGTGTTCTATTTGGGTTGATTTATTTACTATGATGTTTCATTGATTTGATGATATGATGTTGACATGTTTTGACACGATTGTTCATGATGCAGGCTGACGATAGCTTGACGACCAGACTCACATATGGAGTAAAAGGGTCACACATGATTTCCAGAGAGTTTGAGGGAGAGGTATGGATAGCAACCCTGCCACAGCCTACTAGCACTCCCATCGTGGCTTGAACTGTAGGTTAACGATTACCTAGTTCGAGAGGAATCCACGATGTCGTGAGGGCAGACTGTGATAGTAGCTCATGATGATTCTAAGGGGCGCGCAATAAGGCGGGGGCCTTATTCCTTAGAGCCCTCAGTCTCCCACAAGTTCACCTAGAGGAGTGTTGACTCCAGGGGTTACAGATGTATACCAATCAGTCAAGTTGGCGAGTGGAACCCTTGGAGCACGTGGTGCATCCTGAAGGGAACGTCGTGCAAAAGAAACACAAGAGGTGGGTGGCACCCTTGGAGCACGTGGTGCATCCTAAAGCGCATGTCACGTAAAATAAATGAACGAGGTGAGTGGCACCCTTGGAGCATGTGGTGCATCCTGAAGGGAACGTCGAATTGATGTTGATGAAGGAACAAACCTAGATGACCTTAAGACATTTAACACATTAAGAAATTCTTAACCAACTTCCCTAATTAAATGTTGCCCAGCTCAGACTCTAAGTCCTAAGTCTAAAACTTCTCTAGGGTAGAATTTTTGTCTAACCTTAAGAAAAAGGAGCCTATAAAAATAAAAGTAAAAATTTAAACTAAAACCCACTTAAGTAATAGTCTTGGTCTTCATAAATTTTGGGGTAAAACAAAGAGAGTAATAATTTAATTAAAATCCGTGGTTTTAAACTGTAAAGAAGAAATAATTTATTTAACTTTAGAAAGAGTAAAAAGATTTCAAATTAATAATAAAAGGGAAGGAGTAAATAGAGAAACTACCTTTTTGGCTCTAATAAAAAGGGAAATAAGGGCATAATAAAAATTAGGAAACTAAGGAAATGGAGGAAACATAATAAAGGAAAGATGGGAACTTATGGTAAAAAGCGAGGTCAACAAAGTAACGAATCTGCAATTAAGAACCTTCTAAAGCGAACTAAATTAGCAAATTCATTTTAAAGAAAGTATTTAAACCCGTAAGGGAATCTAGGAACCCCTAGGAGTAAATTTAGGAGAAACTCTAGGTGGGTGAGGGAATTGAAACAATTAATAAATTTAAAGAAAATAATTATTGGGGAAAATAGGGGGATGGATGACACTTGTGCGAAGGAGAATATTTAGAATATTTTTATTAAAACTTAACTTAAAAGTGATTTAGGGAAAGTGTGAGGTTTGGAAAACTCTATAAAAGAAAGGGAAGATGAGGAAGAGGGGAATTGGATGTTAGCGTAACGTTACACTGTCGGAATTGTGACTTGACTGATTACTTGTGGAGATTTTGGATTTTCCAGCTTGGATAGGAGTGGTAGCTCGGCCTTACGAGGCAAGCTGGGAAGCTAGACGAACCATCTGGATTGTGTGTGGCCCCTTTGCGGCTCGGGAGGCTAAGGGGGAAGTAGAGTACCCCTAGCGATTGACTGGGAGGTACTGGTGTAGTCTTGATGGTCGGCAAGCGGGAGCAGCATGGAGCAGGAGCGACACGGAGCGCACAGTCATCATTCGAGTTGGGAGTTAAGGCAACGGTATGTTTTTCATTTGCATGATAGAAGATATTAGGACCTTATCCCTCTGTTATTGTTATCATAATTTTTGTATTGGCATTGGGAGATGAAAAATACTAAACTTCAATCTGCTTGGGTTCTCATTGGATTAATTGGTTTTCTTGCCTTGCTCTTCGGTGATCGTAATTGTGTGACAGTTATAAAAATAATTCTTCTTACTCTGTTGTTGCATGTCATTTTTAGATAAAATAACTTTATGATCTCGACATTGCCAACCTTCCTTGGATCTGTGCGATCTCCTACTGTGCCTTGCGTTTTTGTTGTCTACGTTTTTTTTTGCGTGAAGGAGATAAATCTAACTTTGCATTTTATACTATTGTATATCTCTGCAATTTGTGGAGGATACCCACAGGAATTTCGACCACTTAATCCTGCGTTTTACCTACTGTTTCCTGCTTTTATGACTGTGTTGGTATCACCGTGGGCAATTATGTACTACAATGTGCGTTTTTATATTTCAATGGGCATTTTTAATATGAATGGGGGATTTTTATATCATTGTGGTTGTAATTACATATTGCAGGGGCATTTTTATATTACCCTAGGCATTTTTGTATTGTTCTGGGTGTATTTACATCACTGTGGGCGTTTTTACATTACCCTGGGCATTTTTATATTGTTCTGGGCATATTTACATCACTGTGGGTGTTTTTATATTACCCTAGGCATTTTGACATTGCCGTGGGCATCTTTACATTGTCGTGGGCATATTTACATCACTATGGGTGTTTTTATATTACCCTGGTTGTTTTTATATTGTTCTGGGAGTATTTACATCACTGTGGACGTTTTTATATTACCCTGGGCATTTTTATATTGTTCTGGGCATATTTACATCACTGTGGGATTTTTTATATTAGCCTGGGCATTTTTACATTGTCGTGGGTATCTTTACATTGTTGTCGGCGTATTTACATCACTGTGGGAATTTTTATATTACTCTGGGCATTTTTATATTGTTGTGAGCGTATTTACATCACTGTGGCATTTTTATATTACCCTGGGCATTTTTACATTGTCGTGTACATATTTACATTGTTGTGGGTGTATTTACATCACTGTGGGGGTTTTTATATTACCCTGGGTGTCCTTATATTCCTGTGGGCGTTTAAATATTTTTGTGGGCATTTTTTTTATAAGCTATGGGCATGAATATCCATGAACAGAGAAAAGAATGTGCCACTTCAATTCAACGTCAACCCCATACTTATATTTTACTTCTATTTTACTCATTATCTGTCTGGAAATCCTTGTATAAGAATTTAAATTTAGAAGCACTGCGGAACAGGCTTTAGGAATTGATTGTTGGGATCAACCTTTAAATACGCTCCACATAACCTTTTTGAAGTACTATCACCTCATCAGAATCATTTGATTTTTAGCAATTTTACATAAAATTGATATGTAATTTTAAATATTCTTTTGATTTATTTACATTAACTATTAATTTATTCGTTCATTGATTTATCAGTTCATTGGGATAAGAGGTATTGTTTTCGATCTGGTATAAAGAAGATTTGTGATTAATTTTATGTTTAAGTAGAGTCAATACATGGTATTTAAAAATTATTAATAATAAAAATATTTTGGATCTATACCATAATTAAAATATTTCAACATTTACTTTAAGAATATTTTATCATCAATTTAAAACATTTCAATGTTGTGATAAGTTGAGGGAGTTTTTAATTCCTTTAGTCTTCAACATGGAGTTCACACTTATGAAGTATCCTAAGCCTATCTTAATGCTAATATTCCTAGTAATGTCAATGTTAATGTGGTCATCAAGAGTAATGACTAGTTGGAAGGAACGTTGGATTAAGGATGGGTTGCAGTTAACCTTGCTAAAATTGGTTGCATTTAGTGTCCGATTGCTAATGGCTCTCCCTTTTTAATTTTAGCCAAGCTAGTTAGCCTACAGTTGATGTTACTTACATGTTAACCTTGGCGAAGTTTCGACTGTCTTATTGATGTATATTTAGTGTTTTTTTAGATGGCACCTTATGGCCTTATGTATGCAATATTGATGGTTTAGTTATCGCTACTTGAGCAGTGGTTAGTATGTAGTGAATGATTGACATAGATTTAGTTTTTACGCATTGAGGATTTATGTAGTAGATGGTGGATCTAGATATTTAGTTTTTATATAGTTATTTCTAATGATGGCTTAAACTTACTTATTCTGGCGCCCATGATTATTTAAGAATTGAATGACATGTTGCCTGATGAATGAGACTTGCACGTAATGGAAGAATCATGTAATGTAATGCTTCATGTTAAATGCTTAGGGTAAGGTTAATGTTCGTGTATTATAAAATGGGATGTTTTATGTTTTGAAATTTTATGGTGGGGTAGTTGTATACTAATTGGATTTATGTGGAGTAATTGGAGCCACAATGAATGTTATGGTGGAAGCCAATATCGAGGGTAATGCTAACCTTTAAGCTATTATTGTTCATGATAAAACTAATATAATATAAGGTTTAAGATACTGTTAATGCTTAGGGTAATGATCGATGTAATGAAATGTGGAAGGTGTTCTTATGGCATTGTTAATGCTAAGGTTATGAATGTTTTATGGTAATGATTATGTACTGAAACGTTTAATGTTAATGCTAAAGGTTATGACAATATAAAATGGGATGTTCTAGTTGATAATGTTATTGTAACTTTATGGTATATGTAGCATATAGGAGGGTAAAGTCATGAGTCTGGGTAATATTTTCATAACAACCAGGTCTCTCAACATCATAGCGGCAATTTTTCGGTCGAACAAATTTTGCTTTCGGTCTAAATCTTTTTCGGCCGAAAATTTTCACGTCAAATTTAACAGTGCCCTCAAAATTCGTGTACAATGTTTTTTGGATGAATTGTTTTCCCGTGGTAAGAATATTTCGGTCGAAAATTTTTTCGGTCAGAACGCTTATTTTTAACGGATTCCATTAAAAACTAGGTTTCGACCGAAAGAATATTTCTGCCGAAAACTTGAAAATGGGACTGTTTATAGGAAACTGCAAATTCTCTCCATCTTACTTCATCTTTGGAGGTAGCAAAATGCTACAAATACTCAGAATTTAGTTTGAGAATTGATACCAACATTTTGAGAATTGAATCTACTTTCATCAGGTATAATTTTTTTTCATTTTCATTGTTTTTATCTAATTTTATTTAATTTTATAAAAAAATCATTGCATAATATTTTTAGGTGAGATTATGATTCGGTGAAATGAAAAATTCATATCTCTAAAAATATACAATGGAAAATTATGGAAAAAATATATTCATAATTGTTAAACTATTCTCTTCAAATGGGTATTTTTAAATTTTACTTTTAAGTAAAAATTAAGATAGATACAAGGTGTGGAAAAACATGTGTTTAAAATCTGCAATGTTTTCATCTTGGTCAACTTCAAAAAATTCTAGAAATTATAATATTCATCCATTAGATTCAAAATTATAGTCATAATAAAATAGAGTCTTTGTAGATTGTTTCAATATATTTCATTTCTTAAAAGCATAAGTTTAATAATAGATCCATTGTTGTGGAAAACAATAACTCATTATCATTCATTTCATATTTAAGGAACATATTGTTAAACAATTTTCAAATTGACATATCAAATATTAATAAAAGGAAATTGAAAAATAGTCATTAGAAATATAAAAAAATTATTCACAAGTTTTGTTTTTACTGTAAAGTGAAATTCTAAATAAAAAAAAATACTTTTGTATAGCGCAAGTTGAAGAACTTGTGAAAATACAGTTTTTTTTGTCATAAAACAAGCAAAAGTGTTACTCATCTTCATGATTTTACCCAGGATGTATTGAGATTGTTAATTAATTTTAGGGTTAGTACTATAATTGGAATTGTCCAAACCCACAGTTGTATGATATCAGACTCTTCGATCTAATAAAGCTAGTTGATTTGCATATAAGTCTTTGTGTGTGATTATTTTTTTGTGTAAAGAATCCAGTGTCATATCAAGAGTCTCGAGCCCTTTAAAGGCAGGGTTTCCACTCTTGCGACACACCTCTAAGGTTGTATTGGTAGTCTCGGGATCTTTAAAGGCAGAGTTCCCACCACTGCGACCTCCTGGCAGAGATTACTAGTTTCTTCCTGAGCAGTCGGCCAGGAGCCTATCTGACATTCTCTCTGTCCGGAGCAGATAACTAAGATTAAATGCCCTGCTTTCCTGTGTAGATATAGTAAAATCTACTACTATGGATTCTTCCATATGTGTTCGTATTGTACATAACTCAATATGTCATTTAATGCTTCCAGTTACTTGTTGTGCACCTTATGTCTATGGTCGTTTAATGCTTGTAGTTACTTATTTGTGTCTTTATGTCTTCTTGTTGTGATCATCGCGGTTGTGTCTTCTTAGTCGTTGGGTAGTGACGTAGAGTCAAGTGTGTCTATTTCCTTTTTACACGTGTGCACACACTTTTAAAAACAAAAAAAAACTGCACCTGTTATCAAAGTTGTTGTCGTAACGAGGAGGTCGTTACATATATGTTTTTTCCACTATATCCTTCATATTTTTGTAAAAGTTTTTCCTCCTTTCATTAACCTCCAGCACCACTCGGGATGAGCTAAGGGCCAATTAATCATCATTTACATCTTCTATAATTTTTATTTTCTTAGGATGACATTCCGTTCCTTTATTATTGGTCCTTGCAAAACATTGAACATATTTTAATTAATATATTATTTGAGACATGTTGTATAATATTGTTAAGTCTATTATTAATTAAAATTCAAAAAAGAACTCATATTGAATAGTATTTTTTCATTCACCTGTTTCATCCTTTTGCAATTTTTGCATCAAGATTTTATGCTCTTATGCACTTAGATCACAAAGAATCTTATCGTTCTTCCTCATTTTGTGTCTCTGCATGATACACACTTTGCAGTACATATTAGTTAAACTTACATATAGTGCAAACATATTAATTTTTTATAGAATTTACCAAAAACTTGTCTTTTTTTTATGTCCTATCATTGTGCCATTAGAATTTTTGTTACTTGAACTATTCTCAGACACTTTTATAAATATACAACTTGTACCATTCAATACATAAGATATTAAGTATATTTTATCAATAAATCACATAATTTTCAGCTATATATATATATATATATATATATGGTTTTCGATGTGCTTTAATAATATGAAAGCACCAGTTCATTCAATATAGGAAACACAGTGACATGAAAAAAATATTTTTTAAAAAATACTTTCAATTAGAACAATGTGATATGTATCGATAACAACACCACACAAAGAGTAAAAAATGAAAACAAAAATACCATGAATGAAAAAAATAACCATAAATTATTACACTGAAGGAATTTAAGAAAAAACATTATGTTACAACATTTCCGGTGCACTTTATGAGTAAGTGCACTTGTGTGTTATAGTCAAATCAATCCATTGATAACTAGAAGTCATTTTAGAAAAAATATGTGATAGGGTCAACAGGGTTTGGATCGGATTCAATACGTGCTCCCATTGAATCACATGACCAATGCCTTATATATAGAAACACAAACCCATTAAATATAAAATGCCTAAAATTAAAACCCCTAATTGTGATCTTCAAATTATGACCTTCAGAATAATTTTTTTGTTCCAAAATGGTTTTGACTGAATCACGATACCCTTCAAATTCTGATCTTCTAGATAATTTTGTTGCTCCAAAAAGGTTTTGAGTGAATCACCTTTCAAATTATTATCTTCTGAATAATTTTGTTGTTCCAAAGTATTATGTTGCTCCACAGTTCTCCCCGATATCTCTCTCTTGCAAATATCTCCCTTATAAATTTAGGAAAAATAATGAAATAGTTAATAACTTAATACTATCTAAAGGAATTTATGAAAAGGGTTTTAAGTGAATCACCATACCCTTCAAATTCTGATCTTCTGAATAATTTTGTTGTTCCCTAGTATTTTGTTGCTCCACAGTGCTCCCCAGTATGTTTCTCTTACAAATATCTCCCTTGTAAATATTGGCCAAATAATGAAAAAGTTAATAGATACTTACTATTTAAAGGAATTTATGAAATAAGATTTACTAAAAATAAATTCCCACTCATTTTTCAATTGTAGAAAAACAAAGTCAGGTTCTTTTTTTAAGTTTTTCGAAACAATGGTGTGTTTATTAATATAATACATTGGTGCTTGTTTATACAAACAACAGGTGCTCTTTTTTTTTTGGAGCACCAATATCATATAGTTATTTTTTATTTATTTGAAATCTTGAGAACCGGTGCACTTTGTAATTAAACATCCCAGTGCTTTATATTATTATAGATGCATCGGTTCATTTTGTTTAAATAAGCATGACATAATTTTATTTTCACATAAATTATATATTCATCTTAAATGATCTTTTAGGATGCATCCACATGACTTGCAATACTCCATACTATACATTTTCCGCTTAAATTCGCCTTATTCTTAAAAAAATATTGTTGATTTTTCTCAAATGGATGGAGAAGAACTTATAATATCAAATGGATAATTATTCAAATTCCCACCTATTCCATATTGCTCAAAGTCCATCACATAATTCTCCCTTTTCATCTCTAGTAAGTTCAAATTTTATTTATATTTCTCTTATCTAATTGAATTTACTATTTTGTCCATGTCAAACTGAATAAAAATGTATCCAAGTTTGCAAGATCATGATTCAAAATCAATTTCAGATGAAAAAAATATTCCACAAGTTAAAAAATGTTGAAATCTCTTATCAAGAGTAACATACTGCAAGTTGTTGGTAGATGAAAATTGACAACCTCTTTACTCTGACAATTGTCACATACCATCTTCCAGCTGTAATCCTAGGTCAGCAATGGTAATAATTGTTTGGTATAATGTAATTTGAACAAACCAATTGCATTGTGCTTACTAATATCATCGATGTACTAATGTTCAATATTTTTGAAATTAGGATTATGATGATGAGAGACCTACCTATCATCTTCCGTTGCACCCCACTACAATGCCAAATGGAGAGAAGGATGCAATAAGAGAACAACTCGGCGAGGAAGCATACCAAGAATGGTTGAATCAACCACCTATTGAATTCCCACTACATCCATATTGACCGATTAGGAATGACTACAAGAATAGTAGTTCTTCACAAGTTGGAAATGGAGTCAATCAAATATAAGTTGATATGGATGATTATTTATGGGATACGACTACCATGCAAACAATGTTGTTAGATGAATTCTAGAATGATGAGCTAGGGGATGATGCTCATATCACTGATACTTTTTTCAAAATCCTCAAATATGCTTCCACCACCCCTCTCTTTGGACCTCTCTGGTCAAATTATATCCAATTGGGGACAAAAAATTTATTGTACAACTTGAAAGTAAAGTTTGGCATGTCAAATACATGTTTGTTAGGAATATTGAGGTAATTGACCATCAAGTACCTTATATTTTGAGAAATATTTTCACACAATCAACATTAAAAATGGTCAATTTTATGAATTTTAAATGGAATTGTACATCTATATTCCCCACTAACTGTTGGTTATTCAAAGATAAGGTTCTTTCGAGTGATAATGTCTTTCCCAGTACATGCAAAGAGGCAAAGAAGATGTTGAAAATGTTGGGTGTTGAGTACATATCATATCATGAATGTCAGAATGTTATGTAGGAGCATCATCAACCAAAGACACATGAGATGACAGTACAATGCTTAGTGCGCCTTTTGACTAAAATTTTAAATTTTGAAAGATGGTGTATCTCAGAGAACTTCTGAGTAAAAAATGAATGAGAGAAGTTAATGGGAGGAGGTTGAACGATCATGTAAAAACTAGAAGAGATCATATCGTGCTTTAGTTATTTCATTTTGGCGTGGATCTGAAGATTCACTTTAAATTGTCTGTCATAGACGTTTATGTAATAGGACTTTAGTAGTTGTAGAATTTAATTTCGACCAGGTAGGTAGTTGGAGGAACCCTGAGAGGACCTCTTGTATAAGTAGGTGATTTGTATACCTGAATAAGGTTAGTTGCATATTAGTAGGAAATAGTTGTTACTGTATGTAGGTTGGTTTTATCATCCGATATCCATTTACATTTGACTGAATATAGCAGAGGGATATTGACCCAATGCCTGGTGTTGCTATTGTTTGCAGTTTCTCTGTTATTTTTTGTTTTCATGAATGAATGAGTTATGTAGTTAAATATATGATACTGAGAAGTATTGGGATAAGTTTCAAATCGTTTCTCTTCATTGATTTCATGCAAGGTGTGCATATAGTTCATAAGGAGTGTGTCGACGGAGTTTGTTACGAATCAGAAGCTTAGAAGATATAACATGAAACTTCCATTGCAAAGAGTGAAAATGGATTTTTGCAAGGTGTGCACAGTCACCCACAAGAAGTTAAGTCTTGCATAGGAATCTATTGTAGGGAGTGCACAGATTGGAAGTTTGACTAAGTTTCAGAGTAAGCCCTCTGAGGATTCAAAGGGTCTGAGAGATAAGTATCAAGAGAGATAGTAGGGAGAATTATTCAAAGGGAGTGAAGCTCTGAAGGTTTCACAAGTCATCATCTAAGATCCGTCCAGGAGGGAATGCGATTATTGTAGATCATTAGATCTGGGCAAAGCACATGAATTTTAATTCTCTGCATGCACATAGGAGAAAGGATTCGTCAAAGTCCTAAAGAGGCCAGGGACTATCCATCATCCATAGGGATAGGTGGCGTAAGATCCACAACTTCAGATCAAAATCACTTTCGTAGTTTTGTGGACAAGGAGAGAGAGAAATCGTTGAAGAGCCAAAGGCCAAAGTATATCCAGGACATTGGTTTCTAGGAGATACATGTCGATAGATCTGAGACTTTGAGAAAATTCACTTCAGAGGATCGCAAGTGTGGAGTGTGTCAAACTCTCGAAGTCCCAAGGGACAAAGAAGATCACAATCATCGGTTGTGGAGAGAACATGGCAAGAGATCCAAAATATTGGAGTCTCAATGTTGCTAAAGGAAGTTGACGTAAATGTAGAAGATCTAGACCGTCAGATCCAGAGGGACCTGTGGTGGAAATCCATCATCTTTGGATGAAACCACTGTGGAAGGAATGAGTGTGTAGGAGTTTGAAAATCCTGAACCCCGAAGAGTCAAAGTGGATCATGGTCGTCAGATCCATAAGGACACATGTAAAAAGATCATGAACTTCAGGTGGAAGTGCTCCAGGAGAAAGGGAGGGTGGAAATTTGAAACTCCCAAAGTGTGAAGAGATGAAGTCAATCATATTCATCGATCGGTGGGAAGAAATGAATTGACAGATTGTGACCTCTTGGTGAAAGCATTCTTGGAGGAAGTGAGTGAGGAAAGTTGAGAATTTCAAAGGCCAAAGTCATAAAGTGGACAAGAGTCGTTAATTTGAGGTGGACGCATGGCACCTGATCTAGAAATTCAGGTACAAAGTACTCCAGGGAAAAGAAAAGGTCTAAAGTGCCGAACTCCCAAAGTTCAGAGTCCCAAAGTGGATCTCGATTGTTGAACATGAAGGAGGATGAGGACCATTGATCTGGTCTTGGTTGAAGGTCCCAAAGTTGTGAAGCACCAAGAGGTTAAGCCTTGGATCAGAACCCAAGGTCATAGGAAAGGAAGGAGCTATCTCCTGTCAGTTTACAATTTGGAATAGGGTGCTAAGAAATTAGGACTCGCTGATAACCATCGATCTGAGAATGATAAATCAATGATGACGAATCATTGTGAAAAGAGGAGGAAGAATTGGCGAATGTGTTAGTTTTCATCCCATTATTTTCAAACATCGTTGATCTCGTCGGGACAAGGGATCAACAAAAATGATTTAAACAAGATTTGGTTGAGCACTTTACAGATTGTGGGGATGGAAGTCTCCGATAAAGAGAGAGCATGTTGATAGTCCGCAATTTCTATGAATTGTTGATTGATGGGAAAATTGGTAACAATCAGATCGTGATTGTGAAATCCCTGAGGGTGATAACAGGGCCTATGTTTTATTGATATTGAAACCAGTAAGCTCTCGAGGAGATAATCTAACTCAAAGATTAATCGATCCTTGATCAAGAGGTCGAGCAGCCCCGTGGGAGAGTAAAGGAGGGCGGTCTGTGTCAAGTGGTATCAGAACCTAAAAGAACTCAAATTTGTACTATGTGTGTGAGAACTAGTCATCAAAATGCCACTGAGGAGATGCATGCAGCCTCCTGTATCCAATTGAGCTATCGAAAGGGAAATGAGGGAACTGCATGCAAGGTTGGAGGCGATGGAAGCATTGTAGAGGAGAGCACCTAACACTAGAGACGTCATTGATGTAGAAAGTGAAGAGATAGAGTTTGAAGAATTTGCATGGGGATATGCTTTTGAGGAATGCTTACTGAAAGTTTTTGTGAAGTTGGGAGCTAGAGAAAATATAAACATCCCAATGTATGAAGGAAGTTTGGAATATGAAGATTTGTTGGATTGGATAAGTTCCATGGAAAATTATTTTCATTATGAATATGTCATTGAGGACAATAAGGTGATACATGTCATCACGAGATTGAAAGGACATGCAACATTGTGGTGGGATGAACTGCAGGATGACATATGAAGCAAAGGTAATAAAAAGATTAAGAGTTGGGATATAATGGTAGCCAAGTTGAAGGCTAATTTCATGCCCAAGGATTATCATATAAATATTTTCAGGAGGATGCAAGACCTGAGACAGAAGAGAATGCCAGTGAAAGAGTACAGAGAAGAGTTTTACAAGCTAAACATTAGGATTGGAAAGAGGGAGAGATATGAAGAGAAAGTTGCCAAGTACATAAATGGCCTACGATATGAAATCCTAGATGAAATCAACATGATGTCAGTTAGGATAGTAGAAGAGGCATATACATATGCATTGAAAACAAAGGAGAAGTTGGCCAGAAAACAAATCCAGGGAGGAAAAGGTAGAATCCTGAATAGAGGTAAAGGATTTGCCCATGATAAGGCACATAAGCCCAAGGGTGAGGATGATAAAACCCATAGTCACTCAGAAATAGGAGTAAGCTCCAAAGGGAGACAACCTAGTGGAAGAAATAATTTTTCCATAGAAAGAGGAAGAAGTAGAGGAGGAGAGATAATATTTTATACCTGTGGAAAACTAGGACAAAAGTCATAGGAATGTCCCAAGAAAAAGAAAGAAAGAGGAGATGAAGCTCACATTTGAGAAGAACATAAAAGGAATATTGAAGCAAAAGGTGCAAAGGATGGAAAACTAGAGGAGGTGTAGAGGAAGGTTCTCTTGAAGCTAGAACCAGAGGTTGGAAACCTAGTGCAGAGGAGCAGTTTCTCCAGGACAACTTACAAGACTAAAGACATAGTATGTAAGGTGATAATTGACAATGGGATCACTGATAATATAGTATCCATAGAGATGGTGGAGAAATTGGAGTTGGATACAACTAGACATCCAAATCCATATAAGGTCTCATGGTTGCAAAAAGGACAACAGGTAATGGTAACTAAACAATGCCTTGTTGAATTTAAAATAGGTGGATATAGAAATGAGATTTTGTGTGATGTAATTCCCATGGATGTATTTCATGTTTTATTGGGAAGAACATGGAATTTTGACAGGAATTTTATTCATGATGGGAGAAATAACACTTACACTTTGGAAAAGAATGGTAGGAAACACATGTTGTTGCCAATAGAGGAGAACAAAGTAAAATAATAAGAAAACTCAAGCATACTTCTCATGAGTGGAAAGGAACCCCTGAGTGAAGTTAAGAAGGAATAGGAGATGCAGTTTGTTCTAGTGAGGAAACCCAGAGTGGTCCTTGCAAGTACTTCTATAGATGATTTGTCTGAAGAAGTTCAGGAGTTGTTGGAGAATTTCGCTGACATAGTAGTGGATGAGTTTCCTAACTCATTGCCACTTATCAGAAGCATCAGCCATCATATTGAATTGATACCAGGAGAAAGTATTCCCAACAAAGAAACGTATAGATTGACACCTTAAGAGAATGAGGAGGTAAAGAAACAAGTCCAAGAATCATTAGACAAGGGTTTGGTTAGAGAAATCTTGATTCCATGTGCAGCACCAACTGTGTTGAGTCCAAATAAGGAAGGAGGATGGAGAATGTGTACAGATTCAAGAGCCATAAAGAAGATCACCATCAGGTACAAATTTCCTTTTCCTGGGATGGATGACTTAATGGATTACTTAAGTGGATCAAATTGTTTTTCAAAGATAGATTTGAAAAGTGGATATCACCAAATAAGAATGAGAGAAGGTGATTAGTGGAATAAAACCTTTAAGACAAATTAGGGGTTGTATGAGTGGATTGTTATGCGATTTGCCTTAACAAATTCCCCAAGTACTTTTATGAGACTGATGAATGAAGTATTGAAGGATTTAATTGGTAATTTTGTGATTGTATATCTAGATGATATATTGGTCTTCAGTAAAACTAAAGATGAGCATTTGTGACATTTGACATTAGTGACGAGGATACTACATCAGGAGAAGTTGTTGATAGATCTTAAGAAGTACTCTTTTATGAATACATAACTCATTTACTTGGGTTTTGTGATCTCTTCAAATGAATTGAAGATGGATCCCAAGAAGGTCATATAAATCAAAGAATGAACATCCCCAAGGAGTATGTTTGAAGTGAGAAGATTCCATGGACTAGCCAATTTCTATAGGAAGTTCATTAGAAACTTCTGTTGAATTTGTGCACCGATGATGGATATAGTGAAGAAGAGACGCAAGTTTTTTAAATGGACAGAAGAAGCTGAAAAAAGTTTCAATATATTGAAGGAGAAGATAACAAAATGACCAATTTTGGTCTTGCCAAATTTCGGGAAAACATTTTAGGTAAGGTGTGATGCGAGTGGAGTTGCGATTGGAGAGGTTTTGAGCCAAGAAAATAGGCATGTTTCAATTTTCAGTTAGAAGATGAATGAGACTAAGGGAAAGTACTCCAGATATGCAAAATAATTTTATGCCATAATTCAAGCCTTGAAGAAATGGAGGTACTACCTTGTTCCAAAGGAATTTGTTTTGTATAGCAAGAGCCAAGCTTTAAAATTCATAACCAAACAGGAGAAGTTAAACCAGAGAAATGCTAAGTGGATAGAGTTTATGAAAAATTTAAATTTTGTCATTAAACATATTTTTGGTAATGCTAACAAATTTGTTGATGAATTGAGTAGGAGATGTCTAATTCTGTTGGAATTTCAGGTCAAGTCCTTGGGGTTTGAACACCTTAAGGATATGAATTGTGATGATCCATATTTTAAGGAAACATATGAAGAATGTGAAAATCATGTGCTCAGATACATAATCCAGTGGACATATTACATGATCCAAGATGGATTTTTTTTTAAATGTTTCCAATTATGCATACCAAGTTGCTCGATGAGGGAAAACATGTTGAATGAAAAACACAGTGGAGGTCTAGTAGGACATTTCGGCCATGACAAGACATTTGCACAATTGAAAATTTCATAATATTGGCCAAGAATGAGAGAAGATGTCAAGAGGTTTGTGAATAGATGTAATATTTTCTAGTATGCAAAAGGAAAGAAACAAAACACTGCATTGTATCAACCATTTCCTATTCCAGATAGGCCTTGGGATGCAATAAGCATGGATTTTATGTTGGGATTGGAAAGAAACCATAGGAGGAGTGATTCCATATTTTTCATGGTTGATAGTTTCTCAGATATGACACACTTTATCCCAAGCCAGAAGACTAGTGATGCAACACATGTTGTGATTTTGTTTTTCAAGGAAGTTGTGAGACTTCATGGATTTCGCAGGAGCATTGTTTCAAATAGAGACACTAAATTTGTTGGTAATTTTTGGAGAACATTATGGAAGAAGCTGGGGACATAAATATCTTTTAGTTCATCATATCACCCTCATACACATGGAAATATTGAGGTGGTAAATGGGATTTTAGGAAATGTTCTGAGAAGTTTGGTCACTGAATATCATAGCCAATGGGATCAAATTCTATCACAAAAAAAGTTTTCATATAATAACTCACCAAACAGAAGTACAGGAAAAATACCATTCCAAATATTCTATGGGATGATGCCAAGAGGGGTATTAGAGTTGAGAGACATGGAGAAGAGTGAATTGAGAAGTGATGGTGTAGGAGACTTCACTGCAAAAATGTAGAAGCTTCATAATTAGATCAGGGAGTAGCTGAAAAACAACAATGCAAAGTATAAACGTAGGTTTTATCATCACATAAGAGAACTTCAATTTTAATTGGGATATCAAGTCTTAGCACACTTGAGGAAGGAAAGGTTACCAAGACGAAGATATAACAAGATGAAATTGAAGAAGATTGGACAATGCAAGATCCTAAGAAAATTTGGTAACAATGCTTATGAGATAGAGCTACCAGATGATGTGGGAATATCACCCATATTCAATGTTTTAGACCTGTATCCTTATAGGGAATTTGACGTAGAGAGATCAAAATATCAAGATAAAATTCAATGGGAGAAGCAGATGTCTATAGTAGAAAATCCATAGATGGAGAATATAATTCATCAAAGAATTAGCAAGAATACTAGGAGGAAGACCTATTTTGAATATTTGATCAAGTGGACGGGACACCCGTTAGAATATGCCAATTGGGTAAGTGAAACTAATGTCCAAAAGGATGGAAGGTTAGTTTAGGAGCTCATGAACATGAGTCCATGATTTTTCTGTCGAGAGGATTATGATGCAGGAGCATCACCAACCACATCCACATGGGATGACAACATAGCTCTTAGCACGCCTTTTAAGTAAACTTTTAAATTTGGAAAGATGGAATATCTCATAGAACGTCTGAGTAAAAGATGAATCAAAGAATTTAATCGAAGTATGTTGAATGATCACATCAAAACCAAAATAGATCAGATGATCCTTTAGTTATTTCATTTTGTCGTGGATGTAAAGATTCTCCTTCAATTTTTTGTCACATACGTTTATGTAATAGGAATTAAGTAGCTATAGAATTTAATTTCGATCAGGTAGGTAGTTGGAGGAAACTTGAGGGGACCTCTTGCATAAGTAGGTACTTTGTATACATGAATAAGGTCAGTTTCATATTAGTAGGAGATAGTTGTTACTGTATGTAAGTTTTTTTTATCAAAATGTAGCCATTTACATTTGAATGAATATAACAGAGGGATATTGACCCAATGCATGGTGTTGGTACTATTTGTAATTTCTTTGTTATTTTATGTTTGCACAAATGAATGAGGTATGTCGTTGAATATATGATACTGTGAAGTATTGGGATAATATTAAAATTAGTTCTCTTCATTGATTTCATGAAAGGTGTGCATATAGTCCACAAGGAGTGCATTGAAGGAGTCTTTTTTGACTCAGAATCTCAGAAGAGATAGCGTGAAACTTCCATTGAAAATATTGCAAATGTATTACTGCAAGGTGTGCACAGTCAACCGCAAGAAGTTAAGTCTTGAGTAGGAATTTAATGCAAGGAGCGCATAGATTGGAAGTTTGACTAACTGGCGGAGTAAGACCTCTAAGGAGTCAAAGGGTCCAAGAGATAAATCTCAAGAGAGATAGAGGGGAGAAATTTTTGAAGGGAGTGAAACTGTGAAGGTTTCATGAGTCATTGACTAAGATCCATCCAGGAGGGAACGTGATCATTTCAGATCGTGGGATTTGGGCAAGTGCACGAGTTTTAAGTATTTTCATGCACATAGGAGCAAGGATTCTCTGAAGTCCTAAAGAGGCCAGGGACCTCCCATCATCGAGAGGGACAGATGGCATAAGATCCGCAACTCCAGAGAGAAATCACTTCGGGAGTTTTGTGGACAAGAAGAAAGAGAAATCATCGAAGAGACAAAGGTCGAAGTATATCTGGGTCGTTGGTTCCCAAGAAATATTTGTTGATAGATATGAAACTTTGGTAAAATTCACTTCGCAGGATATCGAGTGTGGAGTGTGACAAACTCCTGAAGTCCCGAAGGCCAAACAAGATCACAACTGTCTATTCTAAAGAGCACGTGGTGAGAGATCCAGTATATCGGAGGCTTAACGCTATGAAATGAAGTCGACGTCGACGGAGAATATCTAGACTGTTAGATCTATATGAACACGTGGTGGAAATATGTTATCTTCGTGTGAAACCACTCTGGGAGGAACGAGTGTGCAGGAGTTTGAAACCCCCGAACCTTGAAGAGTCGAAGTGGATCGTGGTCGTCAGACCCAGAAGGACACACATCGAAAGATCATGTACCTCGGGTGGAATTGCTTCAGGAGGAAGCGAAGGTGGAAAGTTGAAACTCCCAAAGCCTAAAGAGTTGAATTCAATCATAGTCTTCATTCAGTGGGTGGACACGTGTCGAAATATATTTAATTCTAGGTGAACGCATTCTGGGAGGAAGTGAGCAGGGAAAGTTGAGACTTTCAAATTCCAAAGTTCCAAAGTGGACTAGAGTCATTGATTTGAGGTGGACGCATGGCACCTGATCTAGAAGTTCGGGTACAAAGTACTCTATGGAAAATTAGAGGTCGAACGTGATGAAATCCCGAAGTACAAAGTCCCAAAGTGTATCTTGATCATTGATCATGAAGGGGGATGAGGATAATTGATATGGTATTGGCTAAAGGTCCCGAAGTTGTGAAGCACCAAGAGGTTAAGACCTGGGTCACAACCCAAAATCACATTCGAGGAAGGTTCTAGCGCCTTTCAGTGTGAGATTTGGAATAGGGCGCTAAGAAAGAAGGACCCGTGAATAACCATCAATTTGAGAACGAAAAATCGACAGTGAGGAATCATTGGAGGAAGAGGAGGAAAAATTAGCAGACGTGCTAATTCGTAGCCTACTATTTTCCAATGTTGTTGATCTCTTCAGGACAGGGCATCAATGACCACAATTTAAAGGATATTTGGGTGATCACTTTACATATTGCGGGGATGAAAGTCTCTGATAAAGAGCGAGCATGTTGGCAGCCCACAATTTCTGTGAACCGTCAATTGACGGGAAAATCGGTAATGATCATATCATGACCGTGAAAACCCCGAGGGTGATAGAAGGGCCTATGTTTGTCTGATATGGAGACCAGTAAGCTCTTGAGGAGATAATCTAGCTGAAATATTAATCAATCCTTGACCGTGAATTTGAGCAGCCCCATGGGAGAGTAAAGAGGGGAGTCTACATTAGAATGATTGTATTCTATATAGAGGAGAATATGCATACAATGGGATATGTCTGAAATGTCATAAAGAAAATAAAAATGTTAATTTACATGGTCCTCCTCATAAGATATTGAGGCACATGCCTATAATCCCAAGGATTCAAAGGCTCTTTCATTGTAAATAATTATGTATTTTGAAGGGATGGCATGCCTCACACAGAAGTGAGTTAGGAGCTATGTGAATCCCAAGATATTAAATAGCCATGAAGCATATACATGATACATGACCTGAAAATTTCAAGGATGAAGTACGAAGTCTACGACCTAGAATAGCCATGGATGGCGTCAACCCATATTCCCTACAAAACACCAACTATTCTATTTGTCTTCTAGTAATGATCAATGGCAATATCCCCCCATGGCTTTCTGGGAATAATGGACATCTTATGTTGGCTCTTATAGTTCCTAATAGAAGACAAGTGTAGAATATAGATGTCTACCTACAACCATTGGTAGACTAATTGAAGGAATTATGGGAACGGATACATGTATACAATGTATCAAGACCCATCACAAAAAATAGGAGTTTTTCATTGTATCGAATATGTCCTTACACCAGACATGATTATCCAGACTTAGGATTTTTCTCTAGTAAATTACATGTTTATTTATTTGTTTATATACAAAACAATATTTTTTGGCATATTTAATTCACTGCAATTGATATGATATTCAATGCTAACGTGCTCTATATATATTAATAATTTTTCATGTCTTGTAACAAAATGGTTTCATGGATGTTAATTTTTTAGACCTTATATGAGGGCTAGCTGGTCCAACCACCTACAGAATCCAATGTACAACTAATCTGGGGTATTCCTCCTAGAACAAAACCTTTACAGAAGAGAAACATCCAAATTCAACGGTAAACCATAGAAAACCCAAAGGTCTACAATAATGAAACCAACAAAATGTATTAGAGCATATGAGACAGATAATGAGAAGGATATTACAAAACTGTTCAATGAAAATGGAGATCATATGTTCGATGATCCAGAATTCTTTGGTAACTATGTTGAGAAATTTCCCATTTGGATGAAATGGAAATCTATCTTTTATGATCTCCCGTATTGGGAGAATCTTAAGATTTCCCACTTACTATATCCCATGCATATATTTAAAAATGTTTCACCTTCTTTATGGAGGAACATATCTTCAAAATAAAGTGACACATTGGCTGTTAGGAAATATCTTCTTTCTTCAAAAACTAAAAAGAAACATTGACCAAGACACGGAAGTAGAGGAGAGGATGGTCCCTCTTGATATTTCGAAGGAGGTTATGTCCCATGAATTGGGTGTCAACATGCCTTATTTATATGGGTATACACTACGACACAACTTCGTTGTGGCATGACATTTGTTGGGGTTGAAATCACATGACAATTTGAACCTTCTAAGAGTACGTATGTCAAAAACATGATTTTATTATTTTTTTAAATTTGTATGCCATGGGATAAAGCATAATTAATTTTTTATATGTTTACTTTATAGCTTCATTACCCTTTGATTATGTTTCAATGCATGAACCATGACTTCCCCCATGACCTACAATGTGCCATATCTAAATTATTTGCATTTGTATGTTGGATCACATCAAAGGAGATTCATATGGATAACATTCC
>JZKD02S0736526.1:823590-842100 GCA_000966675.3 Picea glauca | reverse complement strand
TATTTAAAAACAATTATACTTATTTTTTGAAATACACATTACTTAGTTAGAAAATAATTTTAAAAATATTTACAAAACTTCTTAAACAAGATCTATCAAACACTAGAGTTAAAAAATTTCTTAATGTGCATTTGTTTTATCATTTAATTCCATGTATTAATTCCTTTATATTAAATTTTATTTGTTATTGTCACTTAATGTAAGGTTAGGTGACAACATATTTCCAAAAGCATCTAAGCAATCAAATTATATATATATATATATATACACCACCCATAGACATCTACGTAGTCAAACACCAATCCTAAACATGACTACATTGACATGGATCAATTTTTGGTGTGTATGGTCTAAAGTAACCTTGACTGCCTCACTAAAAAAATTCATCGAAATCCCTAGCAAAATTTGACTCTCTTTGTATATATATTTTTTTATTTATAAAAAATATTAAATAAAAGTTTACATTAATTTTTTTATTATATTACAAAATTCAAATATATTTTATACTTTTTAAATAAAATATTTTCTTTATTTTTTTTAAATCAATGAAATAATTTTTTTATACTTATAAAAATACTAGTAAATGTGATAAAGCATTTTTTTTTTTTTGTTAATTGGTCTGGGCCTTATTGGCATTGAGATTAACCTTTGGCTTGAGAAACCATGACTTGGGGGCATCTAAGACATCAAAATCACCCAGCGCCGGCCTAAGACACATCAACCTTTAACATGGTTGGATTTTTTTGTCCCTACAGGTTTCGAACCGGTGACTTTTCAACATGAAGTGGCTTAATAACACACTCCATCACCGACTGTCCTACACCTCGAGAACAATTAAATCATTTTTCTTGAAAACATTAACAAATACAATTTTTTAATTAAATTTAAATAACTTTTAATTATGTAAAGGGCCAAGTACAATTCCACTTCATATTACTCTTAAAAATTTAGTATATTAACTTTAATGTTATGTTTTGAATTAAAGTAAGTTGGCATGTGGGTGAATCCATGCTTTAACCTCACAAGTGTGTATCAATCCAATTTTGGTATTCTGCAATTTTTACAAGACCTAATACTAGCCATACAAGGATTTAGTGTGCCTTTCATTACTTGTTACAAGCATATAGGGGTTGAGTGGTATATTTTCGAGCCCCCTTACCAACTTGTTGGAGCTCACTGCATGAGGAAAGTGTTGTGGGAAGAGTTGTAATCAACCTTTATATTTTTTAAAAATAATGTGCAGTCTACCTACAACTCACCACCAATTGTATATGGCCATAATTGCCTCTATATTACCATTGCATATACCAACACTCACAAACGAATTTCGTCTTCCTAAGTGACAAAATAATATATGATAACATGCGGAAGAAACATATCAATTAGGGAGAGTATTATAGGAAATCCAAGTGAATTTTTAAAGGGCATATAAATTCTCTTGTAAAATAAACCTCATGAATTCACATTACATGAGTTTGTATGGCATCAACTATTTCCAAGAATACAATGAACTCGTTCCTATTTTAAACATTAATTTAATTAATAAAATAAAATTAAAACTAAGATGCATGCATTGAATATAATGTAATAGTACGCAATGGCAAAGAAAAAATGTGTAATTGATAGAAAACACAAAATGCATAAATTAGCACAACATGCGACAATACTAAATGAAAAACACTAATACATGCATCTGAATGAAATATTAAAGTGAAATCCTAATAATTATTATTAATAGCAATATTCGTTGAAAGTAAACCTTATGCTAAAGGATAAGGTGAAAGAAGTTTTAACTAGATTTACATATAACAAACACTATTGGCTAATAAATTATGTTATTGAAAACACTAAGGCATGGATCTACTCCATCATTTAAAAAAAATATAAAATAAAGGTTTTGTTTAATTGTTGTATGTTTTTGTTTTTTTAGTCGGAATTTGGTAATATAAATCCACATGAAATTATAACTTTTTATTATTTAAATTACATTTCTAAAAATTCCTGAAACATTAAAATTATAAAAAATTAATCACCCAAATTTAAAAATCCAACAATATCTCACCATATTTTAACAAATATATCTGAAAAAAAAAACAAAAACATAACATATTTAAACTGAAACAAATATATTTGATAATAAATTATGTTCTTAAGAAAAATAATGCATAAATCCACTTTATCATTTAAAACAAATATATAAACCATAAAAGATTAATAAATGTAAAAAGTAATATAATAAAGAACGTGGAAAAAACCAAATATTGATAATAGTGAGAGGGAAGAGAGTAAAGACACGAAGGCCAGCTTTTGGATCAGGTGATCATTCGAAAGGTGTTGGAAAAATATGAAACTCACACATCATTACAAATATCAAAGGACATGATGCAACGTGCACCAGACCTTTCAATAGGATTAATAAAAGAAAAATAAGAGCACAAGTAAAGCTAGATATAGTTCAAGATTACACACACTTCTCATGTTATAATTTGCAACAATAATATAAAATAGCTAAGATATACAATGTTGTGAATTAAATTTCAAACTTGGTTGATGACACGTCGATCCATTCTAGATATTCGACAAAAAAACATTAATGGAAACCAAGATGACACGGGCTTCAAAGAACGATTATTCTTGAAAACTCTAGCTTATGTGATGTTTTAAAGCCTATAGAGTATATTTCATATACCTAAGCACTCATTCTTAAAGAATATTATCTTAGATTTGACCTCGTTATACAAAATTGAAATTCAAAAAGATATTTTTTAACCCTATCGAGAGTATGTTTGCCAAAAAATTGAGTCAGAAGCACTAATCCTCATCCACTTCAACGAAACATTATTCCCTTTCACCATGGTAGATTAGTGTGCCAATACATATGTGATTACAACTACATTAGTGAGGGATGTTATATGGTTTTCACTCACTAACCCATAGTATTTCATGATAATGGCTGATGATGACCAAAGATGGTAGGATGTTGGTTGAAGAATGTGACTAATAAGGTATCAGCTAAGTTTAAGTTTTGTTCAAAAGTAAAAAAATAAAGTAAGGTGTCAAGTTATTTATATATATAAATTTTTGATATTAACTTTATTAATATGGGAGTGTAAACTTTGATATGCAGGTATAGGAAATGCAGGATGAGAGTCTATCATGTCCTACCAAAGAAGTAAGGGAAAACAAATTTAAATATTAAAATGAAATCAAATGTTATCCTGGCACAAATCACAATATTTCCTAAAGGTTCCTGTGATCATTTATCAAGCGGATCAATGCTTCAATCTTCATTGTATAATTAATCTTTGTGATTGATCAAATGACATGTAATGCTTCAATCTTCATTGTATAATTAATCTTTGTGGTTGATCAAATGACATGTAATGCTTCAATATTCATTGTATAATTAATCTTTGTGGTTGATCAAATGACATGTAATGAAAGTTTACAAATGAAATACATTAACAATAATTGAAATGTATGCAAGGAAATAAGATCTACAATTTAACTAGCTAACTAAGAGAAAATGAACATAGCACAGCAAGAGTTAGAAATTGGGGATCATACAAAACCTAGCACACACTACGAAAAACATTACAAACTACATGAGCATTGACGCACATGAACAAAATATCAACAATTAATTATTATGGAATGAAATTTGGAGAATACAAGTACCCAAGCATGATTTTTACTCCCTGTTACAATAATGTTCTTCTCCATCCTCCTTCGTTCTATGGTTGTATATATACAAAGAAGAGCAATGGAGTGGATCAAAACTAATTCCCTCAAATCAGAACTATCAAAATATAAACAACTTACAAGATATCATTTATCTCAATTTTAGTGGATCCTCCTTGCACAGATAACTCAAGATCTGATGACAAATTGTTTTTCATAACATGAAAGAGTTGAGAATAGTTTGATTTGATCTCCTTTTTGTTAGGTGAATCCATTTGGCTGAAACATTGGAGAAGACGATCGTAACAGAAAATCTAGGAAAACCTAGTTTATAGAAACAATTGTATCTCCCAAACCATTCACTTTATGATAAAACTCCTATGCTATACACAAATCAGGATGCTTTGCACAAAACCCATGTTTTAGATTTCATAGATTTGTATTCTTCGGCTTAGAATCATGCATGAATCTCATTGTTGCTAATATGACACATATTTGAATGAGGAAATTTGACCATGAGTTGGAAGCTGTCATGTTGGACTTGGGTATGAAGTGATGAACACCACACCATGTTAAGTGTCCTAGTCACAAAACCCAATTTATGGAATTTTCCCTAAAGATGTGTGGATATGTCAATCATGGAGGTCAGGTCCTAGAAGTGAACTGCTAGTACTGAAATTGAACTAAGAACATTTGTTATCAACAATATTATTCAAAAACATTTTTAACTTACTAAAAACAAAGGAAATTTTAAATATTAACAGCATCAAGCTTCCCATGAACATTAGCTTCATAAGTATGAATATATATATAGTAATAGTCATAGTAATTGGGTATAGGGACAGGGTACAATGACCAAGAAAGAGACCAAATGATGATGTAAAATATGTCAAATTAGAAAGACAACATAAGGTTCATGAAAAACAATCGTTATAAAATTTTACATAGACAATATTACATGGAAAACATGCATTTTGTCAGCATTATGTTGAGAAAAATATAAAAAATATAAATAGAACACCCAAAAATGTAATATCTCTATCACAAAACTTGATAACATGTGGATCAAAAGTTTCACACCAACGAACATGGAATTTCAAATGAATAGTACTCAAGTCTTTTAAGATAAATTCTAAAATATAGAGGACCTTCATGTCTCTCCATGACCCAATGAATAGGAATATGAATATATCCTACTATTTACTTCAACACAACAAATGGTAAAGCTAAATAATTATATTTACCCCATCAAATAAATGGAAAAATGAATTAACAATATTTTCAACCACATTTCTATCATAATCATCCACCCCCAAGGCTTACAAAAACTACATAATTCATGGGATTCCATGTTACACTAATGTGAGCATCCTGAACAACATAACAACATCAATGGAAAAAAAATGTGTGTTCCTACCATGCCACCAAAAGATTAGGTTCATCCACATAACCTCACAAGTTTCGCACATTGTATCCCATGGAACTCTCGTCAATCCATTCCCCATTCCACTTTTTCGATTCCCCGTGCTCACATTGGTAGTGAGCATTTTTGTAACACAACTCTATAGTATTCTAAATATTCTTAACATGTGAAGGAAAGGATCTTATTTATAGTGACCATGTATTCTATTTTTTTTCTTCAAAACAATGGTCCAATACTTGAGAAATCTCAAAATATTTATGATCAATCTTCTCTCTAGTCATCAATTTTGACTATATTTAGCATGCATAAGTTTTTTAATCTATTTCTCAAAAAAAGTGGATCACTCAGTGACAATATGTGTCGATATTTAAGGTAAATCACTTATTTTCATTATTTATATGTTGGTATTTATGTTGCGTCGCTTATGTGTGTCGATGTTTAATATCATGTGTCATTACTCATGTGCATTACTAAAGTGCATTGCTTCTATCAGTTGCTTCTGATGCATTGATTATGTGTATCTCTTAAGTATGTTTATTATGTGTGTTTCTTATACTACATAACTTATGTGTCACTACTTAATGTTATTATGTGTGTTTCTTATACTACATAACTTATGTGTCACTACTTAATGTTCATAGTTTATGTATTTTTCTTACGTGTCACTTATTGTATCTTTGGTAAGTCTCTTAAATGCATGATTTAACATGGCGTGTCTTTTAAATGTGTTTGTTATGGTTCATGAGTTGCAATTTATGTGTCCTTGTTATGGTGCATCGGTTATATGTGTCACTTAAGTATATTTGTTAAGTGATTTGTTTATGTATTTGACTTAAGTACATTGTCTATGTTAGTCTCTTATGCATGTGCCTTCCTAGATTACAAGGAAAGTGATTTTATAATTTTCACGTTGTATAAAGAATCAAGAGATTTCCAAGAAGTTGTTGTGTTCCTTAATCTGAGTTTATGGTAAAAAGTTATCACTCTAAGAAGTTGATATGTCATTTTAAATATTTAATTTACATTATAATAAAATTAATAATTACCTTTTCTATGAATCAACTGTAGTTATAAGGTAATTTATAAGTCACTAAATTAGTAACTAATAGGTCACGTGTTGAAATCCCATATTGTAAATGGGATGCAAAACATTAAAAATGAGATGCATGAAATTGAAATGGGATAAACAAAACCTTTTGCTGCCCCAATTTGTGTCTCAATTTGCATTTCAAGTGAGAAATTAAGATAACAGGGTTGGTTGGGAAGTAAAAGAGAATCAAATGGGAACATTGGTGTTATAGAGGATGCAAATATAGATTCTTCGAGAAACACCTCTAGGACATAGAATCTCATACAAGATATGAAAGTGTCATGTATGATAAGATAAGGGTAAGATAAAAAGATACAAATGCAGTGAAGGATGAGACACATGAGATGCCCCCAGTGTGTCCTCTTTTTCAATATAAGGACAAGGAAAAAATAAAAAAAATAAGCATTTCCCCAAGATGAAAAATGGAATGCTAGAACCCTTTTTTTTGGTAGTGAGACAAAGGAACCTATCCCACTCCATTACATGCTATAGGTTTATCACAATGTATACAATTAACCAACATTTAATGAAACTTTTTTGTTTTAGGCATGATAATATTGGTTAATATGTACTTATCCCACAAAGTAAGAGCATGCCTTAGCCATAATATTTTATGAAACATTCATGACATTGCCAATAAGTGATTAATTCAGTGTCACCATCTTGGGAATAAACATTATGAAATATATATTCATAGGATCTTTAGATGATTATTTAAATATAACTTCTTAATGTACATATAGAATGTCAAGATCATCAAATTTCCATGTGTTTTTATATAGAATTTATACAAATATAATTCTAGAATAGAAGACTTGGGATTTTTCATCACCATCAAAGGAAATTTTTTCTCATCTAATTATATGTAAACTATTATGGATATTCCAGTTGTCAATTTGTCACAACATATCTGATAAAATGCTTAAATGTTTATTTTTTTTTGTAAACTATCTACACTGATTTATATTAACATGAAAGAGAAAAGTGTACAATATTTATGTAGTTGTTATTCCACTTGGAAAACCAGACCCATAGAAGGGGAGCACTTGGTCTGTCCATATTTCCTAGAGATTAAAAAATAAATAAACAATATATCATGATATTAGAATACAAAACTATCCGCCGAAAAGTCAAGGAGGACTGGGACTCCGGGACCCAGAGAAACTCAATCAAGCAATGGGAGCTAAAATCTGGTGGAGATGGCTAAAAAATCCAACAGCTGCCTGGGCACAATTGTGGAAACAAAAGTACGCCCCCCTCACGCCGGAGGATCAGCTAATCTGACACAACAACCGAATACAGGGCTCCCATATCTAGAACACAGCTTGGCAGAATCGTACGCTGGTACAGAATCATGCCTTTTGGGAGATAAGAGATGGAGGAAGCACCCTATTCTAGCAAGACTCATGGCAACAATTCAAACCATTGGACGCAATGGAGGAACTATCTGATCTCAAAAGAGCCCTCCACCAAAACACCTCCCTAAACGTTAAGGACCTATGGAAACCACAAACACAGCAGCAGAGGTGGCGCCAATGGAAGACCTCCAATCGAGAGCTCGAGATCCCAGAAAATCTCAATCTGCAGAGCTGACAATCTCAAGCCATGCGTAGGAAAATACTCTCTCGAGAGGGACCAAACATCCTACGGTGGGGGTACTCCACAGCTGGCCTCTTCAACATCAAGGAAGCTTATTTACTGCAGGGAAATCACCAGGGACAAACAAAGGAGCACATTTGGAGTAAAGTCTGGAATCCCTCTCTCTAGCCTAAGGTCTCCACCTTCCTGTGGCTCATGGTGCACAATAGAGCCTTAACGTGGGACAATCTAAGGAAAAGAGGCTTCATTGGACCATCCCTCTGTGTTCTATGCTATCAATAGGAGGAAAATAAAGAACACCTATTTAACGGGTGTCACTATAATCAACATATATGGGACCGAGGAGCGCAAACAATGCGCAAATCCAACCAAAATCGGAGCAACATCAATGATACAATCGAGAACTGGGATCATAGTACCTACAATAACCCTATACTAAATCTCATATCGCAACTTTTTCCGGGATTTATTCTCTGGCAAATTTGGAAGGAAAGTGACAAAAGAATATTCCACTCCCAATCCTCCCTACCAGAGACAACCTGGGAGAAAATCAAATCCCTAATCAAAGAAACAATCAGGAGTAAGTCTTGGGCAGAGGAAGATCTTCAATGCAACCCAGAGGAACAATGCACTCTTCAAAACTGGCAGCCCATACTAAATAATCAATTGGGACCAAGGAATCATAAGGGTTCATCGACTAGTCCAACTAGCTGGACTCCCCCTCCAGTGCATTTCATCAAAGTAAATTTTGATGGGGCCTCCAAAGGAAACCTGGGAACAGGAGGATATGGGGTCGTGCTCAGAAACTCCAGCGGTGAAATCCTTGGTCTGGATGCAGGATTCCTAGGGGACACAACCAACAACGTAGCTGAGCTGACAGGAATACTACAAGGCCTCCAAGTAGCCATGGACAAAGGCTATCAAAAAATAATCCTAGAAGGGGACTCGCAAGTCATCATACGACTAACCACCAAGATTCTCCATTGTTTCCATCCGGACAAAATCTCACCAAGCTGGAGACTCTATGGTCTGCTCAAAGACTTCATCCACCTCCTCCAACCCCATCTCAGCATCACTACCTCCCACGTGAAACAGGAAGCAAACAAGGTGGCGGACTACCTAGCAAATGAAGCAGTAGAAACGAAAGTGGAGCACTTTTGTTGGGAGGCTCACATCTCACCAGATCTAGAGATCCTCACCCGATGCCAAACTCTGGCCACTAAATACCTTCAATCCCCAGATGGGGTGACACGTTGCGCATTGGTGCCACACGGGAGCCAGCTGGGATGTGGCATTAATGCATCTACCGGCCAGTGTCCCCTCTGAATTTAACTCGCCATGAATATTAGCAGGAGCATTCAAACGACGAGGCCTCTCGCATGAGGGAGGAGTACCAGCAAGCCTTTATGGCCATGGTGGTCATGCTAGCAATAGTTCTCACTGCCCAATTCGACAGAGAAAAGCGCCAGTCGCTCTTGGCAGCCTTCGCTCCACTGGAACAACCGAATCATCGTCGTTTCTTCATCAATTTGTTAGAGCATGGGGTAGTATCAGGTGACCTTGCTAGTGTTTTGGAGCCGAGCGAACTTTTGGGGAAGCACTCTGGTACTCCACTAGACCCCCACCATGCCTAGATCGTGAGGGAAGCCATAGAGGGGAGCAACATGGTACACTGCAAAATCACGGTGACATCGAAAGAAGAAATTTGAGAAAGCCATAGCAATGGCAGCCCGACGGAGGAACAAGACGCCACGAATGCCTCCAATGGAGTATGTGGAAGAAGTTATTCCAGAGGAAGGCATGGAGAGTGTCCCCGAGCATATGCTGTTTACAGTGCCGTATAATTGGAACCTGCCCTCGGATTTTGGTCCAGACAGTAAGCCTCCGTCTGCATGCATTTTGGTCGGTTCTAATGCCACTCGCTTCGAAGAGCCTTTTCCCACCTACTACGTTGAAGAGGAGACTCCTCCTGAACCACCCAGGGAGGCGACACGGCAAGCACATGATCAACACATGCACATACATCAGGAAGCAGCTGGAACCACTCCCATGGAGACAATTGACAGCCATAGCCAGGAGCAACCATTCTTAGTAGACTTGGGGTGCCTCAATATCATTTTTGAGGTGAGGAGCCTACTGGATGACCAACTCTTTTGCCTCGCGCAAATTGACCAGAGACTCGACATGCTCTTCGCGGCTCACTCCAGAACCCTTCCAAAGTGACAATGCCCAACTTGCGCGTGTGCCTATGCCTTCCCAGCAGGATGGCGACAAGTGCGCAGGCTCAAAGGTTAATTGATGTTTAGAACTAGAATTTGCTTTTTTTGCTATAAGCTAGGCTTTAGGCCTGTTAGTTTTCAGTTTCCTTAGAACTAGTTTATGACATCTAGTTACATTCTCATGACTGATAGTCCTGGTTTCCTTCGAGCAGGACGATGCACTGTCAATTTTGCTAATTCTGTGAATGGGGTAACACATGGCAAGGGATGTCCAGCTGTCCTAGTTTCCTGTTTAGGTGGGACAACTGGCATCCTAAAAAACTACTAGATTTTGTTTATAGTAATATAACAGGCTCCACCTTTTTATTTACAAAAAAAAAAGAATACAAAACTATCAACAAAAATATCATGATCAGAGACTAAAGCAAGGGAGGATGGTCATTAGCAACTATAACCTAAGGTTGAGTAAAGTCAACCTTGGTGAGGTTCATGCATGCAATATTCTCAATAAGAAGGTTGATATTTTGTTCCATGAGCTTGAACTAGATTTGAACTTCATCAACCTAAAGGAGGAGATATTTGTGAGCCTCATTCCTCTCCACTAGCACTTTTCCATAAGATTTTTTATATGTGAGTAAGCATTGATTGTTTTATAATATTTTGATTCCCATGCATGATATGCCCCTAGATCGAGAATCCATAGCCAAAAAATGTTTTCACTCATAGCTTAGTCTTATATGAAGTGTCACAAAACATCAACATCTTCTTCTACTAGGCCAAGATTTTACCTAGCTTTGGGGGGAGTATGAACCTGGTAATCAATGACAGAGTCTTGTTTTTTGTTAAAAACTCTCTCAAAACCACATTCCATCCATGTTTTCCTTGCGAGCAATGATGGGAGTTTCCTAAATACATGATGTGGGACCAAAAAGAAAGACAATATGGGAGGGAGCACAAAAGGAGAGTAGAGGAAAAGGGGAAGGACAACAAAGATAGTGAAATGGAGGAAGGGAATGATGAGATTCCATAAGATGAGGATGGAGGCTAAGGGTTCAACCAAGGAGGATGCTGAATGGAATTAAAATATCCCACATAAGCAACTAGAAACAAAAGGAAAAACATGAAGCTTCTATCACTTTCCATAAATAGTAATGAAAGTTTTCAAAGATCGAAAAGGTAGGGAAGGACATGGATAATCAACATAGTTCAAGGGAAGGAAATTTATGGAGAAATATTATCAGGTAGAGGAGGATTCCTATTTAAATATGATGGAGGGAGGTTCCAGGTGTATAGGGGAGAGATGAGGGCGTGATGGGTGTGCATGTACCTTGAGGATTTTTCATTTCATGGGCTTGCATCCATACCACCCAATTTGGAGGAGATATATCCTCTTGCAAAAGATAATTTCATTCTTTGTTGAGAACTGATCGAGAATATGGATCCCATCGTGAGACCAACAAATGATGATCTTGAATCCATACCGCCCAATTTGGAGGAGATATATCCTCTTGCAAAAGATAATTTCATTCTTTGTTGAGAACTGATCGAGAATATGGATCCCATCGTGAGACCAACAACTGATGATCTTGAAGGATTTCTTCATTTGTCTCTCTATCAATGACCTTTTTTTCATATAATTTGACATGATATGGAATTACAACCTCAATATTGGAGAGGAGACGACACATACACTGTAGGATACTTCCAAATGCAAGTTGTGGGATTCCTTTCAGTGAGGAGAACCTTGTTGAAGTTTTTTGAGTATCCAAATGATTATTTGAGAATCAAATTCTACAATAATTTTTTGGAAACCTTCATAGATGGAAATGTTAATACCTCGTTCATGATCTTGCAGGTCTACAACACTATTTTCAAAACATATATAGTTAGTGTAGAGCTAGACATAGTCTCCTTGGTCATTACGAGATATACCTCCAAAGCCAGTGGGGCAAATGTTTCCTTTAGAGGCATCGTAAAAGTTGATCTTGATAAAGCCAACAAGGGGGATTCTCACAGAGTTGGATATTAACCAAGGGATCTATGCATTTACAACCAAGGTAAGAGGTGTGGTGGTGAAGATGCAGGTCCTTGAGAACACTTGCTTATTGAGTAGAACATTTCCAATATTGGTCTGTCTAAGGGGGGAAGAGAGACATTTCCCAAATTTTGCATTTATGTTTTCACCATATAATATCCATCTTCATATGCAAATTCTTGAATATTATGTGATTCTATTCCCTCCATATTTTCCAGAGCAAGAACCCAGGAAGAAGATGACATGCGCAACTGCGGATGGGATTGGAGAAGGAAAAAGTTATCCAGTTTCGGGAATGCTACTATTGTTACAGTTTGAGCTGAGAGAAAAAATGACCCCATGATCTCATATTGACAACTGTAATGGGAGCGAATATAGGAGGTATTTGATTGATTCTCCATTCTGTTAGTAAAGAGAACAAAAGGAAGGGAGAAAAACTCCACGCTGAGAGAATTTTTCCTATGTCAGTATTTTTCCATGGTCTAAGATCAAGAGAAACAAGGAAATTTTTGGCCATAAGTTCTGTCGCCAAATATTTATCCAGATAATTTGATACGGTTGGTTCTTACGGCTTGTTACTAGAGGATAATCTTCTTGGCGTTTGAAAAAACATGTTGGATTGTGTCCCAAGTGGAGCATGTCCTATCCTGTTTGACTTATGTTTTTTTCTGTTTGAAAGTTATTTCCAAAAGATATCCCAATCTAACCATGGTGGGATAAGATGCCATTGGTTCTTAGGAATATAGGTTAATCATTGATCATTCAGCTTCGATGGAAGCCAGTACTACTAAATACATTTGATTTCTTCAGTGAGCATATTGTTATTTATAACTTGGAAGTTAGGGAGGTCCTATAGATTTGGTTGTTTCCTCCATGCATCATCTCATAAAAATAAATGATGGCCACCTCATATTTCCCAGAAGAAGTGTTGATGGATAATATGATTGTTATTCCAGGATAAGTTTTAGATCAGGGACCTTGAAATATTACCTTCTAGGAGAATGAGATCTTGTGGTTTTGTGTTGAAGTATTTCTTGTTCCAAATTTTGTCCCACGGGTCATCCTTGATTTTGAGTCACTGCCACGATGACTTATCCCCAAGAACCAAGATGAGGATTTTCGAATCCTTTATACCAAGGCCACTTCAAAGCACCGGATGGAAAATCTTGTACGAAGTGACTGAAGTCCATTTTATTTATTTATGAGCTCCTCCCTCGAGGAAATTTCTTTGGAGGTTATAAAAAACTTTCAAAATAATTTTTTGGGTTACCAAAGTATAAAAATGATATGATAGATGACCATGTCTTGTAGCACAAATTTCAGTATGACAAGGCATATAGGGGAAGGAGTGAATGAAAATACCAATTGGAAAGTATACCTTCCATTTTGGAGTGAAGATATTCAAAAGAGGAGTTGTGGAGGTTGTGGAGAGAATTTTCAGAAACAAGGGCACCTAAGTATTTGGATGAAAGGAAGTTCCATTGGAATCCAATAATTATGCTAATATGGATCTGAATAGAATGATAAGTGTTAAATAAAACTAAGATATTTGGAGTGGGTTATGGAGGTACTTGACGTGTACATGAAGTAAAATAGGACTTGATTGATATCCTTTACTTCACACATTGAAGGAATTCCCATTAGCATGGTGTCATCATCAATTTTTTTATGAGAGATAGGAAGATCATCCCCAAATAAATCTAAGGCCTATGTTTTTGTTTCTTGAAACTATAGCCTTGAGGACTCTATCTAGACCATATTTCATTAAGATGAAGAGCAAAGGAGAAATAATAAGTTCTTGTTGGATACCACGTAAATGGGAGGAGGTAGTCTAGGGGGATCCATTCAATAGGATACAAAAGAAGGAGAAATAGGTTAGAGACACAATCCATTTGATCCAGAGGGAAGAAAAACCAAAGTCCATGAGGACATACTAGATATATTTCCAACTATTCTTTTCAAAATATTTGGACATGTCAAGTTTGATGATCATTCTAGGAGTCTTAGTATGTTTGAGAGAGTGGACCATTTCATAAGCTAGGATGATGTCATTAAGGATTTGGTGGCCCTCAATGTAGCACTCATTTTTGGAAAGATCGGGTAGGGGAGGAGAAAATTTAAGAATTTGGCTATGACTTTGGTGATGATTTTGTCGACAACATTGTAGAGGAAAATTGGCCTAATTTTTTTTTGATCCTCTACATTTTCTTATTTGGGAATCGAAGCTTAGAAGGTGGCATCAAGAACAGGAAGAAAATTTGAAAATTTACGAGAGTCCTCCACAAATGACCATACATATTTTTTGATGATAAACCTATAGGCCTGGATTATGTCTGTGGTGAAGCCATCCAGACCTCGTGATCTACCTTTGGGAATTTCCATAATTTCCTGCTCAATGTCCTCCAAAGAAATTAGATGCAATAGAGCCTCATTAAGTTTCCATGAGACAAGTTTGGGAATGGGACATGTGAATTTATGAATCGATGTCCTTCTATCCGATAAAGGTTTAGAGACGAGAGTGTTGTAGAAGTTAACCAATTATTTTTCCAAATTGGAATGTTCTATTAGAATGTTTCTGACTAGGTCTTTCATGGAGGTAATATGGTTGTTTTTGTGTCACTGCATCTATGATCAATGGAATAATTTGTAGTTTTTTTCACCTTCTTTGAGCCATTAAACTCTATATTTTTGTTCCCAAAGAAGTTCCTCATGTCTTTCTCGAGTTTCTAGTTATGTATGGAGTCAATATTCCTCTTGTATTAGATTCTTTGATCGACCATACAAGATTGTAGTTTGTTGGATCTGCTCCATTTGATTTTCCATCTCTTTCTTCGCTTTAAATATTTTCCAAAACAAAAATATTCCAATTTTTTAGATGGATTTTGATATCCCTGAGTTTCTAATGAAATCTATACATTGTGGAGCTAGAGTTAATGTATACTTCTTCCTACTGGAGTTCAATATTCTGTTGGAAGGTAGGGTGGTCAATCCAAAAACTTTCAAACCTGAAGTGGTGATAGATGGGGCTTCCATTGAGGCCAATTTATAGCTGGATAGGCCAGCGATATGAGCATCCATCCTTAATTCCACTTGATTTTCCCCACCAAATCAATTGTCCCATGTCTGCAGATTGTTGGTTATTTCTGCATCAACAAGATTCATATTGTGAATGATCTCATTAAACTTTCCAGAATCCTGATCAAGTCTTATAATTCCTCTTTTGTTTTCTGCAAGGGAGTTCATGATGTGAAAATATCCCCTCATGACCAAATGATTGTTTTTCATTATATGACTAAGGTCTTGGATTGAGTTGAGGAAGTGTTTTTTTTCAAGGAAAAATTGAGCACCATACACATTGGCAAGATATCCTAATTAAAAGAAGCTCACCAGATGAAATCTAATGGAAAGTGAGCGTTGGGTGAATAATAAATTTGAAAGGAACACTATCTTTAGGTTCCAAAGAAGAGCCATCCCTCTTGTTTCTCCCTATGTATCAACCAAAATTTCTTCATATCCTAGACAAATTCTAGGGGACAGACATGAAATGAAGGTGTAGAGACATTTGGTTTCTTGTATCATTACAATTGTGGGTTGTTCTTTGCAAATTTTACTCTTAAGTAGCCTATGTTTTCTTTTATCATTAAGTTCATGAATATTTTGAGACACTTTATTCATGATATATGAGGGGGATTTGGAGGAATATTATCTGTCATCACCCCTATGTGGCCTGAATTGACGAGGATTTCTCCAATCTCTTGAAGAAGTTGCTTGTTTCTTCTATGGCATCTTTTCTTTTGTTCTTTTCAAATTTTCATGTTTCCATTGGAGGAGTGAGTTATGACATCTAGGCAGGAGGTAGAGGATTTATTGTCTTGGGAATATGGTTTTTTTTTTTCTTTTCTTCATACAAGGGAATTATTTAGGAGTTGAACTTGTTTTTCAAGAAAGGAGTTTGGATCTTGGCGCTCACATGCAGTAACTATGGAATAAAGATATAATTTTCCAAGGTCCATCTCTTCTCCATCCTTAGATTCAATTTGTTCTATATCATCCTCTTGCAATTCCTCTTCTTTATCTTTTATCTCTCCAGAGTTCTAATCCATTTTTTTCTCTACTTAGAAATGTTGTCAAAATTGGCAGGTGGACTATGGTCTTTCAATGGATCTTGTCTTTTCCTAGTTTCATTTTGAGGGATTCATAAGCCTTGATTCTGATTATGTCTCTATTGGAATGAGGGGGATCAAGGTTCGTTTTGGGACTTATTCTTGTTGAAACTTGTTTAAATCCCTTGGGGTATTTGGTGGAAGATTTTTCCTAGTTGGTGGTAGAATGTTTTTGGGGAAATATTGAAAGAGATCTTTGTGTTTGGGGCATTTATGATAATGGAAGGGAATGAATTCATATTCAATTGCTTTCATGAATTCATTAGCATGATAGCTTAGGAATATTGACTCCAGTAGGTCCTCTATCATATTCACTTAGACACAGAGATGAGCTTAAGAATAATAACATCCTTATTTGGTGATTTCAAATATTTTCACAAAAAATCCCAATGTGTTGTCGATGCCTTCCAAGTGTTGTAGGAAAATCTGCCTGCGGACAAGTAGATCGACCTCTAAGGCTTGACCTTAACCCTAGACAGACAAATGCTTATCATGGACACTGACTTCCTTTCAAATATATCTAAGCCTAATGCATGAGAAGGAAGGATGATAGAAGTACCTTTTAACCGACGTTTGTCCCTGCACGCTTTGAGTTGCGCTCCAATCCTTTTGCTCCTCGGTGAGGTCTGTGGGAAAAATGAGATACGACCACTTCCTACTCTACTAACATTAGCTTGAAAACATATCTATCAACGAATGATAAGTTTATGCAACATCAGACACAAACTAGAAAGAAACAGGCCAAGCTTTTCATATTAATAAGAATGACGACAGCAATGCTTACAATCGTAGATGCGAGTGCAACAGCTTCGTCAAGTCCTCTTCGTCTAACCCTTGCATGAAAGATCCACAACCTGGATGACAACAGCTTCAATGATTGCTCTCCTTGGGCTGACTGCAAGTTTCCTCCAAGATCGTAAGTTCCATATGCTCCATTCTTCCCCCTCTTCATCACCATAGAGCTTGCTTATATAGGTTGGGAAGGGATTAACCACTTGAGTTATGTTTAGAACCAGTTGGAAACCTCCTCCTTGGATCAGAGATCTTTTGACAAAACCAAGAATTCGAGTTCAGTCGCCTCCCAAACTCGAATGATTCTCCCCTTATTCTTCTCACCGGGCTAACAAGTTACCCAGAATGGAGAGCGCTCCCTCAGAAGGGGCATTAGAGTGCTAGAACGCTCCAGAGAAGGTCAAGGGAAGCGCCAGCGCTTCAAATCTGGGCAACGCTTCTGCAAAGGGATGGAGAAGCGCTACAACACTTCTGAAGCATGGTAGAGGGGCGTCAACGCTCCTCAGGTAGTTTTAGAGGAGCGTTCCCCTTCCAAACTCTTAATTAAGAAGCCCTCTTAGGTGTTAAGAGATGTTTGTCTTCAGTGAACCAGTTTCTTCCTTCAAACCAAGTACATAAGATGTTTCAAGTGCCCCTTTAGTTTCGTCATTGTGATAGGATGATTCAACAATGTTTGCGACACTTGTGACAAGTGAGAGGCATGTGCGACACTTATCCAGTTGAGTGATTTTGAGGTGTAACAGAATGCCCCCCAAAGTATGAAGTCAGAAGATGCAGACTGATGACTGAAGTACTTTGTAGATGCTCAAGCAAGGGTTTAGACTCGGATAACCTAACGGAAGCTGCACAAAAACATCCAACCAATATCATGACATATATCAAAACCCAAGGCAGGCATACCTATGCTTGGGAGATCGAGACTCGTGAGGTATGGCCGCCATAAAATATACTGCGGATCCATAATTGTATTGACAAACAGGGGTATAGCCACCAAAGATACAATGTGGATCTATACTGTAATTACTCAAACTGATCGTAGCCACAAAGAATACACAGTGGATCTACGAGATGATAAGACGTAGCCACGACCAATACAAAGTGGATCTATGTAGCAGTGCATGTGACATTATCCAATAGAACTCCTTTGCAACCTGGGTGAAGCATATATCAAAGTGATGGCTCAACCCAGGGTCTTCATACCAATCCCAATATGGTACGAATATGACCATGTGAATGGATGTCTTGACGTCAAACATGGCAGAAACCACTTGATTACCGATCAATGAGGTAAACCGTTAACAAGTGCGGGGGAGATCACCATTAATGTCGATGATTCCCAAGGTACCCTAGTACATTCCAACGAATGTGAATAGATGAGCTAAGGTCGAACACTCATGGAATCATTCGATCAGGGGTCAATGATGTAAACCCACTGTCGAATGTGAGGAGGCCTGCCATTGAGGCATGCAGGTCTCAAAGTACTAACTGGTTTCTAAGTCTAATTCCTG
>JZKD02S0736526.1:799192-813184 GCA_000966675.3 Picea glauca | reverse complement strand
GTAATTGTGGATTTACTTTCTAAGGCTTCCACGCAGTAATTGTGGATTTACCTTCCAAGGAGCCCGAGTGAGTTTGACCAATGTCTGCTCCAGGTACATTTAGACTACCCGTCACTGTCACCTTGTGTAAGAACCTAAATATTATGGCCACTAAGGTCACCAATTCGCAGTCAACCCCTGGGCGGGAACAGTCGACAGTTCAATCCGAACATAAGGGTAGGGTATCAAGCCCGAAACCAACTAAGAAGCTTCCACGCAGTAATTGTCGATTTACCTCAAAGTGATCCCCATAATACGATCTTACCACCACACTCAGTTAAACCACAGAGGGTATTCCCCATAGCTCTCCTGAACGCAACCTCGTGCGTAACCCCTGTGTGAGAGGGGGGTCCCAGGCAGACTTATACGACAATTGGATTTACTCTCCCTAACTCAGGATGCTATTGTTTGTTTTGACAACTTTGGAGAGTTATGCTCACAGCCTAATCCAAAGTACTACACCTATTCTACTGTTGGTGGAGGATTCTATCAAAGAAAAAGTTCTAGATGAATTTTAATCAGCGTTGATTTTAGTGGCTGTTCTTTACGCAAAGGGGTGCATGGAAGTGAAACAAATGGAACTAAGACTCTGACCCAAAGAGTGGATCAAGCATGATAAGCAATCATTTCCTTTCGATGAACATCTAGCTAAGGGAGAGAGAGAGTTCTTTCACTATCAAGCACAACTACGAAATGCTTCCAAACAATTCTTTTCTTTATTTCAATCAAATCCTGATGTAATGCAAAGCTTTTAAGTTCCTTCTAATATGCTCAATCAATCACTAATATATCTTTCTTGTTTGCGTATGAATGATGATCAATGCAATCACAATGTTTATCTTTGCTAATTATCTTCTTGGTATAAATGATAACCAAACTAGCATAAGCCAGAACACACAAACAATACACCCTTCATAGCAATCAAACAAAAAATGAAAGAAACAATCAAAGAAAAAGACAAACTTCACACCTAAAAACAAGAGCTGAAGAACAATGATTGTGACTGAAATCAAGATAAAGAGGCCTATAGGTTGTTGATGATCTTCACCAAGGTTTTACTCAACTGAAGAGAAAAGAAAAGCAATGTATAAATCTCAAGCTTTACTCAACAGGAAAACTCAAATGAAAATAGGTGAAGAAGGCTACAAGATCCAATCAAAAAGGTGTTTGTTCTTCAACAAGACTGATGTCAAGGMTAAACRGGAAGAAGAATTGACTCACTAGATCACTCAGCAAAAAGCCACAGAGGCAAACCCTAAAAAAAATGCAATTGTGAAGGGTTTTTGGGCCAAAAGGAGGCTGGCGCTCTGTTGCCAAAGGCAAAGAGCATTATAGCGCTCTGTGTAGGGCCACAAAAGATGTTGGTGCTCTAATAACACTAGGTCAGGGGCGCCAGGGTCTGAAAGTCCCAGAAATGTCAAAAAATTTCAAAAATTGAGATCTGAACTTGAAAAATATGCTGAAAGTGACAAGGTAAGGGGCCAATCATCTCATGAAACTAATCAAAGAGGGTTAAACCAAGTCTGAAACAATCAAGGGACAGAACAAGGTCAATGAGGAGAAAAATCCAAACAAAGGGTTTTGATTCACGGCTATCTCCCCAGTGGAGTCGCCAGTTTCTGTTGTAGGAAAATCTGCCTGTGGACCAGTAGATCAACCTCTAAGGCTTGACCTTAACCCTAGACAGAAAAATGCTTATCGTGGACACTGACTTCCTTTCAAATGTATCCAAGCCTAATGCATGAGAAGGAAGGATGATAGAAGTACCTTTTAACCGACGTTTGTCCCTTCACGCTTCGAGTTGCGCTCCAATCCTTTTGCTCCTTGGTGAGGTCTACGGGAAAAACGAGATACGACCACTTCCTACTCTACTGACATTAGCTTGAAAATAGATCTATCAATGAATGATAAGTTTATGAAACATCAGACACAAACTAGAAAGAAACAGGCCAAGCTTGTCATATTAATGAGAATGATGACAGCAGTGCTTACAATCGTAGATGCGAGTGCGGCAACTTCGTCAAGTCCTCTTCGTCTAACCCTTGCATGAAAGATCCACAACCTAGATGATAGCAGCTTCAATGATTGCCCTCCTTGGGCTGACTGCAAGTTTCCTCCAAGATCATAAGTTCCATATGCTCCATTCTTCCCCCTCTTCATCACCATAGAGATTTCTTATATAGGTTGGGAAGGGCTTAACCACTTGAGTTATGTTTAGAACCAGTTGGAAACCTCCTCCTTGGATCAGAGATCTTTTGACAAAACCAAGAATTCGAGTTCAACCGACTCACAAACTCGAATGATTCTCCCCTTATTCTTCTCACCGGGATAACAAGTTACCCAGAATGGAGAGCGCTCCCTCAGAAGGGGCATTAGAGTGCTAGAACGCTCCAGAGAAGGTCAAGGGAAGCGCTAGCGCTTCAAATCTGGGTAGCACTTCTGCAAAGGGATGGAGAAGCGCTACAACTCTTCTGAAGCATGGTAGAGGGGCGCCAGCGCTCCTCAGGTAGTTTTAGAGGAGCGTTCCCCTTCCAAACTCTTAATTAAGAAGCCCTCTTAGGTGTTGAGAGATGTTTGTCTTCAGTGAACCAGTTTCTTCCTTCAAACCAAGTACATAAGATGTTTCAAGTGCCCCTTTAGTGTCGTCATTGTGATAGGATGATTCAACAATGTTTGCGACACTTGCGACAAGTGAGAGGCATGTGCGACACTTATCCAGTTGAGTGATTTTGAGGTGTAACACCAAGATTTCATAATCCCATAATTTATATTGGACCGAGTAAAGATGGATCCAGACTGGGGTGGCTATAAAATAATCCCTTTAAGGAATGAAGAATTCGATCGATTGTCTAAAATACAACCTCGCATAATTGTAGAAATATGGGACATTCTCAAAGAATTGATCTCGGTATTACGAGATAGAAAAAAATGTCGTAAAGAATCCCTTTGAGGACAACTTTAGATTAATTTGTCCCTTGGGTTTCTAGTTTTCTTTGATTCACCACGTGAGGGTGTTTTCTATAGCCTAGATACCCATGAATTTTCCTATGAAGGCTTGATATTGCATAAAGTGTTTGTAGTTACCTATATTTGAGGAAGTAATTTCATATTTGGATTTTTCTTCAACTTTTGGAATGCAGTGAGTTGTTGCTACAAATTTTATGCAACTTCAATGATTTGTATTTTTAATAACTATATATTGATATTCATTTAGGTATTTCCCCTTGTTCATGGCCTTGTGTTCTCTATGGCGGCTTCTTGTTGTCTCTGAATCATTGTTGATGTGGTTTCTAATTGAGTTATTGTTGGTGGGATCTTTCCATTGTCTAGAAATAAATTTAGTGTAGGAGGAAGCCATGCCCCCCTTTAACTGAATCCATGGAGGGATGAAAACAAGACTACATTCTCATAGAATATGGAAACCTAAAATCTAGTACTCTCATATTATTATTTCAAAGGTTCGACATCAAAATTTTTATTTGTACATACTAATGCCTAAAAATCAGTAAAATATGTTTCAATTTTTAAAATATTGAAATCTTTATTATGAAGGTTAATTTCCTTTTAGATCTCAAATTATTTAATTACTGGTTTTCTTCTTAAAATTTATGAAATAACTTAAATGAAAAAAATATGGAGCATAAATAAATACTTACACACTATCGAAAAAGACACAAAAGATATAACCAGGGAAAGCCAATATAGGAGTTTAGTGTGTGAGACCACTCTACTCTATTTTCTTCAAATGTAAGTACAAATAAAGAGGAAATCTCTATGGAGTTTCCTTTGATATTATGGCCTATATGGATACTATAGAATCTCTCCTCCTCTATGATTCCCTAAAAATATCACTCCTAGGTTCTCTTCTCAACCATGAAACAAATACAATGCTAAATAATGGATCCCATTCTCTTCCTAGTGGCCCAATATTTAACATTTCAAGATAGCCATATAGGGATGGGGTTTTGACTTCCTGAACCCTTGATTGTGATCGTTTTGTAACTTCTATAATATTATTGAAATTCCATACGTGAATATCCCCATATGTGTGAGTACTAGGAGATGTTGTGGCATCCATATGTACCATGGTCGTCAACATGGTAGGTCAACTTGTGTGAGGCATAGCTTTCACATATGACTTTTGATCGATGTGATTTTTGCATAAATGGAAAGGTATCGATGTGTTGAAAAGGGTAAATTGGTATGCGATTAATATAATAATTTTTTTTTCCCAATAATTCCATTTGATCCCTCAAAATCGCTCCAGAAGGTTTCAAACCCCAATTCTACAAACTAGGACATGCCATTAAAACTACCCCGTAAGTTTATTCATCAAATTTCTTCCACTTTGAAAGCATTCAGATAGATAAAAAATAATATAATGATCCAATACAAATCATACCTCCCCATTTAGGGAGGCGTTTGGTCCCCAAAATATTTACTGAATGAGGTGAGGAAATTTTTCCTCTACCTTCTCATTGGACTCCCACTTTGATTTACTTCGAATTTATCGTTTCAACCCAATTTTACAAAGTTTGTTGTTACCCTCTCTTATATTTCTATAATTATTCTATAAAAATATGTAATTTTCCAAATCTGCATGAGAATCTTGTGCTAAGTCTTGTGTGTAATGTAGGCCCTGCCCCTCCTTGTGATACAACATGGAAGGCTTGTAGAGTTTGTGATTCACTACATTAACTAATGATTAAATTTGCATGTATGGAGGTATACTAAGTATACATGTGTTATATACCACCTTCTCCAATATATCAGAAGGCCCATACCACAAGGCATTGATATTCTTACCAATACCTTGTGGTGTTTCATCATTAATCTATTACAAAAATCTATCTACCAGTTTGAATGACTTCTTGGTTATGTGTTTATCATTTATGGATTGTTATTTTTCTTGTGACTTCGTCAAATTCTCTTGTAATTGAAAATATATTTTCTTAGTATTATCAACATCTTTTTATCTTCTCCATGCATCTCCAAAGAAAGTTTCAAAAGGTGGATCTTACTGGTGAAATTTTGGAATTGAGTTACTATTGGTGAGATATTATTATAGATAAATGGAAACTTCTATTAGTAATGCTGGAAAATATCGAAAGAAAGTTTCAAAAGGTGACTTAATATTAGAAGTGAATACTTATCTATTATAAGAGTGGTATATGTAGATCATATTTTCATCCAAGGTCTTTATATGCTTCTTACTATAACCCCTCAAAGGTTGCACCGAAGTCCCATTCACTACTTCTCTACGCCCATTTGTTTCTGGATGGAATGATGAAGATATCTTCAACTTAGTGTCCATATTATCTCACAATGTAATCAAAAATATATTGAGCAATCTTGTATTCATGTATGAGATGATTCTCCTTTGTATCCCAAGGTGCATCTAGGCCTATTCAAAAAGCACATTTGTTGATTACTTTCCATTTATGGAATTTTTGCAAGGCATGAGACTGTAAATGTTGTTGAACCTATTGACTAACACAAATAGATAGTCATGCCCCTTCCTGACGGTGGGTAATCCTCCCACAAAATCCATGGAGATTTGTTCCCATGATCAAGTGGGTACATGTAAGGGATATTATAGACCTTGTTTCATGTTACTAAACTTGTTGGTACAACAAAGTATACATCCTCTAAGATATTGTGCTACATATTCTTGCATTTTTGGCCAATACACATACATCTGTAAGTTGTAAATTGTCTTCCCAATACCAAAATGTCCTACAACCTTGGAGGTATGAGACTCTCTGATAAGATATAGTCGTTCAATTTTGTGGACATAAATCTTGTCGAGCTTGTAGAGTAACCCATTATGGAAATGATAGTCAACCTTGTTGTCACCTTATTCTATATGAATTTGGCCTTGTCATTACTAGAACACCTCTTTGAATTCATCATATTCTATGTATGCATATATGTATGCATCATAGGTAAAAGGATCCATGTGCATGAGAGTTCCCAAAGATGTAATATTGGATTTGGGTGGCCTTGATAGAATTTCTTCAAACCTATATGTGTTTCCCTTATTATACTTGATGACTAGATGAAATTGTTGTAAAAACCTCATCCAATTGTAATTTCTACCTTGTTGTATCTTACTATGGGGCCTATGAATAATATAGTGGATCGTGGTTTTTGTGGATGGTAGTATCTTTTCTCATAAGATTGTGCTTCAACTTCTTGAAAATTTCAACCATGCAATAGAGTTCGTCATCATAGGTAGGGTAGTTGAGAATTTATCTATGAAATATTTTAGAATTATAGCATACAATCCTTCCTCCTTACATCAAAACTCCTCCCCTGGAATATCTAATTGCATTTGTCTCCACTTCAAAAGGCCATTGGAAGTTCGGTAATGCAAGAAATGCTCCTTAACTAATCTTTCTTTTCATCTCATCGAAATCCTTATGTTGACTATTCCTTCACTAGAATCTCTTACAACTCATTGTTATGGTGAGGAGTGGTGTATCTACCACTAAAAATGAAGCTATAAACTTCTACAAGTATTTTTCTACCCCAACAAAAATCCTAAGTTTAATGACATTTGTAGGAACTAGCCATATAATGATGTCCTCCATCTTTTTCATGTTCAACAACACAGGTATTCCAACAGAGGACGAACACCTTCAGTAACCACTCACATAACCAGATCAAAGATTAGCACACCAATGTTTTCATGTGGTAAAAACCCTATCGGGAAACATCCACGGCCCCAGCCAACACAACCACTTAGAGCAGTTTATTACTTCAAAAGAAAAGGATTACAAGGAGATTTTACAAAGGAGTTTTTCATAATCGATCGTTAGAAAATGACCCTTTATTCTCTTTAAATAGAGATCATGGACAAATCGGGTGTTAAGCCACAGATCAATGGTCGTTAAGATCGAGTAGAGTACGAACCATCAAATCACTCTATGTTGGGAACATATCAGGATCGTCAGATTTCCTAACTACAAATCCATACTAACGCATACTAAATAAACACACTAAGAAACACACTTTTACCTAATGACACATTAGACCAAGTAGATCTTAACTAAATCCTAAGTATCTAAATATCCTAACATCCCCCCTTAATAACAACTTGGGATATGATTGAAGGATTTACAATGGTGACACAATAGGAGAAGGATGGAGGCATTAGAGCCTATCCCCCCTTAATGACAACCTCATGAACTCCTAACATAGATCCAAGTTTGGAAAACTTCGCTTCTATAAGAGACTTTGTGAAAATGTCTGCAACTTGATATTTTGTAGGGAAAAAGAGCACTTCAATAACTTGATCATGAATGATATTTCTGATGAAGTGCATGTGTAGCACGATGTGTTTTCTATGCTAATGTTGAACTGGGTCTTTGGCAGGCTTGATGGAACTCTAATAGTTGCACCAAAGGCTAGTTGGATGATGTTGCTGGAATTCAAACTCTGAAAGGATTTGTCAAAGACACAAGGCTTCCTGACTTTCATTTATAGTTGCTCAGTACTCTACTTATGCTAAAGAAAGTGCAATAGCATGTTGCTTCTTATAGGCCCAAGTGACAGGTCCTAAACCAAGGTTGAAAACATAACCTACAGTAGAATTTTGATCATCAGGGTCACCGACCCAATCTGAATAAGTGAAACCAACCAATAAAGGAGTCCCCCATTAACTGTAATGTATCTCGAACTGAACTGTACCATGGAAATACTAAATTATCCTTTTAGATTCTTTCCAATGGCTTTCATGGGGTGTTTGCATATATTGGGCAACAAGACCAACAACAAAGGAAATATCAGGACAGGTATGAGTCAATTATAAGAGGTTACCAAATAACTGATGGTACAGGGTGGCATCAACTTTGGGAGAAGTATAGGTGGTAGTAATATTGACTCTAGACTGGAAGGGAGAAGGGGTTGGTTTACAATCATCCATGTGAAAGCGACGAAGAAGGTCACAAGCATACTTAGACTGGGAAAGAAAAATTCCTGCATTGGTTTGCAAAACTTGGAGGCCAAGGAAATATGCAAGAAACCTAAGTCTGTCATTTCAAATTTATTTTTAAGGTTGGTTTTCACATGGTCTAAACGTTTTGAGTCACTACCAGTAAGGGTAAGGTCATCAACATAAAGGACAAGGATTATGAGATGGCGTCCTACTTTCTTGGTATAGAGATTAGGATTAGAATGACATCTAGAGAATCCAGTGGCGATAAGAAAATTGTGCATTTTGGCATAGCAAGCTCAGGGAAATTTCTTGAGACCATAAAGAGATTTCTTAAGGTGAAAAACAAGGCTAGAGTCATTATGGACATATCTAGGAGGTTGTTCCATGTAGATTTATTCTTGAAAATCTCGGTGGAATAAGCCATATTTAACATCCATCTAATGGACCTCCCATTTATGTGAGGAAGCAAGGGATAGAACAAGTCAGGTGAAATTCATTTTGGCTACAGGGGAAAATGTTTCATTATAGTCAATTCCCTCAACTTCGTAAAATCCTTTGGCAACTAACCGAGCCTTGTGTCTTTCAACACTTCCATCTGATGTATACTTAGTTCTATAGACCCATTTACATCTGACAAATTTTCTTCATTTTGGAAGAGGTACAAGATCCCAATTATCGTTTTCCATTATGGAACAATACTCTTCATTCATTGTTGTATCCCAATCTGGATTACCTGAATCTTCTGCAAATGTCTCTGGATCATGAGTTTCTGAAACTTGATCCAAAAGTGAAGCGACCCACTAGAACTGTGAATGTGTCTGACACTGATATGAGGGATCACCGACAAGATCACTAGTTTCTTCTCGTGTTGAACGGACCCATCTAGGAAGCGGTGGAACTACTGTTGGTTCAGGTTCAAAGAACTCATCTGGAGGAAGGTGAGCATGCGGAGGTGGATTTTCATCCTCACTGTCATCATATGAAGAAGAAACCAAAATAGAAGAAGAAACCAGAATAGAAGAAGGGACAAATGTCAAATATGGAACACAAGAAGAAAAAGGCACAACCACCAAATTAGGCTCGCAGGCAAAAGAAGGCACAAACATCGAATTAGGCTCGCAGGCCAGGATATTTTTATCAAATTTAACATCTCTTCTAATAATATTTTCATTACAATGTGGTTGAAGAAGTCTATAACCTTTGACATCTTCAGAATAACCAACAAATATACACCTCTCACTTTTAGGCTACAATTCTTTCCTTTTCTCATCAGAAATGTGAGCCCATGCTATTTTTCTAAATACACAGAAGTGACTTACATCTGGTTTAATTTTACTCCAAGCTTCTTCCAGTATTATATTTTTAAGAGTCTTTGTGGGAGTGTGATTTACTATGTAATTTCAACAATTGATGGCTTCCACCCAATACTTTAGACTTAATCCCTTATATTGGATCATACAATTAGCCATCTCTTTTAATGTGCAATTCTTTTTCTCAGCAGCACCATTTTGTTGTGGTGTATATGGAACAATGTGTTTCATTTGGATTCCCTATGTAGTGTAGTAACATGTAAAATTATTGTTCACGTATTTTCCTCCATTATCTGTTATTAACCTTTGAATTTGATGTCCAAATTGATTTTCTACAAAGGCCTTGTAGGCCAAAAAGTTGTCAAAAACTTCGCTCTTAATTTTTAAGAAGTAAACTCAAGTACGCCTGGAAAAGTCATCAATGAAAGTTAATAAATACTTGCACCCAGAAAAACAAAGAGAATAAAGTGGACCATACAAATCACTGTGAATAAGCTGCAAAGGACCAGAGGCCTACCAAGAGGCACATTTGTCAAAATTTTCTCGATGATGCTTGTCGAGAACACAACTGGAACAAACACCATATCTGCATGAAACAAGAGGAAGACTAGTCACCATCTATTGATTACATAGTTGCTGCAATGAGCGATAGTTTATATGACCAAACTGCTCATGCCAGAGTTTTCTCAAGTTGTCAAACTTGTACAACCTGGTAATATCATCAGTAATTCCAATTGCAAGAACATGCTTAGGATCTTTTAGATCCTTGATTACAACTTGGTGAGCTGAAAACTCTATGGTTTTACCTTCACTTGAATGAGTGATTTTATATACTAATAGAAGGTTACAAGAAAGACTTGGAACACATAATACATCATTGAAATTACCATTTTATACTTGAACTATTCTAGATCCTTCAACACTAAGAGATCTATCATCACCAACAAATATTTTATTGGTGTTACATTCATTTAGAGTAGAAAATATGTCTCTTTCCTTAGCCATATGATAAGATGCTCCAAAATCAATAAGCCACTCATTAGAAGTAGAATTAGAAGTTGTATTGAAAGAGAAACCAGAAGATGAAAGTGCATGTCCAAGAGACGAAGAAGAAGAACTAGAATCAATGATGATGTTGTGCTTCTTCATCACTGCTTCTAAACCTACCATCTTCTTGAAACATTTGGAGTCATCATGACCATCTTTGTCACAAAATTTGCAATGTATGTCAGTCTTCTTACTTTTATATTTTGATCCTTTATCACCACTAGGAGTGGAAGCTATCTGAGTGGGTTTGGGACCCTTATATTACTTGTTGTTTTGATGAGGATGTTGTGTCTTGGGATTCTTAGGTTTATCATTCTGATGGAAAACTAAGGCTTTGTTGTAGGTACCTGCAGTGCTAATCATTTCAAGTTGTGCTAGCTTATATTTCTCTCTAATCAAAGCATCACAAAATTTCTCAAGAGTGGGTTTTTGATAATCTATCCATAGAGCCTCTTGCATGGCATAAAAGGTAGATACAAACATAGAATATGCACTACCTAGCCTATAAAGAATAAGATAGATGCAAGGATATTCTTCTATCTTTATCTTACATTATTCACATAAAGTTTTGAGTGTTTTAAACTTAGATAGATAGTCTTCAATGTAAGAAAAATAACTTGGACTTAAATTTAGTACTTGATTTTCTAAATGTTGTGCTCGAATAATATTGTGTTTACTAAACACAGATTTAATATTTTCCCAAGATTCTTTGGGTTTATCAATTGTTTGAAGGTGGAACCTTAAATCAGGAGAGATGGACATTCCGATTAATCCACGTGCTTTGTAATTCCTATTATCCCATTAGGATTTCTTATCAGCATTAGTGCATGTTGTTTCCTTTCCCAAGGTAATTTGATACAAGCCTTTACTTCTTAATAAATCCTCCATATGGGATTTCCATTGGAAGTAGTTGGTGCTGGTAAGTTAGAGATTACTTGTAGAATCCATATTAAATATGCAGATAATATGGATTTAAAAACTGAAATTGATGCTCTGGATGGAAATATCTCGAAACATTATGTAGTTTAAAAAAAAATGACACTGAAGACAAACTTTGGATGTCAGAGTTATGCCCTTTTTAAAAAATGCATAAATGATAACCAAGGGACCATGTGGTAGTGTAAGTTGCTTTATGAAGTGACCCACTTTTATAAAGAGAATTTGGGATCACTTTTACAAAGAAAATCTGCATGCAAAATAAGTAACTCTAAAATAAAATATTAAAGCTACTTATAGTGATTCACTTTTATACTTGAAGTGAAATACACTTTACAATTTTATCATGAACTTTAAAAAAGAAAGTAACAAAAGAGAGACTTGAACTAAAGACCTCTTACTTAATAAGGCAACTTTTAACCAAATGGTCTAGCAAAACATATTTTAATGTTCAGAAGGAGGATTGTTGTTGTTGAAGATGGCCTTAGAGAGTGTGCTAAAACAAAACTCTTTTCACACAAGAAATTTTTTTTTCTTCTCGATGACTACAAGGGTTAGATCTTGGTTAGCTTACCTAGAAGATGAACCTTTTCCTATATGTTTTTTATTTTCTGAGATAGAAAAAGGAATGGAGAAAAGAGCATACATGGATCTAAACGAATAGAAACCCAGAAATAAATAATACAAAACTGAAACAAAACCAAAAATACTACTCTACAAAAACATAAAAAATGCGTATTCAAACTTTATACCTCCGGATCTGACTATAATCGTCGTATCTTGTGAAAATGGAAACCTTTTCAAGTGAAATGAAATGTGTTCTTGAATGAAATGAGTGCTTCAAATGTAATGGAACAATACTCTCAGCCTAGAGAAGCACGGAAAATGATAGAAAATGGAGATGAGGCAACTCGGCTTCACGATCTCGATCTACAACAGGAGCAGGTCTTCAAACAACCTTTGATTCCATGTTTGACAACATAGGTATTCCAACAGAGGATGATCACCTTCAGTAACCACTCACATAAACAGATCAAATATCAACAAACTGGTGTTTTCACATCGTAAAACCCCTATGGGTAAACATCCACGGCCCTAGCCAACCTGGGCACTTGGAGCAATTTATTAATGCAAAATAAAAAGATTACAAAGATATTTTACAAATGCGTTTCTCATAATCGATCATCAGAAAATGACCCTCCATGCTCTTGAAATAGAGATCATGGACCAATCGGGTGTTAAGCCACATATCAATGGTTGTTAAGATCAAGGAGAGTATGAACTGTTGGGTAACTCTATGTTGAGCACATATTGTGACTGTCAGATTTCCTAACTACAAATTCATACTAATGCATACTAAAGAAACAAACTAAGAAACACACGTTTACCTAACGACACATTAGACCAAGTAGATCTTAACTAAATCCTAAGTGTCTAAATATCCTAACATGTCAGATCTATCTTAAGCTCCCTTTTACCAATCACATATCCCATATACACCAAATATTGTTGAGAAAACTCACATTTATTAAGGTTGTCCAACAAATATTTCTTATTCAGTGTCTTTAAAACCTGTATGACATGTGAGATACGAATGTTGTTGATATTGAGAGGGGGGTGAATCAATATCAAGTATAATTTAAAAACCTTTTTCAACTTATACTTAAACCATTCAACTATATCCAATGAGCAATGAACAATAGTATAAGAGTTACACCAATACACCATAATACACCTTGCACAATATATGAGAAATAATCAATAGTTTTTGTTCAAGGGAAGTAATGACTTCCAAAGGTAGCTATAGATTCCAAATGTAAAGAGAGGGATAAACCTCCAAGAGCAAGATGCAATCCTCCAATATCAAGAAATATTTGAACTCTCCATCCTTTCCCCTTCCGTCCACCCAATAATATATGAGAGATAATAAAACTTTACATTAAATCATCACCATCAACTAATCATCACATAGAACCTGATAATGATTCTTGAGACTTCTTCAATTTCTACAATTATTCAATTCTTGGAGTACTCTAATACTATAGATAATATTACTCAACGTATTCTCTGAAACCCCTCCAATTTTCACTCCTTGAATCCTCCCCAAAAAGAGGTTATAGAAAGAATGGTAGACTTTATTCAATTCTGCTCTGTTCAGAAGACCCAACTTGTACAGCATGCCACACGCTCAATATTTAACATCCAATTTTGAAACTCGCACAGAAGAAACTAAAGTCTGTACTATTTCCAATGCAAGTGGTCCCACTTCATTTGGATTTTGTAGGTATATGTTATGATTGTTTTACTCGGAACACCTGTTTATAGACTAGCTTTAGGACTGGTCACAAACCCTATCTTCCATAGAGTGTATCTCCATAATTATAGCAAATCAAGAGCTAAAATTTTTAACAGAGGTACCTTGATATGTCTTCTCAATACCATAGTTATTTAACCATATTAATCATTCTAGAAAAAAAAGTTATAGAAAAAATGGTAAGATGACCTGAAAATAACATACCTTAGAACACATCACGAAAAGACTTCATCCTCCCTTGAAATTTGGCCTTCTTTACTTCTTATTTCCTCTGAAATTCGACTTGTATAAAAAATGAATGTATAATGATGTTTATTTATACTATTTATGTCACTTCCTTTTAACATTAGGGCCGACCTGACACTTTCTTATTTTGTAATTATTTTCTTTAATTATCTTCAGGGCCT
>JZKD02S0736526.1:730576-786243 GCA_000966675.3 Picea glauca | reverse complement strand
GGGTATTTTTAAGACTACAACCATACAAACAGATGTCCCTCAAGCAATCCAAGAAGGATAATAAATTATCACCAAAGTACTATGGCCCTTATAAGGTGTTGCAAAATATTGGTACAATGGCATACAAATTGGAGTTGCCTGCATCTTCACGAGTACACCTAGTTTTCCATGTTTCATGCTTAAAGAAGGTTATAGGAGACAAGATCCCAGTTCAAAATATATTGCCAGAACTTGATGAGGAAGGAAAAATCATATTGGAGCCTGAAGCCATCAGTGACACAAGAATTCGCCAACTGAGGAATAGATTCATTTCAGAGTATCTCATTAAATGGAGGAAACTACCGGCTGAAGATTCCACTTGGGAAGATGAGTCTTTTATACAGAAGCATCCAGAGTTACTCAAGAGTTTCAGACAACACTTGTCTCAAGGGGAGGGGCATGTTAAGCCCTAATATTGGCTCATTACCCCTTAATTAGGGCATATTAGATTAGTAATGCTATTTTATTTATGTCATCTTTAGGCCATTAGTTGTAATTATACCTCCTAGTCTCCTATATATACCAAGGAGACATTTTGATTTTGAGTCATCTTGTACTTGAACATTTAAATGGGGTAAAAGGAGGTTGCCCCCTCGAGGAGGCTTATTATCTGAAATTCTCTCTTTTTCAAGGCGTTGAGTACTTTTTCTGAGGATTTTCTATGCTATATTTATATTTGGTTCTTAACAGTTATGAAATTTCTACTGGTGTCCATTCATGAGGGCACAACCCAGGTTGTTGAATGCCCTGGTAGATTATTGGCACCTTAACGCAGAGGCATTCATGCTTGAGGTGAATTCGTTGACTACAGTGTTTGAGGACATATATTTCTTGACTAGCCTCTCGAGAAGAGGGGAACCAGTCAACCTGCATACATTTCCCGCTGGGCCCTTCAACATTGCTGACTACATCGGGATGCATTGTGAGGCTGGCACTGAGAAATTAGGTTCACTGGTGCCCATCCATAATATCACCAATTTTACATTGAAGATGATAGTATTTCTTATTAGGTGGATCACTAGATCCACAACCCTACACTAGGCTTCTTGGGTGCACATGTATTATGAAATGTTGTTCCTAGATGCATGAATATTCAACTGGAACATGACCATGCTTAACTGCATGAAGAGGCAACTTACAGAGTGTTGAGAGCGTAGCAACAACAACTTTGTGTTCAATACCACTTTTTTCTCGTTCTTCTTTGAGAGGGAATGTAGTCTGAGTCCTAGAGAGACTGAACGAGGGAATGTGGCCTCCTTCCCAACGTTGTGTAGATGAGTGGCATTGCTACAATGACATGGTGGAGGGAGGACCATAGAGGCCTTCGATGACAATTTCTTCAACTACTAGGAATGATAGATTCTAGTGATAGAGGACTACCCCGACGTTGGAATCAACTTTTCCAAGGATCCAGACATTCCCGTACCTCCTGGGGAGGAGCGAGGAGAGATAGGTATGTGTGTTTTAAAGCTATTTAATTTTTAGTTATATATATATATATCATTTTTTATATGCATCAGATTATTTGAAAACTATGTATATGTTATGTACAGATGTGGGACCAATGCACCCGACAGACTTCTCGGGGACTAGGCAGCATCCTTGACCAAAGGTAGTACTAGAAGCAGTCATCAGACTAGTATCTGGAGGGGTCCTCCAATCGGAGAGGCTGAGAGAGTTTTGAGAAGGGTGGAGTGGAACCTCACCATGCTCACTTGTGCAGTTCCTATGGCCAAGATCGAGGATCTCGCACCATCGATGTAGCCCCATGTAGTTGGGGTGCCACGAACATGGGTCCAACTCTTCTGGCATTTGGAAAACATTGATGTTCACTACAGTAGGGTGAATAGGCCTCGAGCTTAGATAGGATGGAATCTCATGTGCCGAGGGAACATTTTGTATATTTTGAGGGAATAAGCCCCATGATGTATATTGGATTATTATTTTTGAGGCGTTCGCTCCCACCTATGTACTCTGAAGCGTTTTAATATATATATTTACATATTTTTATATGTATTATGGATCACTTTATTTACAAATGTATATACATGTGTATGTGTCTGCAATATGCCAATCTAATACTTGATTATCTAGAGTATCTTTCATTTGATTTAATCTCCTAGGAACATGTCAATATGTAACGTAATCAAAGAAATGTTCTAAGAGACGTACTTTAAGGAAACATTGGTGTCAAGTAGGATCAAAAATGTGGTAAACCCCATTTAACTGGGACACAACCAACTGAGCATCTAGTTATACTTGGAGGTGAAAAATTCCATGCGACAAAGCGTCATGAAGCAACTCTATCATTGCGTTGTACTCAACGAAATTGCTTGTTGCGTCACCTAAACAAATACCTTTGGAAGATAGAAACTGGCCTTGAGGCATGAAAATAACCCAAGTTGAGGAAGAAAGCCTCCGATTGTGTTAGCTAGCACCATCTGCAAACCCAAAGAACACCTATGATTCACTTAACATCTACCATAGTGAAAAATATGACATAAATAATGACACATCCATAAAAAAAAAAACACAAAAAACTAATTGTATAAGAACTATATATATGTACAATAAGTCACCGAGTCGACCAACCTATGAGTAATAATTCTTGAGGTAGAGGCAATTTCAATGCTCTTCCAAAGCATTTCTCTTAAATTCAACTAGACTATAAGCACCCTTCTTTAATACCTATTTCACAATGAAAGGTTTGAACCACATTGGTTTAAACTTGCCTTCCCCTAGGGGATCCTCATCTTGGTCGTAGACCAAGACAAGGTCACCTTTGGAGAAAATCTAAGGATGAAGGGATGAATCATATTGACACTTGACTCATTTTGTATGAGCCTCGTTGGACAAGGCTTCATCATGGCGTTACTCATCGATCTGCTCGAGATATAATAGGTGTTCCACAAGTGATGAAGTGTATGGAAATAAATCTACTGCCAACTTTAAAGATGAGATCTAACACTCTATAGGCAAGACTGCTTCCAGCCCGTAAATGAGATAAAAAGGTGAGAAACTGATGGAAGTCTTTATAGACGTTCGGTAGGCCCATAATGTCGAGTACAACATCAAATGCCGATTTGACTTGGCAGAATTGATCGTTCACTGTAGAATAGTATTAAGGGATTTATTCATAGCTTCCACCTAACCATTCTCTTGTGGGTAGTAGGCTGATGAATTCTCTTTCGTAAACCCTATATTTGATGTTAAATCAGACATCATTTTGTTCTAGAAGTGACTATCATGGTCAATGAAAATCTCCTTTGGGATGTTGAACCTTGCTACTATCTAGTTAAAAATGAAGAGAGTTGTTGTCTCTCCATCATTGTTAAATGTTTTCATAGGTTCGACCCACTTTGTGAAGTATTCCATTGCTATGATAATATAACGATGCCCCCTGGTTGAAGTCGGGTGGGATGTGGTAAAAGAAATCCCCCATTTGGTGAAAGGACCAAAAACAATGGTAGGAAACACATGAATAGGATGTGCCCTCAACTTATGAGAGAATATCTGACATGGGTGGCACTTCTTGACCGACTCAATGTAATCGTTGATTAACGTAGGCCTAAATTAATCAGCTCGTAGAATATTTTGGGTTGTTTCCAACCCAGAAAAATGACCACCACATGCTCTAGTGTGGTATTTGTTAAGAATGATTTCTTCTTCTTCATGTATAAGGCACCAATGAAGAATACAATCTACACCTCGACGATACAAAATGTAATTAATTATGAAATAGTTTCGTTCCTGATGGCGAATTCATCAACACTCATCATGAGAAGCAGAAGAATGGAACTTCAAAGTCTAGAGATATACTAGTATATCTCCATACTAGGGGTCTAAAGATGCGATTAGAAAAATATCTCCTTTAATAGGCGATTCTGTATATTTTAACCTTGTACAATATTTACTACAAACATATTTTCAGTAAAAGAACAAAAAAGATACAATGTCAAATACAAACATTACACAGATATTTTTCCCCTGGATACCCAAACCAGGAAAACCAACATATTCTATATTCATTCATAGTGATACATTGTTTAGAATACAATATACATATAGGATCCAACAACATCCAAAACCCTAACCCAATAACATGTGTTAGTCAACAACCCTAATTCCTTAACTGGAAATAGAAAACCATTGATAAAGAAACCATGCACTGAAAAATAACACAAATATGTGATACTAGTACTCGTGCAAAGAATATACCACATACCCAACATTATTCCACTTGTTGTTTTCATTGCATAGAGGGGGTTACAGGGTTACATAGTCAACAATCGAGGGAAACAATTCCCATGGGTCCTCTACACCAAGAGAACTTCTCAGTGCTCACAAATTTTGCTAATGAGATTGCAACATTCTTCAAAGTGTCCAACTTCATTAGTGATACTTTATTTTCTTTAATCATGTCTCTCACAAAGTAATATTGAATATCAATATGCTTTGTATTTGAATGATAACTCGAGTTCTTCACAAGAAAAATTACACTATGACTGTCACACTCTATCATTACATCTTGTTGTACCAACCCAATACCTAAACACAATCTTTGTAGCCATACTGATTCCTTACTTTCATGAGTGGCTACCATGTATTTAGCTTCTGTAGTTGAAAGTGCCACTACAACCTGTCTTTTGCTCATCCAACTTATTTCTCCTCCAAATAGGTTAAACACATACCCACTTGTAGATATCCTATGATCCAGATCTCTAGCCCAGTCTACATCCACAAATCCATGTATATCCACCACTCTGTTCAATTCCAGTCTTCCTTAGTAGCACAATCCATAGCTAGCAGTGCCACGCAAATACCTGAAAATCCTTTTTACTGTTGTTCAATGCTCCTTCACTGGTTTTGACATATACCTACTCAAAACTCCCACTACATGTGCAATGTGTGGTCTAGTACAGACCATTGCATACATCAAACTACTAGCTGCACTCGCACATGGAACACAAGACATGTCCTCCTCCTCTTCTTGTGTCTTGGGACACTGATCCGCAAATAAATTTACACGAACAAGAATAGGAACCTTGACCAGTTTACATTCCTACATATTAAATATCTGCAATATTGTCTTGACATATTTTCTTTGATTTAACCATAGTTTCCTCTTTTTCTGATCTATTTTAATTTCCATGCCCAAAATGAAATTTGAAGCACCGAGATCCTTCATGTCAAATTTAGAGGACAACTAAGTTTTCACATCCTAGATAATCTCGTTGTTTTTTCTTATCAGCAACATGTCATCCACATACAAGACCAAATAAATCAAATGATCGCCAATTAATTTAGAATACACACAGTGATCCTCTTTGCTTTGCTTGAATACAAGTCCCATCATATAAGTATCAAATTTTTTATACCACATCCTTGGTGATTGTTTTAAACCAGACACGGACATTCTCAGCTTGTGTACCAGCTCCTTCTTTCCCTTCACAGCATAACCTTTTGGTTGCTTCATATAGATTTATTCTTCCATATCCCCATGTAGGAATGTTGTCTTCACATACATCTATTCTACTTCAAAATCAAATGCAGTAGCAACAAACAACAGAAATCTTATAGAGGTTTACCTGGAAACACGAGAAAAAATCTCACCAAAATCAACTCCCTCAACCTGGGAATAACCCTTTGATACTAACCGATATTTGTGTTTCTCCACTTTTCCTTCTACATTCATATTCTTTTTAAATACCCATTTGTTTCCAATGGGATTTCTTCCAGCTAGAAACTCCACTAGATCCCAAGCCTTATTCTTATCCAAAGATGTCATTTCTTAATCCATGGCCCTTTTACAGAGATTCCCATCCTCTGAATCCACTGCCTCCTTGATAGTTCTAGGATCATCATTAGTAATAGACAAAGAAAAATTTGAGCGTAAATCGAATGGAGTATACATTTCTAGTAGCCTTCTTTCTTGAACCGATCTTCTCAATACTAGAGTATGAGGATCTTCTTCTTCTAATTCATGTTCTTCTATAGAGTTTGATTCATCATCCTTTAAATCAAACTCTATTTTCTCTAGTTCTTCCTTACTTGGTAGGACTTCCTGTTTAACAACATCCTTCATTTCTCTGAATACCACATCTTGGCTATACACTACCTTATTAGTTTCTGGGTTCCAAAGATTATAACCTTCGAGACCATATTTAAATCCAATAAAGATACACTGTTCAACCTTCTTATCTAGCTTACTCTTGTTTTTCTTTGGAACATGAACATATGAATCACAAGAAAATACCTTGAGATTTGTGAGTGAAGGTTCCTTACCAGTACATACCTCTTGTGGATTCTTGTCATCCAACGCTGATGAGGGTGATTTGTTGACCAAGTAACTTGCCATACCCACTACCTATGCCCAAAATTCCTTCCTTAACCCGACACCACTGAGCATGCACCTTGATTTTTTCATCAGCGTCTTGCTCATCCTTTCTGCAAATCCATTATGTTAAGGTTAGTATGGATTATTCTTCCGCCTTTCTATACCTTACCTCTTATAGAATTATTCAAATTCATTCCCATAGAAATCTCCGCCATTATCTGTCCTCAACACCTTAATTATTTTCTCTGTTTGATTCTCAACAAGAGCCTTAAACTCTTTAAACCTGTCAAATACTTCATATTTCTTGCTGAGGAAATATATCCTAGTATTCCTCAATAATTCATCTATAAATGAGACGTAGTACATAGGTTTTTCCAATGATGGGACCAACACAGGTCCAAAAATGTCACTGTGAACTAGCTGTAAAATTCCTTCTACCCTCATTGCACTAGAGGGGTATCTTACCTGATTCTTCTTCCCATATAGACAATGTTCACAGAAATCAAAATCCAGAGATAAGTTATACATACCTTCAACCATACCTTTACCGTGTAGTAGTTGAAGACCCTTCTCTCCAATATTCCCTAGTCTTTGATGCCACAGCATAACCTTTTCTCCAGAGACTATAGGAGTTCTTTCTTCTTCAACTCTAATATCAAGAACTATGGAACTATTACACCCATCATGAATAGTGTTTCCTTCCATCTTATATAGAGTTCCAAACTGAACTCCCTTCAGCAACACCATTGCTCCTCGAACCATCCAGCAGGTTTCCTTTTAAAATATTGTTTGTACCCTTGCATTGTCCATTTTTCTTATAGAAATCAAATTTACTGCCAAACCTGGGATGTGAAGAACACCAGGCAGTGTTCTAATCCTTCCATCTATTAGCCTCAACTTGACTTTTCCTCATCCTATGATTTTGGTTGTCGAATCATCACCTAAGAAAACATTACCTCCATCATACCTTTCATATTCACAAAACCGCTCCTTGTGGGGAGTAATATGAAAAGATGCACCAGAGTCAACCAACCTTGCCTCATGATCTGCATGTGTGCTTGACGAATCCAAGTACACATCCCATCATTCTTCCTTGGAGGTCTTTTCTTTTGTATAAGGAGATTCTTCAAATCCATTATTTTTCTCAACTTTGGATCTACACTACTTCTTGTAGTGCCCTTCTTTTCCACATCTCCAACATAGCCTTACAAACTTTTCAGGAGATTTAGATCTACCCTTAGACTTATATCTCCCACTTGAAAACTTGAATCTATTTCTTTCCTAGGATCGTCCTCCTACAAATATAGCGTTTGTGCTCTGTCCTTCCATATTTGGTCGTCTCATCTCCTTTGACAACAAAGATGATATCACTTCATCAAACCTCAAGGAAGTTGTATTACTAACTGTGGCCACAACCATACTATCCCACTAGTCTGGTAAAGAACAAAGTAAACTGATACATTTATCTTCATCTGAAATTTTAATCTCAATAGATACTAACCGACTTACCACAGTATTGAAGGCATTCAAATGTTCTTCCACTGAGTCTCCATATCTCATCCTCGAGTTATACAGCTTCTTTCTTAGGAATAGTTAATTCACTAGGGACTTAGACTGATACAACTTGCCCAACTTATCCCATAAATCCTTGGTTGTAGCTTCCTCTTACACATTCAGTAATATTGAATCTGAGAGACACAATTTGATTCTTCTCTTTGCCTTCTGATCCAACTTTTTCTAGTCATCCATTGAAGTTCTTGTAGGTGTCATAGCTAGATCTACCACAATCCACTGATCTCTATCCACCAACAGATCTTCCATCTCGAGCTTCCACAACTCAAAAATTTTCCCATTAAGCTTCTCATTCTCCATTTTCAAATTGCTTTCCATTTATTTTCACCTGAAAAATCAATACCATAGATCTCCCACTGTAACAAGACTTATCACAGTCCTGAACCAAATCCTTGACCACAAAGGCACCCCCCTTAAGCCAACAAATATCTAATACCAAATGTAGATTTTAAGCTTCTACAATATTTACTGCAAATAGATTTTCAGTAAAAGAACAGAAAATATACAATGGCAAATACAAAAATTACACAGAGATTTTTCCCCTGGAAACCCAAACTGGGAAAACCAACATATTCTATATTCATTCATAGTTATACATTGTTTACAATACAATATACATATATGAACCAGTGACATCCAAAACCCTAACCCAATAACTTGGGTTAGTCAACAACCCTAATTGCTTAACCGAAAATAGAAAACCATCAGAAAAGAATCCATGTGCCAAAAAACCACCTAAATATGTGACACTACTACTCGTGTAAAGAATATAACACATACCCAATAGATTCTTTAAGCATAACATCACTTGATTTGACTGGAAGTTTTGAAATAAGTTCTACAAAGACCAATGACTTTTTGGATTTTACAGAAACAAAATCCAAGTCAAATTCCTGGAGGATAACAATCCATCTACTGTTATTTCTGCCAATGACTCGTCATCTCAACATGTATTGAAATAGATTCACAATGATAATGACAATGGTCTTGTGAAGTAGGATATAATGACGGAAACGGTGGATAGCATGCATTGCTGCCAATGCAAGATTCTCAACATCGGAGTAGTTGATTTCTAGTCCAACTAGGCCTCGACTAAAGTAAGAAATCACATGTGTTTTGAGCAGATTGTCCTCTTGAACCAACACCATATCGATGGTTGAATCTGCAGCGACCAAGTACAATAAGAAATATTTATTATAATTGAGAGGCCAGAGCAGAGCGAAAGACATAAGGGCATGTTTCAATGATTCGAAAGGGCATTGAATGGCTTCATCCCAATAGAAAGGGACTCCCTTTTTCAGTAAAATCATGAACCCTTTAGTGATCTCGACATTGTTTGCGATAAAATGTCAAAGAAAGTTAACATTCCCCTGTAATCTTTGAGGTTGAGGGACTATGCATGGGGGAGACAACTGAACTATCACCTCAACCTTAAGAGGATTGACCATGATCCCTGTTGTCTAAACTATGAAACCTAGAAGATGACTTGACGTCATGCAAAAACTACATTTGTTAGGATTCAAGTGAATCTTATAGTAGCAATATCGTTCGAAGATTAGTCACAGGTCTGTGGGATGATCAGGTCTCTTGTAAGATAGTGATGCTAGATCATCGAGATAATCCTTGACTATATGTCTAAGATATTGGAAAGAAAAATACATGGCCCACTAAAAAGTGGCTTCAACATTTTTTAGGCCAAAATGCATCTTACAATAAGAAAATTTTCCCCACGGAAAAATAAAAGTTGTTTTATGTTGGTCTTCAGGTTTGATTTTAATCTGGTTATATCATGAAAAGCCATCCATGAATCAAAATAACTCACAACCTATGCATTCATCGACAATTTAATCAATGAATGGGGTTGGGAAATTATCCTTTCGATAGGTCTTATTCAATTCAAAAAATTCCATTCACATGTGAATCATACCCTATTTTTTGTTAACCAAAACGGGATTTGACACCCATTGTATCAACTATACGGGGTAGATGAAACTGAATTTAAGCAATTTCTCTACTTTAGCCTTAATAGCTATTGCTTTCTGAGGATTCATCGGATGAAGCTTCTGTTAGAACCTCTTTTCCTTAGGATAAGTCATTATCTCATGTTCGATGATTCTTGGATCGATTCCTGGCATTTCCTCTTAATACTAGGAAAAAAGGTTATGGGAATTATTTAAATAAGTTTGTATAGATCTAAATCTCTTCAGGGGAGAAGTCCTCTCTGAAGAAAATATTCTCCATGATGCCAAGGGTTCTAGAGATGTCAATAGGTATCGTTTCAATGATATTTTCCATATTACCCTTGACGTAAACTACATTCATAGCCAGAGGATTAATAGGACGAGACTTGTCTCTAGTCATAGTCAACATGAATTCACCTACCTCTATTCTTATTAAATCTGGGAGAAAATAAGATCTGTGATAGATATCATCCAAGGGTCTATCCAGACAACTCAATGCCTATATAATCGCCTCATCATAGGGCAATACCAAGTCTAAAGAATCTGTAGTGGCGAGGGGACCTTGAGCCGAAATAGGCTTGAGAACTAAACCTAACTCGTGTGAAGGAGTTAGAACGGGTTTGGCTGAAGCTTGCTGGACAATACTGTATGCAATTTCTACCGTGAACAAGGGCATGGCCATGCCAAGATGACTTGTCCCTTCCATCAAGGACGATGGGTAAGGAATACTTCATGGATCGTTAATGAAAGTCATTTGGAACGACGACACTTGAAAGATTTCAGCCCTAGGTTGGTCGGGGGCAACTGATATAAAATTGAAATCACCAGAAGGAGGAGAATAATCGAAAGTACCCATCAAAGGTGGGCACAAACCAACCCCCTGTTGACGATGTTGGGTTCAGGGTTATCAATCATCAAGACTGTGGATACTCCCGATGAAGGGTCATTCCTAGAAAAGAAGAATTGGTCAATGATTACGATTCGACCATCATGTGGAAACAAAAATACCCAAAAAACTGTGGCAACCACTGCATGCATTTCATAAGTTGGACTCCTTCCTAATAGAAGGTTGTAGTCAAGAGGCACATCGACCAATTCAACTTCGATGCACACAGTCTTCCCTCCTAATTGCATAGGGAATGAAGTGATGATTCCATGTGGTCTGAAAGAATGATCGTCGAAAGCAGTAAGAAAAGTAGGTAACTGAGACAAAAAGGGTTGGCCAATGTCCTTCCAACACACCAACAACATCACACAATTCGAGGCACCCTCATCAACCACCGTATGGAAAATATTCTAGGTAAAAGTTTTCGTGGTGTAAGCCACTACTATCTAAAATGTAATGTGGTATGGGATAAGAGATTTCAAGTCATTAGTATTGAGGATGATCGTTCTCGGATTACATGTCTCTGCGAATCCCAAGGTGGACAACCAAGCCTTACTCTACGAAGGGCAGCTCTAGAGGACTTCCAAAGTAGACATCACGCAAGGGGTTTGTGACAAATCCCCCACCACAGAGTAGTTTTGGGAGGCCCTCACTTTCAGATTATGAAAAGATTTCTTGAATGCCCCTTTTGGCATGTGTGTCATTGTCTCTCCCATCATCTTCTCAATTTGGAGAGGAACATATAGGTTTACGGCTTCTTTACCCTTTTTAACAGATTCTGATATTCCATAATCATGTGCCCTAGTTTCTATGTAAGCATCAGCTTTCATCATATAAATGTTCGTGACCAAGGGATTACTAGAATACGTGGGGGGTCCCTGAATTCCCCCATATACGCTAGAAGAGTCTTGATTCATATTTTTCCCATGTGGAAATGGGTTCGTTAACACAGTATTTTACTGCTACGCCAATAAATTTTGGGCCTCTGCAAGTCGAGGGCATAGGTGAGTTGGGTGGTCCTCCATGCAAAGGTTACATGGATACTTCAACTTTCTCTTCCTTTTGTTTCCCCCACCAACATTGTTGTTAGGTTTCTTGTCCCCCTTACCCTTTGTGTTTCACTATTTCGGCTTTCCTTCAGGCTATCAGTTGGCCTTCTGGTTCGTCGACTACACACTGTGTACATCTGACATTTGGGTAGGGGGAGTAGCCAAACCAAGGTTCTGGCTAGCCACTCTCTACTGTATCGATAATTGTTTCAATTGATTTGACAACTAATTAGTGGAATTTCCTTGTGTTGAACCAAATATACCATCAGCATGTGGTCCAAAATTTTGTCTGGTCTTGTTAAGGATGGACTGTGGTGCATTTGGAAAAATCTCATATAGTAAGCTAGACTGAGAGTATATCAGTTGAAGTTGTTGTGCTCTCATTATCACCTCCTCATATGAAAACCCTCCTGAAGTTGCAACGTCCTTAGATAACTGAGGTACCAAAGACTTCAGGAACCACTCCAACAGGAAAGTCGGTGGGACCTGTACCTTAATCAAGCTCTTCTGGCACCACCATTCTTAGATGTGATCAGAGATATGATCAACCTTAGTCTACTCAAAGTTGGCTAGCAATTTAGTGTCAGCATCATATCTCACAGGTAGTTGGAAATTATTCAGGAAAATCATTGCCAAATCAGTGAGTAAGAGTATCTTGAGTGGTTGAGCTCGATGTAACGTTTTGCAGCACCCCCGATAATAGTTTGTTGAAATAGGGACAACTGCACAGAGTCGTCTCGCAGGGATTTTGACGAGCACCATAGGTGGAAATTTGTCACATGATCACCTGGGTCTTCACCAAGCCTGCCTTCGAATTTTGGAATATCTGAGGGAAACTTAGTTAGCATTGGGGGTCAATGTGTATCATGAAAAATTGGGTCGTTAAGAAACCTTGACAAGTATGGCAACTGTAACGTTTTCAGAAATGGTATTTTGAGTTGGGTACTATGTAAAAGAAAAAGGGGCCTTGGAATTACACTGGCACTAGGTTTCCAGGAAAAGTTGGGTTGCTAGCCATGGTTCTAGTAAATAGCATGGCCTTGACAAGTGCACAAAAACTGCATTTGTTGGGACATCATGGAATGATTCCCGTAATTGGATGTTAAGGGTTGGGTGGGTATTTCTCCCTATGTTGTAACCGGAGGTAGGCCCTGAAGCCTTCACGATTGACATAGTTCTTGATCTTCCAATTTTTGAAGGGATCAATGACACAGTAAGACTTTAACTAACGTTTAAAACTAGGAATACACTAGAAAAGTTCCTACAAGATAAACCAATAAAACCACTATCTAGTTGGAAGAACAATTACGCCAACCAACACTAGAGAAACTTACCGGTGCAAGTGCAACTCGACATGGAAGCACCCTCTAGTTATAATCTACAAAGAGTTGTTGAAAATATTCCCTAGGTACCGTGGTATACCCCCACATTCACCTATGTAAGTCTCTAGAATAAAAGAACCTAAGTTTCCATCTCATAAACAGTCACCAGGCAGGTACAGTCAATATTCAGGTTGACCGCAATGAGTAGGATAACAATTTTGAAACTTATCAAGGGTATCGAAAGTAAGTGGTCTGGAAGAAAACTGAGGATATCGAATGGATTCGACGTCCATGAAGTTCCATAGGCAATTGCAAATGACAGTATCTCGCGACAAATCCTCAATACACATTCCCCACTATGCTTGGTCTGACTTTGGAGGGGTTATCTTTGTTACCTTTTCTCACACGACCTCGTGTTTAGCCCCTATGTTAGAGGGTGGTTCCTGATGAATTTCACGTCACTGGAATTTTACACTTCCTAGCTCTAAATCCTATTTTTGTTTATAAGAATTGAAGAGTTTCCTCTCCAACCTAATTCAAGGCTCTACCCTAAACTAGTTGATTGACCCTACAAACATAAAAGTCTAATTAATTTTAAATTAGCGTTCATTTTAAATGGCTTGTTTTAACTTGAAGGATATGGAAGTGAAACTAATGATGTGTATGAGAGAAGAAAAGAGGAGGAATAAACAAAACTAAAAGAAAAATTACTTCTAGTCAACAATAAAGATTTGCAACTAACTCTTTAAACCAACTTTTTCATAACTAATTTTTTTCCAATATCTTTACAAGGAAGACCTAAAACGAAATTCCTCTCAACTATGAGCTAATTAATGTTATAAGAAATCAATAAAGAACTTAAAAAATAAACTCTTTTCCTAACAGGTAAGATAATTAATTCCAACTACTTTACCAAACTAAGAAAGGGAAATATTTTTTTCTTTGAAAATGTTTCAAACAAGAAAAACTCAAAATAAATCATTTTCTTATTTTCTTTAAAGGAAACGAAAGGGAAAAAGAGAAAACAATACAAGACTGAAACTAACCCTAGGCCCACTACAGATCGCAGGGAGTCACTAAAGACACCAAACAGGATGATCAACAACTCAATGACTCACCCAAAACCCTTTCCAAAGTAAACATAAGAAATCTTCAAAAAGACAAGCAAACTGACATCTAGCCCAGGCTTTGACTATAAAAACAGAGGCATTGAACTCTGTCAAGAGACCCTGAGAAGTAAAAAACTCAATCAGGGAAGAGGTTGATTGCCTCTTCTTAAAACAATTCCCTTGAACCAGGCACACTATTGATGCTTAAGAAGCATGCATATGTATGCAATTTGTCTATAAAGCAGGGTGCATATGTACGCATGTCGAACCACATCAGACTGCACACACCTCTGTACTTATTGAAAAATAAATAAAACAAATAGACTGGTAGGGAAAGGAGAAAAGGTATGGAAGCAATAGTTGACCATAATCCCTTAAAATACTCAACAGACTCAAAAGAAACTCAAAAGGTATAAAACCAATCAAAAACCCAAAGAATCCACTAAAATCGTATAGGCATCCCCAGTATGGTCGCCAGTTTTTCTAGCGAGAAAAACACCCCTATGGCTACACTAGGGTTTAAAATATAGGAAGATCAATAACCATTTAAAAGTCTCATACTTCTCTAACTACCCCAAACATATTCCAGACTCATACACAAAAATAAAATTTAGAAGGATTAGGTAATTGTACCTCTACTTTGCGTCCAGTGACAATCCTCTCTCGCATGATAACTTTGCTGACTTCAAACCTCCTCTCAAGGATGAACTGAATTCAAAAAAATACAAACAAGAAGATACAAACATGCATTTCATATATCAATAAGGGCTAGATGTTATAATAAAAACATAAATCAAATGAAAACATTCGACACATCATGTTTTGGGAGAGGAAAAGTACTTCTTTTATTGATAATACAATGATCACTTACAACCAAAGTTGGCTACTTCTCTATGAACCTGGTCTGATCTCCTCTTCACCAATATCCAAGTGCACCTCCATGTATCTTTCTCCTCTTAGCCTTCCTCTTGGGAAATGAAATGGGTTTTGATCGAGGAAAAAGGGAAAAATGAGGAATTCTGAGGCAATTCTCACAAGAAGCCTACAAATTCTTGGGGTGAGGAGGGGATGTGAAATGGGCAAAGTTTCATTGTTCTTCTTCTATATGTGGAATGAGACCCTAAAACCTCCTTTTATATGACAAAATTATGGTCATTTAGTTGGGTAACGGGATGTAGGCGGTGGATTAGTTTGGAAACTACCCAATAGACCATAATCTCAACAAATTCCTTACAACTTTTTAATTTTTGCAACTTTTGCAAGTATATGTGGGATATAGTGGTGAAGCATCTGTACATACTCAGGTTGTACTAGTGCAACAAGCATATGTACAAAGGAAGTATTGTTCCAGAGTGTGTACATCTTCAAAAAATGAGTTTCTAAGAAGAGAAACTCAATCATGGCTTGGCAAAAAAAAGCAAGTAAGAGGGACAAATTTCAGGTATGCATATATAGAGAAATTTAGGGTTATAACAGTGAGGTCCTCCCTTGCTCCTTATTTTTATCCATATATATCATCTAAGGGTGAAGGTGGAAAATATCCAAAGTAAGTTTCAAAATGTGACTTTCCAATAGAAGTGTGGACTTATCTATTATAAAAGTGTTGTATATAGATCATATTTTCATCCAGGATGCTCAGATGTTTCTGAGTGTAACCTGTCGAAATTTGCACCAAATTTGTGTTGACTACTAATGCAGGAGCATCACCAAAAAATCACAAGCGAGAGACAGTTGGGCACATTAATGCGTATTTTGAAATGTTTTTGAATTTCAAAGATCAATGTATTAATGTAATATCTAACAAAGCTTTTTGAGTAATGAACATCTTTAATGATCGGAGGCTCAACCATCGCATAAGATTGATGGAGAATGTAATTTTTTTTATGAGGTGGATTGCAGTATAGATCAGGAGCTTGTGCTCTTATCTGTCTGACTCAATATTTGTTGTAATAAATGATAATTAGTTGATAGTATTTAATCTTGATAGCATAATGTAGAATAGTCGGAAGGAAGAACTTGAGAGAGACTCCTTGTATAAATATTTTTAATATTTCCTAGTAGATGTTGTTGGAGGATGTTGAATCTAATGTATATATTTCCATTGTAAGCCAAGACTCGAGAGATACAAATAAATATTGTATGAATGTATGCAAGTTTTAGTTGAATGAATATAACAGAGGAATATTGTTCCAAATGTGTGGTTTTATGCGTCTGTCTGAATGAGTGATAGGATTACAGTTTATTTTCAACCCTCTATTATTTTATTTTGTTCTTGTATCCATGACCACATTTGCATTGTTGAATGTATGATTCATTGTGAAGAGTGAATAAGTTTCCATTGTTTCTCTTCATTAAGTGAGTGGAAGGAGTGCATAACATTCATAAGGATTGCGTGACTAAGTCTGTTTTGACTCGAAGCTCAGGAGAGTTATTTTGGAACTTATATGTGCAAGGATTGCACTGACATCGACAAGGAGTGTGTGACATATTTTTTAGAGTCAACATCTCAGGAGGGATAGCATGATTTCATATATATGAGATAGAATTGTTTGGAGAACAATTGCAAGAAGTGCAAAGTCATCTGTAGAGGATTTGACTGTGGAAGAGGATCTATTGCAAGGTATGCACAGATCAATATTTTGACTAAGTGTCGAAGAGATTGTTTAGAGGAACAAAGAAAACTGAGGAAGTAAAGTTTAGGAGGGGGAAAGGTGGAAATTCTGCAAGGAGAGAGGTCCCCGGAGTCTTCACTAAAATCAGTGGACAAGATTTGTTCCTAGGGGAGGCTAGTGATTCCAGATCGTCATATCTCGGTAAGTTACGAGGAGGATATTTATAAAGTGTTTCAACACTTCGGAGTTCAGAACATTGGAAGGTGTGATAGGAGTAAATTCACAAAGTATGAAGTCGCGAACGGATCCCTATTGTTGATCATGAAGGGAATACGTGGAAACAAATCAAGGAATTTGGGGTTCAGAAGTCCAGAGGTTCATGGATGAGCATGGTAGAGTTTCACGAAATCGTGAAACCCAAACCATAGTGGGGTTGGTGGATTTGAGGAGACAGGTGGAAGAAGTTCAAAAAATCATAGAAGAGTGCTTCGGTAAAATATGAGAAAAAGTCAAGATATCCCCAAAGTCTGAACCGCGAGCGGATAGGTCCAGGGTCATAGTTGTGGTCACTTGCAGGAAAAAGGACCTGTGTGTGTGGGTAGATTGGTTTTGGGTGCCCATAGGGACCCAAGGAGTCGCTCCAACTCAATGGTTTCAACAATCCAAGATCGAGAGGTCAAACAACCCTTTAGAGGGAAGGGGGTATGCACCAATAGTAGTATCAGAGCGAGTACATAATTTAATTATGTAGTGAGAGAAGTAAATTGATATCAGAAAGAGGTACTAGACGTGTCAGCACAGTGCCTCCTAGGATATGTGTTGATCCACCCATAGAAAACATGGTTATGGAAAGGGATATGAGAGAACTGCATGTAAGGCTGGTGCCATGGATACAATACAAAGCAAAGAACCTAATGCTAGAGACGTCAATGAGGAAGAAATTGAAGAAGTAGAAGTTGATGAAGTTGTAGCTAAGGATGCTGCAGAAGAACGCTTGCTGAAAGAAGTTTTCAAATTGGGGTCCATAGTGAAGATTGACGTGCCTATGTATGAAGGAAATTTAGAAACAGAAGAATAGATTGATTGGATATGAGAAATGCACAAGTATTTTGACTATGAGGATTTTGAAGAGGAGAAAAAGGTAAGACATGTCGTCAATAGGTTGAAAGGACATACAACATTGTGGTGGGATAAACTATTGGCTGACAGTAGGAGCAAAGGAAAACAAAAGATTAAAATTTGGGATCGAATGGTAGCCAATTTGAAGTCGAAACTCATGCCCAAGGCTTACCATATAAATCTATTCAAGAGGATGCAGAACCTGAGACAGAGAGGATTGATTGTGAAGGAGTACACAGAGGAATTCTACAAATTAAACATTAGAGATGGACAGAGAGAGAGACGTAGAAAAAGTTTTTAGGTATATCAATGGCATGAGGTATTGTATTCATAACGAAATCAACATGGTGATAGTTAGAACAATAGAGGATTTGTATCAAATTGCACTGAAAGAAGAAGATATGTTGGCCAGGAAGCAGAGTCAACAAAAAAGAGGTCGAAGTTTGAAAAGAGGAAAAGGAGTTTCCTAGGAGAAAGTATAGAAGCCCAAGGATGAGGTAGAGAAACCATATAGTCACTCTGAGAGAGGAGGAAGTTCCCGAGGAAGGCAGAGTGGTGGTAGAAACTCTTTTCTCTGGGGAAGAGGAAGAGGCAGAGGAGGATAAGTAGGATGTTATGCCTGTGGAAAAATAAGGCACATGTCTTGGGATTATCCCAAGAGGAAGAAAGGAGCCGAAGCTCATATTTTAAAATCACAGAAGAGAGATGTTGAGGAAAAAGGTGTAGAGGATGGAAGATCCTTGATGATCAAGAATTTTATTTTGAAGCAAGAGATAGGTAATGAAAAGGAAACACAGAGGAATAATTTTTTCAGAACACCTTGCAAAATGAAGGACAAAGTTTGCAGGGTGATAATTGATAGTGGGGGCACTGACAACTTAGTATCCACGGAGATGGTGGAGAAGCTAGAGCTAGAGATGACTTCACATACAATGTTTCATAAGGTCTCATGGTTGCAGAAAGGTCATCAGGTAACAGTCACTCAACAATGCCTCGTTGAATTTAAAATAGGTGGGTATATAGATGTGATTCTATGTGATGTGATTCCCATGGATGTATGTCATGTTTTCTAGGGAAGAACATGGAAGTATGACAAGAATTTAATTTATGATGGGAGGAGGAATTCTTACACCTTAGAGAAGAATGGAAGGACACACATGTTGCTTCCAATTGAAAAGAAGGTGAAATATGGAACTAGCATGAGAAAAATTCTCATGAGTGGGAAGGAAATCCTGAATGAAGTAAAAAAGGAACATGAGATGCATTTTGTTGTAGTGAGGAAGCCGAGGGTTATCCTTACCAGTACTTCAATGGAATATTTTCCTAAAGAAGTTCAGGAACTTCTATAGAATTTTGATGACATTGTAGTGGATCAGTTTCCAAACTCATTGCCACCTATTAGAAGTATCAACCATCACATTGAATTGATACCAGGAGAAATCTTGTTGAATAAAGTAGCGTAGAGGTTGACACCTCAAGAGAATGAGGAGGTGAAAAGACAAGTTGAAGATCTATTAGACAAAGAATTGAACAGAGAAAGCTTGAGTCCATGTGCAGTGCCAATTGTATTAATTCCAAATAAGTATGGGGGATGGAGAATGTGTATGGACTCGAAGGCCATAAAGAAGATCACCATCGGATATAAATTTCCATTACCAAGGATGGATGATTTGATGCATTGCCTAAGTGGGGATAAATATTTTTTAAAAATAGATTTGAAAAGTGGATATCACTAGATAAGAACGAGGGAAGGTGATGAGTGGAAAACAACATTCAAGACAAATGAGGGGTTGTATGAATGGTTTGTTATGTCATTCGGCTTAACAAATTCCCCAAGTACTTTTTATGAGGTTGATGAATGAAGTTTTGAAGGATTTCATTGCTAAATTCATGATTGTATATATGTATGATATACTGGTATTTAGAAAGACTAAAGAACAACACTTGAGACATTTGGCATTGGTGATGAGGAGGTTGTAGCAAGAGAATTTGTTGATTAATCTGAAAAAGTCCTCTTTCATGAAGTTAGAACTCATATATTTGGGTTTTGTGATTTCCTCAAACGAATTGAACATGGATCCCAAAAAGGTGAGAGCGATGAGGGAATGACCTTCACCAAAGCATATCTTTGAGGGAAGAAGCTTCCATGGATTAGAAAGTATCTATCGGAAGTTCATAAAAAAATTTAGTGGGATTAGTGCTCAAATTATGGATACAGTGAAGAAAAGGCATAAGTATTTCAAGTGGATAGAGGAGGCTGAGAAGAGATTCAACATATTGAAGGATAAAGTAACAGTGCAACTGATTTTCGTTTTACCAGATTTTGGAAAGACATTTCAAGTAAGATGTGATGCAAGTGGAGTTGCAATTGGAGCAATATTAAGCCAAGATAACAGACCTGTTGCATATTTCAGCGAGAATATGAATGAAGCTAAAATGAAGTACTCCACATACAACAAAGAGTTCTGTTCCATAATTCAAGTCTTGAAGAAATGGAGGCACTATCGCATACCGAAGAAGTTTTTTTTGTATAGTGATAACAAGCTTTGCAATTCATAACTAGGAAGGAGAAGTTAAACCAGAGACATGCTAAGTGGATAGAGTTTATGAAAAATTTCACTTTTATCATTAAACATATTTATAGAAGTGCTAACAAGGTTGTTGATGCATTGAGAAGGAGAATTTTGATTTTGTAGGAATTTCAAGTCAAGACCTTGGGGTTTGATTACCTTAAGGAAATGTACTAGACTGATCCAAACTTTGGAGAAGCATATGAAGTGTGTGTGAATCCCATACTCAGAGAAAGAAGCCAGTGGGCCAAATATCTGATTCAAGATGGGTTGTTGTTCAAAGGATGTTAGTTGTATATACCAAGATGCTCGACGAGGGACAATTTGTTGAAATAAAAGCATAGCGGAGGTCTAGCCAGACATTTTGGCCATGACAAAACATTTCCCCAATTAAATGGTTCATATTATTAGCTAGGTATGAGAGAAGAAATTAAGATATCTGTGAACAATTGTAAGATTTGTCAGTATGCCAAGGGGGAGAAGAAGAACACTGGGTTGTATCAGCCATTTCCTATTCCAGAGAGGCCTTCAGATGCAATAAGCATGGATTTAGTGTTGGGATTCCCAAGGACACAAAGAGGAAGTGATTCCGTATTTGTGGTAGTGGAAAAATTTTCGAAGATGGCACACTTTATTCCATGCCAAAAGAACAGTGATGCAACACATGTTGCAAATTTGTTTTCCAAAGAGGTTGTGAGACTCCTTGGATTTCCCAAGAGCATAGTTTCAAATAGGGATACCAAGTTTGTTGGTCATTTATGGAGGACATTATGGAAAAAGTTGGGGACATAGCTATCTTTTATTTCTGCATATCATCCACAGATGGATGCAAAGGCCGAAGTGGTGAATAGAAGATTAGGATATTTGTTGAGGATTTTGGTCACTGAACAACATAGTCAATGGGATCAGATTCTAGAACAAGAAGATTTTTCATATAATGACTCAATGAACAGAAGAACTGGGAAGAGTCCATTTCAAATCATGTATGTAATGAATCTTAAGGGAGTATTGAAGTTAAGAAATCTGAAGAAGAGTGAGTTTAGGAGTGCTGGAGCCAAATATTTTGCTACAGATATGCAAGAACTTCACAACCAAATCAAAGAGTAGTTTAAGAAGAGCATCGGTGAATACAAGCATAGAGCTGATCAACACAGGAGGAATCTCAAATTTGAATTTGGAGATCAAGTTCTAGCACATATGAGGAAAGAGAGGTTTTCGAGTGGAACATACAATAAGCTAAAACTAGAAAATATAGGGTCGTGTAAAATCCTGAGGAGGTTTGTTGAGAATGCTTATGAATTAGAGCTACCAAAAGATGTGGGTATATATCCATATTCAACATTTCAGACCTGTATCCATATATGGAAGAAAAAACTAGAGAGTTAGAAGGTCGAGGAGAGATCTAGTGGAGGAAGAAAATGCCTATAGAAGAGAAGCTACAGATGGAAAATATCATAGATCGACGAGTTGGTAAGAAGACTAAGAGAAAAATATATTTTGAATACTTGGTGAAGTGGAAAGAATAACCAATAGAAGATGCCAGTTGGGTTGGCAAAGAGGATATCCAAAAGCATGGAAGATCGGTGCAGAATCTCATTGACAGGAGTCCATGAATTTTCCATCCAAGATAGTATGATGTAGGAGCATCACCAGCAAAACACAAGTGGGAGACAACTGACCGCATTAGCGCATATTTTGAAATGTTTTTGAATTTCAAAGATCAATATATTAATTTAATATCTAACAAAACTTTTTGAGTAATGAACATCTTTAATGATCGGAGGCTGAACCATCACGTAAGATTGATGGGGAATGTATTTTGTTTTATGAGGTGGATCGCAATAAAGATCTGGAGCTTGCGCTCTTTTCTATCTGACTCAATATTTATTGTAATAAATGATAAGTAGTTTATAGCATTTAATTCCAATAGGATAATGTAGAAAAGTTGGAGGAAAGAACTCAAGAGAGTCCCTTTGTACAAAGCTTTGTAATATTTCTTAGTAGAGGTTGTTAGAGGCTCTTGAATCTAATGTATAGATTGTCATTGTAATCCAAGAGTCGGGACATATAGAGAAATATTGTATAAATGTATGCAAGTTTCAGTTGAATGAATATAACAGAGGAATATTGTTCCAAATGTGTGTTGTTATGCATCTGTCTAAATGAGTGATAGGCTTTTTGTTTATTTTCAACCCTCTGTTATTTTATTCTATTCTTGTATCCATGACCTCATTTTCATAGTTGAATGTATGAGTCATTGTGAAGAGTGAATAAGTTTCCATTGTTTCTCTTCATTGAGCGAGTGCAAGGAGTGCATAGTGTCCACAAGGAGTGTGTGATAGAGTTTGTTTTGCCTCGAATATCATGAGAGTTAATGTGGAACTTATATGTGCAAGGAGTGCACTGAAATCCACAATGAGTGCATGACAGAGTTTTTAGAGTCGAAAGCTTAGGAGAGATTGTGTGATTTCAATCATGAGAGATAGAATTGGTTGGAGAATAATTGCAAGGAGTGAAAAGTCATCTACGGAGGAGTTGACTATGGAAGAGGATCTCCTCCAAGGTGTTCACAGATTGATATTTTGACTAAGTTTCGAAGTGATTGTTCATAGGAACAAAGAAAATCGAGGAAGTAAAGTTTGGGAGGGAGAACAATGGAAATTATGCAAGCAGAGAGGACCCTAGATTCTTCACTGAAATTAGTGGACAAGATTCATTCCCAAGGGAGGATAATGATTCCAGACCCTTAGATCTGGGTAAGTTACATAGAGGATAGTTATAAGGTGTTTCAACACTTTGTAGTTCAGAACGTTGGAAGGTGTGACAAGAGTAAAGTCATGAAGTCCAAAGTCATGAATGGATCCCAGTCATTGATCGCGAAAGGAATATGTGGAAATGGATTGAGGAATTTGGGGTTTGAGAGTCTGGAGGTTCATGAATGAGCATGCTAGAGTTTTGGGAAGTCATGAAACCCAAAGCATAGTGTGGTCGACGGATCTCAGGATACGCGTGGTGGAATTTTAGAAACTCAGAGAAGAGTGATTCGAGAAAAGCTGAGGGAATAAGTTGGGATATCCCTGAAGTATGAACCACGAGAAGATAGCTCCACAATCATAGTCGTGGATGCTTGTTGGAAAACATACTTGTGTGTGTGGGTAGATTAGTTTTGGGTGCCCATACGGACCCAAGGAGTCGTTCTGACTCAGTGGTTTGAACGATCCAATACTGGGAGGTCAAGTGGCCCTTTGGAGGGAAGGGGGCTTGAGCCAACTACTTTCATCTTCCCATCTATCTATGGATGGAATTATGTAGACATGTTAAACTGATTATCCATCTTTTTCGACAATGTAATCCAAAATGCACTAAGATATCTGGTATCCCTATATGAGATGATGCTCCTTCGTATCCCAAAGTGTACCCAAACTTGTTTAAATAACTTATTTTTTGCTTCTTGTCCATTGATAGAATTTTTATAATGCATGAGAATGCTTATTTTGTTGAACATGTCAGCTCCCACAAATAGATATTCATTTCCCATCCTCCTTGTTGTTAAACCTCCCAAAAAATCCATGTAAATAATTTTCTAAGGTTTAGTGGGTACAATTAAGGGATGGTATAGACCTTGCTTCCTGTTACCAGGCTTGGTGGTAGAACAAAGTATACATCCTATAATATATTTTTCTATATCTTCCTATATTTTGAGCAAGTACACATACCTTTGTAAGTTGGAAATTGTCTTACCAGCACCAAAATTTCCTACAACCTTCGTGACAAATAAAACCTTAGTTGCGTGACAATAGATCTAAGGTTTTATTTGTCAAATAAAACCTCAAATAAGACATTACTACCTAGATTGAATATGTCTCTTTGATGATCTACACCAAGCTGCATATCCCTGCAAATCCCCCATTATCTGACCCACCTTTGCATAAAGAAGCTAAAACTTCCTCTCATTCCCATAATTTTCAGTCCCATCACTTTCAGCGTGACCTATGCCTTTTTCGTGTGGATGTGACCAAATTTGATGGGTCGGATCCCATTGTTTGGGTAAATCAAATGGAACATTATTTTTCTTTGTACGACATTGCATATGACTTGGCCAAACTCTAGTATGGTGCTCTCCATCTAGATCAAGAATGTTGGCAATGGTGGATATGGAGAAAAACTGCCCATCAAGGGTATGTTTCTTAGACACACTTTGTGGCAGAGATTTATGAACGATTTGACACCGACACCAACCATTTAGGCCATTTGACAAAGTTGAAACAAACTAACACAGTGGAAAACTTTATAGCTACTTTCGAGCAAATAGATTTTTATATAGAGGGCATGTCTGATGCTTTTTTCTGAGAATGTTTTATTAGTGGCCTCAAGGATGAGATTCGTGCCCATGTCCTCATGGCCTCAGATTTGGGTGGAGGCTACTAAAAGAGATAAGGAAGAAAAACATGTTGTCTCTTCTCAAAACTAGAAATACCCCTTTATTCTCCATTAAAGATCCAAAAATTCACCAGGGCTGAAATAGTTGAACGCCAACTCAAAGGCCTTTATTATAATTGTGATGACAAATATTTTCTGGGACACAAGTGTAAGGAACAAAATATTTTTATTGCCATCTTAGAGGATGTTTTGGAAGAGGATGTTGAATCTCCCTTTCTGTCTGTGTCACCTGAACCCTATGACATAACCCCTCCCTCACACCCTCCCAAACTAGAATGGGTCATTTCCCTAAATTCTCTCAATAACTTCTCTGCTCCCCAAACCCTCAAGCTAATTGGCTACATCAAGCATAGGAAGTTCATCATTCTTGTTGATAGTGGAAGAACCATAATTTTATTCATAGTTGCATTGCCCAAGAAACTAATTGCTATGTCAGTGCAGTCAATAATTTCCAAATCATGATTGCCAATGGTGGGTCCATGAAATGTGGAGGGCGTTGTGAAAATGTGCATTTCCAATTTGGTGACAACCACCTAGAATCTCATATGTTTTCTATCTACATGGGCGGTTGTGACATTGTGTTGGGTGCATACTGGCTAAGGAATTTGGGTTGCATTCTCATGGAGTTTAAGGAATTAAGCATGCAATTTGACCAAGAGGTCCAACAATATAAGTTTCAAGGTATCACCGTCAGTTCCGCTAAAATAATTAGTTCCCATTGCATGGAAAAGATGCTCAAAAAAGGTCATTCTGGCGTTATTTCCCAACTCCATGCCATACAAGAAACTGGGACACACTCTGTGTAGTAGGACCTCCAATCCATCCTCTCTAAACATCAAGTGGTTTTTTCCAATCCCTAGGGACTCCCTCATTTCCATGGTTTTCATGATCATTCCATTCCCCTTTTCCTAGGAATCCTTCCTCCCAATATCCTCCCTTATCTTCACCCCTTTTCCCAAAAAAATGAAATTGAGAAAATGGTTCAAGAACTTCTTAACACAGGTGTTATCCGCCCTAGTGCGACCTCCTACTCTTCTCCTGTGGTCATGGTCCTTGATAAAGAAGGTTCTTGGCGCATGTATCACGACTTCCTCACCCTCAACAAACTCACCATTAAATGTAAATTTGTCACTCCTATCATTGATGACCTCTTGGATGAATTGAGTGGCACCCAGTTCTTTACTAAACTTGATCTTTGTTCAGGCTACCACTAGATTTGTATAAAGAGGCATACATTCCTAAGACTTCCTTTAGAAATCATGAGGGCCACTATGATATTTTTTTCATGCTCTTTGTCTTGTGTAATGCTCCCTCCACTTTCCAAAGCCTCATGAATCATGTATTTCATCCTTTCCTCCATCACTTTCTCTTAGTTTTCTTTGATGATTCTCTCATGTATAGAAAAACTTGAACAAACCATCTTGCTCATGTGGATTGAGTTTTCCATTTGCTCTCTCAACCCCAACTTTTCCTGAAACAATCTAAATGTGATTTTGGCACCTGAGAAGTCGAGTACATGGTTCATCTTGTTGGAAAGGATGACGTCAAGGTGGATCCTAAAAAAATTGAAGCTATGCAAGATTGACCTCACCCAAAGACTCTCAAAATATTTTTTGTATTTCTAGGCTTAACAGGTTATTATCGCAAGTTTGTTAAGAATTATGGAAATATTGTGGCACCTCTCACTGCACTCCTTAAAAATAATTCTCTCACTTGGACTCCAACAACTCCTCATGATTTTCAAACCTTTAATATGGCCATGTGCACCACTCAATTCCTGGCCCTTCCTGATTTAACAAAGACCTTTGTCCTGGAATGTGATGCTTCAGGGAAAGGAATTGGAATTGTCCTTTGGCCTTTACAAGTAAACAATTCCTTGAACAAAATTTGGGAAAATCAATCTATGAAAAGTAGATGTTGTATATTCTGCATGTTGTTGATCTTTGGCACCCTTATCTGTCGAGGCGATGCTTCCAAATTAAGATATATCATCAAAGACTTAGGGAAATGCTTCCAAATTAAGATAGATCATCAAAGACTCAAGTATTTTCTGGAACAATGCATTTCCTCCACAAAGAAACAAAAATGGCTGACTAAGTTCTTTGGATATGATTATGAGATCATTTACAAGAAATTTAAAGACAATGTGGTTGTGGAGGCTATTTCCCAAAAATATGAAGATGAAGGGTCCCTTGTTTCTCTCTCCTTCATTGTATGAGATTGGGTCCAAGTTGTTCACTAGGAATGGCTACATGATCCCAAAAGTTTGCATCTGATACAACAATTGTAGTCTAATTCTCTAATTTCCCTAGGGTACTCCTGGCTCCATGATGAGATTTGATACAAAGTTCCTTTGTATTTAAGTAAATATTCAAAACATAAATCCATGATACTTTCTCAGCTTCATGTTACACCCACAAATGGGCACTCTGGGTTTACCAAAATCTATGACAAGGTCAAATGTTCTTTTTTTCTAGTTTGGTATGAAATAGGAAGTTCGTAATTTTGTGGTTGAATGTGATGTGTGTCAATGCAACAAGGGAGAAACAGTCAAATCTCTTGTCACACTACAACCACTTCTTATTCCACCTGTTATTTGGCGGGATATCTCTATGGATTTTAATGTAGGATTACCTAAATTGGGAAATAAATCAGTCATCATCATGCTAGTTGATCGCCTATCCAGGTATGCTCATTTATTTTCTCTTCAACACCCATTTAAAACATCCACTGTGGCTCAATTTTTCATGGATCAGGTCTTCAAGCTTCATGGCATGCCACATTCTATTGTTTCTGATCGTGACCCAAATTTCACTAGTAATTTTTGGCAAGAACTGTTCAAGCTACAAGGAACCTAATTGCATCTAAGCACAACTTATCATCTCGAGACTGATGGTCAAACTGAAGTTGTTAATAAGTGTTTGGAAACATATTTGAGGTGTTTTACCTCAGAAAAGAAAAATTAGTGGGTTCAATGGTTACCACTATATGAATGGTGGTACAACACTTCAGACCATATAGCTAGCTTCATGACTCCTTTTGAAGTGGTATATGGACAAAATGCACCTTCAGTTCTCTCATATTTACCAGGTGTGTCGAAGGTCCAGGTGGTTGACCAAACGCTTACAGTTCGAGAAGATATTCTCCGTACCCTCAAAAAGAATTTGGTCATGTCCTAGAATCGCATGAAGCAACAAGTAAATGAAGGTCGCTGTGAACGTCAATTTGTAGATGGGGATCAAGTGTTTCTTCGACTACAACCTTACAAGCAAAATTCCCTCAAGGATGACCATTGTCAGAAACTGGCATCTAAATTTTATGGTCCTTATACCATTCTCAAGCATGTGCGATAGGTAGCCTATCTGTTATCTTTTCCCATTCATTCTAAGCTACATCTTGTTTTTCATGTTTCCTGCTTAAAGTAGGTGATTGGAACTAAGTTCCAAACCCAAACCAACCTTCCCAAGTTGGACAAAGAAGGCTCCATTTGGCTAAAACCACAAGCAATTTTGGAACAACGTGATCTTCTCCTGTGTTAGTGAAACATCAAGGAAGTGTTAGTCCAGTGGAAAGATACAATCCCAACAAATGCCACTTGGGAGCCAACTACCATTCTGCAACAATTTCCACATCTCAAGCCTTGATGACAAGGTTGTTTTTAAGGGGGAGGACATGTTAGGGACCTAACCCCTCACATAGGTAGAATAATATATTTTGATGTAATAAAGGTCAATATTAATAAGGCCTAGTAATAAGGAAGAATAAGTCGAATGTAAGAATACCTAATAGAATCTTCCACTTGTATAAGGATATTCCTCTAGATGGTTCTTTTGATAGACATATTTAGTATAAATAGTAGTCGAGGGTATGGGAACTTTCGTCTTGGATATTATTGTAATAGAGCTCTTCTCTGCTAGAGGTTTCCCACTCGAAGAGGCAAGTGAACATTGCTCTTAGTAATCAAAGTGCTATTTCCGGTGTTATTCTGGTATCATTTTGGTATTATTGTGGTGTTGCTCTGGTTATATGGTTGTTCATCTTCCATTTCTAGTATTTTATTTCTGTTCTACATACTTTTTATATGTGGAATATTACAAAATCATTATGGAAATGATATCCATCGTTGTAGTCGCCTTCTTCTTTGTGTGCATCATGGGTAAAACGATACTTGTGAATCAAAGTTTTGAAAGTTGTAATATTTGATGTGGGTAGTTGCGAAATCATATATTCCATCTTGTTTGTGCTACCCTTATTTAACATTATGACCAAATGAAAATTTTGTAAGACCTCTATCCATTTGTAGTTCCTAGTTTCTAATAACTTACTTTGGGATTGAAAATACTGGAGAAATTGGTGATCCATGTGGATGATGGTATCCTTTCACATTATATAGCACTTCCACTTTTTGATAGCTTGTACTAAGGCATAGAGATACTTATCATAGATAAGGAAGTGTAGTATTTCCCCATGAAATACTTCATATTGATAGAAAATAGGAATTCCTCCATGCATCAAGACTTCTCCCATTGCATACCCACTTGCATATGTCTCCATTTTGAAGGGATTTTGCAAGTTTGGTAGCACGAGAACTGGTTCTTGAATGATATTTCTTTTCGTCTCATCAAAGGCCTTCTATTCATTCTCCCCCCATTGGAAACTCTTAATTCTCACTGTTATTATGTGGAGTGTTGCATCTACTATTGAAAATGAGGGTATAAACTTCTGCAAATATTGTGATGACCTGACAATGCTCCTAACTTCTATACAATTTGTATAAATTGGACATTTCAGGATGGCCTTCATATTTACATGATCTATCTTGAGATTGCATCATACACCAAAGACTGCTAAGAATTTTTTTTTTCTTGAGATCATGAATAGTTTGAGAGGGTATCGATTATTTAGTGTAATCTTGTTCAATGCCCTGTAATTGATACACATTCTCCAATTCCCATCCTTATTGGGTAAAATTATGATGGATGAACCACAAGGTGAGGTACTTGGTCGAATTACACCATGCTCCAACAAATGTTGCAACGACATCTTCACTTCATTCGCTTCTAGAACATATTGTCTATATAGTTCAATATTTGTAAATGGGGAGTCACGAAATAACTATATTTTGTGTTTGACATCCCTCTTGGGTGGTATCCCTTTAGGATCCTTGAACACTCTTATGTATTCCTATAGAAAATTCTCCAATTGATGTTTTTAATCTTTAGTACACACCTCTAGGGATGCATTCACTCTCATTGACTCATCATTAGATTGATTTTATCTTAAGAAAAGAAAAACATAACTCTTATTAGAACAAATCAACTTCTTGTCTTGGTTGGCACTTATCAGTGAGATCTTCCACTTTCCTTTATGCACATTGATTTTGTAGGACCTCCCATGCTTGATCATTAGGTAATAGTTGTCTCTCTTTATAAATATTGTATCCCTCATATACATGCAGGGGCTTCCAAACACTACCTTACATACATCAAGTGGCATTACATTCAATTGTACTTCATCTAGAAAATCAACACTTACAACAAATTTAATATTGCACTACTTTGTTAGATTGATCTCTTAATCCTTGTTTACCCAACCCAATGGATAGGGGCTAGGATTATCATGAACCTACAATCAAATATTCTTGACTAGATTTGATGCTATGAGATTAAATTTTGAACCATATTTTAATAAAGAGTCTATCTTGATCTTATTCAATCGAATCTTGATGTAGAAGAGATTGCTAATCTCCTTCTCTTCCTAGTGATGAAGAATACTCAGATTCACCACATGATACATAGACATGCATACAATATTTTCATCCACATAAAGTATTATTTCAACCTGATTTCTCAAATCGATGTCTAGAAGATTCTTTTTCTTTCTGTCCTTCTTGCATTTCTTTAGGTTCAACTCTGAATGTAGTTTCCAACACTTGTCCTTGGTGTGGTCATGAATGTTGAAATAATTGCAGTGTTTTATGGGATATTTTTATTGATGTGTAGCATTTGTTATCTTCTTATATTCCCCCCCTTTCCACTTATTCTTACCCTCCTTGGAATATTTCCATTACTATTTCTACTTTGAACCACTTGGATGCCCCTTTTTTTGGCCTATGTTTTCTAGGTACTATTCCCATACACACATATCATCCACTTTCCTTGGCTTGAATAGAATCACCTGCTTTTGTATATGATTGTGTTAAACCAAGAATATGGGTCCTAGGGAGGGATACCAAGCATGATGACCATGTTTTTTAACTCAATTGTGTACTCTTGTACACTCTACCCTTGTCTCTTCCTAAAGTAGTGCCATCAGATCCATTGGTCCTCTACATACCTAATAGGTTAGAATTGGGACTCGATGAGGTTTTTGAATTCCTACGAACTATTTATTGGTGGATCACCCTCCAGGATAAGTGTTTATGTATGGATCTTCCACCATATTAAAGCATTTCCCTCTAACTTCAATCTAGAAAATGAAATATTCTTCTCTTCTTATATATGGTGAACACTAAAATAAAATTCTAGTTGTTGCAACCAATGATTTAGTTTAATGGATCGATATCACCTTGGTATGGATTTATTTCCACTTTCTCTTCCATATTGAACAGGGACAATGAAGAGTTAATGGTACTATAACTCAATTATGCTTTCTCGTGTTCTTTCTGTGACTCATTTCCTAGGTCTTCCTAATCTCCCAATTTCTCCTCTAATCTAATCTTTGTGTTAGAGCCTCCATCGCCTTTGAATGTTATGAAATTTTTTTCTAGAGTCGCTATGAGGAGGTTAATATTTCTATTTATGTTTTCGATATTCACTTCCAACCTTTTAAATATCTCTTCTTTTGGATCTAGAGGGTTGCTATGAACATATAATTGTCTACCATGTATAGGGTTTCTATGACTTCTTCTTAATTTGATTCTTGGATAATGAAAATTTCCACACATACTCCAAGAAGACATTATCTGATACAAATATGATTTGTAAACTTCCATGGACATTCCACTGCAACAGTTAATCACAATAGATCTGATAAATAAAACATAAATATAGACCATGGAGGTTTAATTCCTTTAGATTCCAAAATATTTAGTCTATGATTTTGTTTATGCATGAAATAGATAAAATGCAAAAAACAAAGAATAATAAAATACAATCACACACCATACAAAAAATAATACAAATATTTTCTATGGAAAAACCTTATAGGAGAAAACCCAACTAGAAGGTTAGGCTACTCTACTCTCTTTACTCCTGCATGGAATATGATGCAAGTACAAAGGAGAAGGAACTCTCTATGGAGTTACCTAAGACATGTGGCTTGTTAGGATAATACAAAAAATTAACCCCCTCTTATATGCTCTCCAATTTCCCACTCTCAATTGTTTATATCTATTGTGGAAAAAAATACAATAACAATGAATGGAACCCCACCTCCTCCTAGTCACTCGGTATTTAACATAGATCGATTTCCATCTAGGGGTAGGTTTTTGACTTCCTCAACCCTCAATTGTGATAGGGTTTTCAAACTTCTATAATATTCTTGCAATTACAGACATGGATAGCCCAATATATGTGAGTAATAGGGGATGAAATGGCGTACTCTAGTACCATAGTGGTCAACATGCGGGAGGAATACATTTTTCATATGAGCTCTAATTAATGTGATTTTTTTGTCAGTAGAAATATATCAATGTGTAGAATAATGTCACGGGGTCCCACCTATGTTAGAAATTACTTGAACCCAAAAAAATGTCATTTGATCCTCAAAATGTCCCCAGAAGGTCTTGGACCCCAATATTCCAAACTAGGACTTGCCACTAAAATGGCCCTACAAAATGATACCTCAATTTTTTCCACTCTACAAGTATCAAAATAGATGAAAAATAATATAATGATCTAATATGGACCAAAGTAATACATCCAACTCCACTTCATCAATAAAATCAACACTTACAACAAATTTAATATTACAATGTTTCGTTACCTTGATATATGAATACCTATTTACCCATCCCAATGGACATGGGCTAGGATGATCAAGAACCTACAAGCCAATATTTCTAACCATATCCATTTCTATGATATTAACCTGTGAACTAGATTCAAACATGGTGTTTATCTTGGCCTTCTTGACATGGATCTTTATGTGGAAGAGTTTGGTCATCTCCTTCTCTTCCTAGTGATGAAGGCTACTCATATTCACCTCCTTTTGCGTTGATATGTAGACAATATTCTCATACACATCAGAGCTTCTTTCAACCTGATTTCTTGAATATGTGGCTAGAAAATTATTTTTCTTTGCATTCTTCTCGAAATTCTTCACGTTCAACTTTAGGTGTAGTTTTCAACACTTTTCTTGAGTGTTCTTGTGAATATTGCAATGGTTACAATGGTTTATATGATCGATTCACTGATGTCCAATGAATGCAATATTCTTATTATTTACCCCTTTCCACTTCTTCTTCCCCTCCTTGGAAGATTCCTTGTGATGTTTCTACTTGGAACCACTTGGATTACCTATCTTTTAGCCCATGTTTTCCAGATATTATGCCTATACACATGCTTCATCTACTATCCTTATCTTATAAATCATCACGTTATTTTGTAGATGGCTATGTATACCCCATAGATACTTGAGGAGTAAATATGGGCTCTTGGGAGACATACCTAACATGATGGACATATTTTTGAACTCAGTTGTGTACTCCTATACACCCTTCCCGTACTTCTACCCAAAGTAGTTCCACTGGATCCATTGGTCATATACATACCTAATAGGGTATAATCTGGACTTGATGAGGGTTTTTAATTCATCCCACTTAGTTACTAGTAGATCACCCTCCAACCTAAGTGTTTCCATGTGGATTTCCCGCTATTTTAAAGCATGTCATTCTAAATTCAGTTTGGAAAATGATATATTTTATTCTTCATCTCTATGGTGAATACTAAAATAAAATTATATTTCTTGCAAGAAATGGTTCATTTTTAATGAATCGATCTCACCTTGGTATGAATTTATGTCCATCTTTTTCCTTCCATATTGAATAAACAGTTTGAAGGTTTATGGTAATGGAACTCAAATTCTCTTCCTTGGGTTATTTCCATGGCTCATTTTCTATGTCTTTTTTATCCCCCAATTTTCTATATCATATGATCTCTAAGTTTGAGCCCCTAATTTCTCCAAATAGTCTAATCTTTTATGCTAGAGCTACCAGGAGGAGGGAAATATTGTGAGATATTTCAATGGATTTCTTTTTTATCATTGTAAATATCTCCTATGTTGGATCTTAAGGGTTTCTATGAACAAACTCATTGGCCATGGATAGGGTTCTTTGAATTTCTTTGTAATAAACTGAGTCCTAGATCCCTACAACTTTCCATGAATACCCCAAGAAAATATGCTCTGATACCACTATAATATGTAAACTATGGTGGATATTCCAATGGATAGTTCATCACAATAGATATAATAAAATATTGAAATGTTGAATATGAAGGTTAATTTCCTTTTAGATATTATATTCTTTAATTATGATTTTCTTCTTAAAATGTATGAAATAGATGAAATGCAAAAAATAGAGAACAAAAATAAATACTCACACACCATCGACAAATAAACACATGATATAACCTGGAAAATCCGATACGGGCGAAGACCTAGCTAGAAGGTGAGGACAATCTCCTCTCTTTTCTTCAAATGCAAGTACATAGAAAGAGAAACTCTCTATAGAGTTGTATTTGACACTGTGGCATGTACGAATACTATAGAATATCTCCTCCTCTGTTAATCTCCCAAAATACCGCTGCTAGGTGCTTTGCTCAACTATGGAACAAATAAAATGCTAAAGAATGGAATCCATTCTCCTCCTAGCACATTGGTATTTAACATCACCCCATAGCCATATAGGGATAGGGTTTTGAATTCCTTAACCCTCAATTGTGATAATGATTTGTACCTTTGATGGCGCGATGATGCTACATACCCCGCAGGGTCTCTGTGCCTAACCTCCTGGTCTTAAGGATCATTCAAATTATCATATGAGCCGAAGCGGCTCTTTGGACTTCCCAAATGGAATCTCTGTCAAAAACCGATCCACAGGTCCTTTTCTTCACCCACACAGCCTTTTGGACGACCATGAACAAATTCCCCACAGGGAATGAAATATTGGGTTTCGGGGTTTCATCCTTTCCACTGTCAATATCTCATGTACTCTTGATTCCCCAATCACTGATGATCTCTCTTCTGGCCTTAGACCCTCTTGGCTATGCCCTGGTCCTTGTGACCACTTTCCATAAGACCACAACCTTATATTCCTTTCGTCGGGGTTTTGGGATTTCCAATGCCAAAATGCATTGGCTCATGGGATTACCGATCCTCAAATCCCAATAGGCTGATAGCTGGCCCCTTAAATGGCGGCTCCTTCCTTTCTTCGATATGATAACAACTGTATTCCACTCATTGGGGTTTTGGCCTTCTCGGTTCCAAAATGCGCAAACACTTTGTCACCAGGATCCCCGATATCCCAATGACTACAATGTTGATAGTCGTCCTCCTGTCGAGATTTTTCTCGATAGCTCCGATTGCTGCCACGCGTCCTCCTTTGATGGACGGTCTCGATTACTCTGGGATTTCAAGACTTTTGATGTCCCAAATCTCTTGTCCTCAGGAACTCTGATTTCCCGATGTCGAATATCCCGACTCTCTCCGGATTCCTGACACTTGTCTCTCCAAACGGATGGCTTAGATTATTCCAGGTAATTCCCCATGGAAAATCCCAATCTCATGTTCACGGGAATACTGATATCCCGATTCATCAAAGTACCGATGGGCGCTCGATTTCTGCCACGTGTCTCTCCCAACGGACGGTCCAGATCGCTCCGGTGTTTCGAGACTTGAAGTGTCTCGATTTTCTCCACCTCGTGACCCCCGATTTCATGATGGCTGAAGTCTCGATGGAAAACCTCGTGCAGCTCCTATCCGATCTGATGGCTAACAGGTATTTGCTCCAGATCTGATGGCCCATATCCATTCTCCTGCGCGCCTACTCCAGAGGCTAAACTCTGAGCATATTCTCCCGATTCAATGGCTGACAGGATTCTATGTGAACATTTGACGGTCCACAATCTCCTCTTCTGTGCACTTCTCCTAAGCTTCTCCTGGACATGATGACCAATGGTCTAGATCTATTTCCCCAGCTGATCTGACAGCTGCTATGCTCCCTCTTGAGCTTTGCACACTTTCTTCCCAATCTTGGGAGAAATTTTGAATTTCCAAAGGCCTCAACCTTTGGCTGTTACCTCCTGCGAGCCCTCGACCTTTGAGCTTCGCTTGCGTGCTCCACAACACAATTCCTCCTGAGATTTTATCCTTCTTCCGGATCCTTGAAGGATTGTATGACTCCTACACCTTTGTAGAGTTTTTACGCACGCAAAAGTGTTGTCTCTCCTGAGATTTTCAAATGCTCAGACCCCTAAAGGATTTTGTCCTTCTTCTCCTTCATATGGAGAATGAAATGGATGCCCTCCTAGCTATACTTCTGCTCAAGCAACTGCTTACTGAGCCTACAGGGTATTCAACAACCCTGTGAAGATCCTTCAGCAAACTCTTCCTTCATGCTACAGAACTCAAAGAGTTCTCTTTTCTTTTGTCTGTGCCTATCTGCACACTTACTCGATGCCCACCTGGCAGAACATCTTTTACATAGAACATTCAACATTTTTGTCTCCTTTCGTGCACTCCTTCCACTTGCTCGATGCCCTCCTGGCAGATCTCTACAAAACCCTCAATGATTCTATTTTCTTCTTCAAACTCTCAGCAGAGTTCTTCCTCAAATGCATCGCAGCGCATACGCTCAATGCCCACTTGGCAAAGCTTCACAGAATCCTCCACGATTATATTTGCAACTGTTTCCTCATACACAGCCTTGCCTCCAAGGTGTTCAACAACATTGAGGTCTTCCTCCTGAGTTGTTGACTTCAGTTCCTTGCCGCAACACGTCTTTGTCTGAACCCGCAGTATTCAGAACTGCATCCTCAGTGCACCGGTATTAAGAGACCGCAATACTCTGTCACGCCCTCCTAGCATGAAACCTCAAAGACCCTCACCTGAAATCAAGCACACTCCTACAAATGCACAACTACAGTATAAATCTACAACATAAATAAAGAACACATACAAACATCCACATAACACAAAATTCATGAGGAAAAACTGCTCTGTTTATATTAAATGGAAAATGCCTATAATTACAATCATGTTCCTGAGCTCTCTCTGGCTCTTCTCTTATCTGCTCTACATGCATATCCTCACACAACTGCAACTACTCCAAAATGAGATATGAAAATCTCGTTTACCTGAGGGGGCTCTTTGAGCGCTTCCCTCCAAACCTACCTACCCTATTCAATTACATTGAATGGGCTGTCTAGTCCATAATCGGATCTAGATCTCATCCATTACACACATTAAAGGTCGATCTATTGTACGCCTGTACAAAGCCATGGATCTATGGCTCACCAGCCTAGACATTAAATTACATTCAATTCAGCTTTCAAATGAGGTTGCGCCTCTCTTTTCATCTTTGAATGCACATGCTTGACGTGGTTGGCTGGCTGGCTGGATGACATGGAGAGATTCTCCTGCATCAACCTTATATAATATCCTTTAAAGTTCATATGTGTCTATCCCCGTATTCCTAAGTAATGGGGAGTGAAGTGGCATCCACTTCTACCATGGTGGTCACCATGGTAGGTCATCTTGCAAGAGGCATACATTTTGCATATGAGTTCTAATTGACATGGTTTTTTGCAATGTTAGAAAGGTATCGATGTGTAAAGTCATGTCAAGGAGTCTCAACTAAAGATCCTAAATTTTTACCTCAAAAAATGTCGTTTGATGCCTCAAAATTGCTTGAAAAGGTTTCAAACCCCAATTTTCTAAATTGGGACTTGTAATTAAAATGACCCTATAGAATGAATCATCCAATTTTTTCCACTCTTAAAGCATAGAGATAGATGGAAAATAATATAATGATCGTATCTGGATTATCTAGGGATCAACTAATTACCTCATAATATTTATTTCTTAGGGGAAAACCATATGGTTACAATGTAAATGCACATCTTCATGGGAACCTTTTGGTTCTAGGTCCTACATTTCAATTGAAACATAACACAATATTGGCTAACAATTTCCCAGTTAATTTTTTTCTTCTTTGTATCTCACCCGCTGATTATTTTGGGTTCCATATGTTGCTCCATAGGCTCTTTAGAGGGTAGATATTTGAAGAAGGTTGTAGTAGGCTTGTCCCCAATTTTAAGTGAATGGAGATGGGATTGGATTTGAGGACTACATCCTTAAAAATTATATTACACAAGTAAAAAGTTCCTAATCTTATGAACCGACACATGGAGGGGATCTTCATAAGGTGAAAAATAAAGTGATGAAGATAATTTTTCATATTCTTCTTTAATAACCTTATGCCACTCACACCCAACTATCACAATCTATTAGTAAAATCCACATATAAGGAAATGATATGATTGAATGCATTCTTTCACCAATAAACCCAACCGACATTACCCCTTAACTTGGGAATCCATTTCTATATCCTCTTAATGACATAGACACAAGCTAGATGACTCATGTGAGAAACATTAAATAGATATCTTGTTTTCTAAATTTTTATCTCACGAAATCCACATGAAATGGAGAACATCATGGGTTGCTAATTAGAGAGGGTAAGTTTATGTGATGATTCTAATTACTAAATTGGAATATTTAGAGAAGAAATAATATAATTTACCTATATTTGTTGTATAAATGACACTACAATAATAATATGTAATAAAAGAACTAGAATACCGTAAAATGATATACATTTATCGACGAGATAAATGTTCACTTTTCTCTTTGAGGGGGTGGAATCCAAATGAGTGGTTATAAAATTACAATATAACTCACAAGATGTAGCAATACATTGCCTCCACATATTTATATAGCTCTACCTACCTCCTATGAACTTTCTAGAGAAGGAAAAAGTAGGCGGAAACTTCTAGTAAGCCTTCTTACAATTATTTCTTTCACACTACTACATGAACCTTACTTACAATATATTTCCTCCATACATAGAAACATATCTATCTACTTGGAAGGTTAGGGTAGGACCCTAGAAATCCCTCCCACTTAAAAATAAACATTGTTCTCAACGATGTAGACAACATAATTTTTGAAGAATCATTATAAGTTCTCATGTGGCATCCTGATATGGTGTAGCATTCCTCTTTGTTAGGACCTCCTACATACTAAACTAGCATAGAGAACACTCCCTATTTTCAAAGATGTCCTTAGGAAGAAACCAAATGGATCCTTCTTTGTCTAGTTCTTGAAGGTTAGTTTGAATAAAACCACTTTCTTTAAGTAGGAGACAAGAAAAATTGGATGAATGTTAGAGTGGCTTGGAAGTTCCAATTTGTAAGCCATTAGACCAATACATTCAAAGACCTATTAGGGGCCATAAAACTTGGTAGTAAGCTTTTGTGGTGGTTGTATTTGAGAAACGTATTCTTATAATGTTTTAGATGAAGGAATACTTGATCCCATTATTTAAAATAGTATTCAAAATGTTGTCGATAGCCTACTACTTATTTGTATTCTAATACAATACCATATTATCCTTGATAGTGTGAAGAATTCCATATTGATCTCTAATGGTTTTGTCTACCTCTTTCACCTTAGAGAGTTTGGGTAAGTAGGATGGTACTAATAGTGGATTTTGGCCACAAAGAACCTCGAAAGGAATCGTTCAAGTGGAAACATGATAAGAGATATATTTAAAAAGTATCTCAACCAAAACCATGATGAGGGATTTATTGCTAGATTTCCATAACCAAAAAAAAAATTCTATAGAAATGTTAGTCCATACAACTAGTGAAAGACATAAAGGTTGTATTTTATCTGGAGGTTTCACAATTTCTCCATAGTGTCAATGGAAAAGGTCACGTTCATCCATGAAGGTGTAGTTGTAGTTCTTCATTCGTTCCCAAAAGAATGAATGTTTTATCCTTTCATATGATTTATGAAATCCTAAATGACATATTGTTGGAGACGCACATAGTTTAGATAACACTATTTATTTAAATGATGACTGCTTGTTCAAATAAAGGTTCCCTTTATATTGAATCTCTTCATTTTCTAAAGTGTATTGTAATATAAATGGGGTTCCAGTTTAGATCATTGTATTATTCAAGCGATCTTATGATATGTTAATCATTCTTTGATAATGTCTATCAACTAGCTCTCTAATATGAAGTAGAGTGAAAAGAGGGACCCATCCTCTTCTTACATGTTAGAGAGATCACTTCATACAACATTCTCCTTTACCTCCTTATAAATTATCTCATAACCATATCCCAACATTTTGGTTACCCATCTATTTTTCTTAGTGGATGAAATCCTTTTCTCCAGTAACTATTTCAAGATGGAATGGAATTTTTTAATATGGAAATACTAGAATTCTAACATAATATAATTATTGTATGTTGGTTGGTCGACAAAATGTTGTCGGTACTCTAAAAAAATGTTTCTACCTGATCTGTCGGTTTAATTTAGTGATATTATCCAATCAAATATTTTTTTTCGGATATCCAACACAAGGTTGTTAGTATACTGATAGACGTAAGGAACAACACCTGGTCAATATATACCCTTACTTTTGACACCTATTCATAGGAATTCCAACATACAAAAGCGTTGAATATCCTACTGCTAGGTAGAATATATTTATCGTAGGTGTTATACCTTCGATGGGTATTACTGTCAGATAGAGATTCAGAACTCTGACAGACAAAATGTCGAACTTCTAGGCTTCAAACCATCATATCCCACAATGGGATGTCCCCATTATCATCGGTTATCTGATGTAAAATCATGGGGAATAGACTTTGGATGATCGACGATAATACATACACTGATGGAGATTTTATATCTCTGACACACATTTTATTCAAATATACAATGAATATAATGTAGGATTCCCCACATCACATGCGTTGGATATCCGATGAACGTGTCAATATTAAAAAAAAGTTCATGACATATATAAATCATGGTGGCCAACAACTTCTCGTCTTTGACTGTAGCTATAATTTTCATACTTGTGGCTTCTTTCTCAATCTACGACTCACCATGAGCAATGGATCTAGTAGACAATTCATAGATTTAGTGATGGAGGGTTGTGGCTAGGGAAAACCATGGCCACAAGGGAAACTATTGTTGTCTTGCATTATTTTTTCTTTCTGCATATTAAACACTCCAATGACCCATTAAACTTGAAAACTAAACTATTCTCACAAGTATTCAAGAAAAATTAAACATACTCAAGTGAAATGATCTACAATTGAATGACAATTAGTTATTTTCATGCTAACTATTACACACTTTTAATAAATAGGGATGTGCATGTAAATTAGGGATAATTCCTTTTAAATTTTATAGGGGACCTAAGCCTGAGCCAACAAAGGTTTCCCAATATTTATTAGTTATATCATTGTAAATCCAATATTAGCATAGTGAAATATAGGGTCTTGGGGAAAAATGGATTGGGAATAAAATGGTAAAGAGTGAAATTGATGGTGGAAAAATGAAATTATTGACTCAATGAAGCTTCAACCAATTAAAAAAACCATCTATTCATCTACCATGTAACATATACAACATATAAAGACTAACAATCAATTTTTTCCTCTTCATATATCAAATTTGTAGTCCAGCTCGAAGTTGTAACTCCACTGAAAACTCCTTCAACCATGCAGATCTTTGGTAAGAAGATATGATCCTTAAATCACAAGAATGAAATCTTATGACCTCTTATGAAATGTAAAGGATGAATCATATTAGGTCTATGCCACATCAGATCAAACCATATCTCACCAACTAAATTTCACCTTCACTATCATAGCATAGGTGTATTTTTCATCAAGGCCATGAAATTAAGTACATGATAGGTTTCTAAGGTATAATCATTTCTAAATCAAAGATCAAATTAAACCTAGAACTCTAGTTATACTATCATTATGGTGGTTGCACTCATTTTTGTTTGAGGAGGATCATTATGGCATCATAGAACCTTCTCCATAATGTGTTTGTAGTAGCAATATCTAAGTAACAATCCCTCTGTTTGAGGCAGATATGAAAATGTTGTATACATGGCATACTTAAGGACTATGTAGCACTATGATTCCAACATTAGAAGACAACTTGTTCAGTATATTTTTTACCTATAGTGGTGATCTTTGAGGAGATGATGGTTCACTTTGTTTTCAAACTGAAATTCAACATTGGGAGAAATACAACTTTAGATTACATCATTTTGTTGGAAAATCTGAAAGGATGAGTGATTATAATAGAGACGAATATACTCCTTAACAATTTAGGATTGATAAAATTACATTTATACGAGAGTGTGGTAGCGAAGAAAAGATATTATAGAAAGATGTAGGGAGTGTGGAAATAGAGTAAATGGAGTGCTATTTAGTTCAAAGGCAAATACAATATTTTTACTATCTAGATTTTCATTAGCTAGATTGACATGTCATATCTACAGAGTTTATCTAATTTTTAGTAACACTGTCAATTTGTGGACAATGTGACATTACCCATTTTAGAGAACCACTATAATTTTTTTGGTTTCATTGGATAACATGGAATTATGTATATGACAACTCTATAGAGTTGTTAGATGGGAGTCACTAGAATTCCCTCTATTCCTATTGTAATCTATTTTGGTAGTCTCCACTTCCTATCTAGTATTGAGCCCTAGGATTTGAGAACGGGACTCTTCAATTGCATGGTCACACTATACTAATTGGCTAACAGAGAACAATTGTGTGGCCTATTAATAGTTAAAAAAATTTAGCATGTCTTATTTCTAAGCTATTATAGGTGACCACTTATCACAAGTGCATTCTACTACTTACTGTAGTCATCTACAGTAAGTATTGTAATCTACCATAATCTTTATTATAGCTACCATAATATGTATTATAATCCAAAACCAAAGAGCATCTAATATATATATGAAGGTCATATTCAACAGAATCATAATGAATAGCAGAAAATAAGATATAAGTGTATTCCCATGTCACATTTTAACCTTCCATTACTGCTATTTTTAAACTTTATGGAGAAAACATTTTGAATGTGGAAAACCATTTTCAACCAAGGGACTAGTAAAAGATTTGGTTATGCAATAAGACTAGTCAACTTCATGGTCATGGTGTACTAATTGGCTATCAGACAACAATTGTGTGGCCTATTTATAGTTGAAAATTTTGAGGATGTCTTGTTTCTAAGCTATTATAGGTTACCACTTATCACAAGTGGATTCTACTACTAATTGTAATTATCTACAATAAGTATTATAATCTACCATAATTTGTAATATAGCTAACATAATCTGTGGCATAATCCAAATCCCAAGAACATATAATCTACATATGAAATTCATATTCAGCACAATAAGAATGAATCATTGGTAATAACATATAAGTGTATTCACATGTCATATTTTAACCTTCCATGACTTTTATTTTTAAACTTTATGGAGAAAACATTGTGAACGTAGAAAAAAACATTTTCAAGCAAGGTACTAGTAAAATATTTGGTTATGCAACTAGAGGCATGTGGAAAAGTCACAAGAGATGGTCCATATTTTGATTCCCATTATCCATGATCATGGTGGTGATTTGGTATTTTATCTCACAATTGTGGGTAAAGGGATGTCAATAGGGTGTTGGCACAAATATGTGGTCATTAATATCAAACAAGTATATGGAGTGGTAGTGTTAGGAAGATAAATGGGATATGAAGGAGGGGTTTTAGAAGACAAAAGAGGTTCCATGGATTCTAAATAATGTTGATCTAAGTACAAGTAATTACATGGGTTGTGGCATTGGAGAGCACAAAAATCTATAGAAGAATGAGTTAGGACCTTGTAGTAATTTCATTAGCATCCAGTTTTGTAAAAGGATGTGATTCAAGGGAGGAAAAGGATGTATGGTTTGAGAAGACAAAAGAGGTTCCATAGGTTCTACAATATTTTTATCTAAGTATAGGTAATTTCATGGGTTGTGGCATTTGATAACAAAACAATCTATAGAAGAATGAGTTAAGATCTTGTAGTAATCGCACTAGCATCCAATTTTGTGAACAAATGTGATTCAAGGGAGGAAAATGATGTAGAATTGAGAGAGCTGGGGAGATTTTGAGTAGGAAAGAGAAGAGAAATTCTCAGTGATGAAATTTATCAAGTTTACCCTCTATAGTGAGATCGCAAATGAAGGCCTAATCTAGGGAGTTAATATTTAATATTCTTTAGAGGCTAAATCCCCATGTAGAGGCATTATGGACGACGGAGTGAAGTGAAAAATGTGAGTGAAATAGGAGGGTGTCGAAGAAAAAAAAAGTAAACCATAATCCTAAAAGAGAACAATCATTGAGGTGGAATATAGGTCCTCTTGAAATTAAGATAGTAGTAATTAAATAGGTTATGGAAGGTCATGGAACCTAAAAAGTATAAATGGGGTGGATGATTTGAGCTAGAAAGGAACCTAGTGACGATAACAATCTGAGTGGGTGTATTATCCAAATAACCAAAATACTAATAGGATAGAGGCCTATAACAACCACTCTAATATCAATTGATGGAAATCAGAGGATTTATTTTCATGACAAACTAAAAATATGCAAGTAGGACACAATGAATACAAAGAGAAAATGAAACTAAGAACTAATTAGCTTGACTCTTCATTCCTATAGCTAAGTCTTAATAAGAGATACAAACAAACCATATGAATTATTGGTTTGAAAAAATAAAAAACAACCATTTAGAAATAATAAATACATATCAACTAATTGCACATATCTACAAAGTTTGTGCATTTATTTAATACAAATAGCCTAAATCTAGAGGATTGTGCCTCATGGAGAGACACATCAGTGATCCATATAAAAAATTGTAAAGGTGCTAAGAAAAGAAGCATATCCAAATCCTCTAAGGAGATGTATAATATCCAATCAGATTGTCCAGTCAAATATGATGAACAAACTACCAAAAAAACAAAATACCATGATCATTATCAACAATTGAACACTATAGGACATTCCATGGTCTTTATACACCAATGAACAACATATAACATATAATTAATGTTTGTTTTTCACCACATGATCCACTACTAGAATCTCCACAACCATTTCTTTTCTATAATTTCCTTAAATTCCACTACTTTATCCTTCAAATGATCCATGGTTTTCTAAGAGCTATCATTCCTCCAAGCAACAGACCACTATCTCACTCATTCATGTACCGAACAAATCATTAGACAACTCATTTAACAACAAATACCACTAAAAATGGTGGTTCACACTATTAAAACATATCATACAAATAACTTACCTAAACAATACACTCTCACCTACATTATTCCTACATTTAGAGAGGATTACAATTGTGGAAAATTGTGATGATCATGGACCAACAACCCACTCTCACCTACACTATTCCTATTTTTATTGAAGATTAGCAATGTGGAAAATTGTGATGGTCGTGAGTACAGTATTTGATACCATATTAAATAGACATAGGAAAGTATACATAATTTCCACACATTAAACGGTGGTTGATTGATATATTCAACATTGTAAAACCCACATCTAAATACATTATGTTTTGTGTCAAGAAAAACACACTATATTATGGCACTAACAACCTATTCATAGAATAATAAACCATATAGTAACTTAGGATATAAGTAAAGAATATATTATATCTCCTAAAAATCATAAGAAGACCACTCACACGGGCATAATTTCTAGCATCATACACCATCTCTTAAGGAAACTAGAAGATAGTAATTTTGACATAAACAAAAATAGTTCATATATAGTGGATAACATTCCTAAGTATAAATATTTTAAAAACTAGATATTTGATTAGATCACTTCTCAATGTAGAATGGGTTATATATTTTCTTAAATAAGTAAACCACAAGTAGTTGTAGAGTATATACCTCTAGGTTAATTCATATTAACACTATCTCTCATATTTTTTAAACATATACAACCTAGTTTCACACATATTTTGTAAACATATACAACCTAGCATCACACACCATCTCTTAAGGAAACTAGAAGATAGTAATTTTGACATAAACAACAATAGTACATATATATTGGATAACATTCTTAAGTATAAATATTTTCTCAAACAAGATATTTGATTACATCACTTCTCAATGTACAATGGGTTATAGATTTTCTTAAATAGGTAAACCACAAGTAGTTGTAGAGTAGATACCTATAGGTTAATTCATATTAACACTGTCTCTCATATTTTGTAAATATATGCAATAGCCCCTACAAACAAGAACTTCAACTTGAGTATTAGGGTGCCCTAGTTAGTGTAGTTTTGGCTACATATTAGTCATTCTCTTTGGTATTCCCATTTTTTTTATACTCACCCATTCCCCTACCAAATTGTATGAATGCCATTGTAGTCAAAGAAGTTGTGTACCGATGGATTTTTAGGAGGTTAAATTCCAATGGTCTCCCAAGGTGTGAGAAAGAGGTCATCCTTATAATACAAAGTCTAGATTGCAAAAAATTAACAGATTGAACAACATCCACTAAAAAGAGAAACACAACAATAGCTTGAAACTGCAATGTCATGATTCCATCTATATTTAATTCAAGTGGGATGCAATTCCCTACCCATATGTAATCCGAAGTTTACCTACAAAGTGAAGAAGGTTCTAGTGTGGTTAAGTATGAGGTGTCAAATTCCATAAAACTATATCCTATCCAGGTAAAAATAGACTAGGTTGTGGGTTCACAACAATGTATCCACCATTAGAAATGACAGATTCCTATGGATAAAAAATTATATATCTAAAAGTAGGTCAATGATAGAAGAAGAATGGATATCCGAGATAGTGAAGGATGCATGTTTCCTAAAAGTTATTAATTTAATGGAAATCATTCAATAGTGTATTGAAAATCATTATGTGAAGGAACGATGATTGATCTTTGTTAGAGACTAGGTAATACACCCTATTTATAAAATTTTGTTCCTTTCAATTCTATGTTTCATTTATGTTTTGGTGGGAGAATATACAATCAAATAGAGGGAAATAATTTATTGATATGGATCAAAGACCCCATATATTTTACCCCTACCTATGACCTAGAGATGTTGTGTTTACCATATAAATATTTGGTTTGGATGTTATGTAAAATTGGGGGAAAGAACTATTAGGTTCTCAAGCAAATTATTGTTTATAATTAGTTGGCTCACTCAGCAGGGAAAAAGAAAAATATTTTATTAAGGGTTGTCATTGATTCCATTGCATTTCTTTCATTCCATTTCCATTATAACTTATCCATTACCAAAAATTACTCAACAAATTTTCTCTGACACAACTATGAAACTAATTTAAACATACAATTATATTTTGCAATACACAATTACATACATATTACTAACATGAATATACATGTAACATAAACAACATAAATCCATGGAAATAATTACATAATAAATTACTGCAAAACATGATTTAACACACAAATCGACACTTATCTTTGAATAAATGACACCAATTGAATGAAAGCGTTCCATGTTCCTCCTAGCCTTAGACCGCATTGTTTATAAATCTCAACAGTGGTTCACCCCCAAGTTGGGGTTAAACTCCACTTGGGTAAGGGTTCCAACTAGGATATAGTATCTCACTCGACATAACTCATTCACAAGTAACTCAGTCACATGTGACTCTGATGCAGGAGCATCGCCAACATCAAGCGAGCCAGCGCAGAGACACCAGACAGCTGGACAAGCACCAATGCAATTTTTGAATTTCTCTTGGATTTGATGCACGAACATAAATGTGGAAATTTAATGAAGGTGCACTTGTGTAATGTAAAAGGACCTGGAGCGATTTTCTCTCGTTCTTAGTAGGTAGAAGGAATTTAAAGTAGTTAATGCAAGTAGATAGAATTCAATTCTAGATTAGACAGTTTAGAGTGCAAGAGGGAAAACGGGATATAGACACCCTCATTGCGTATTGTAAAGATAATTAGAAGCAACATTGTTGAAGAGAGCAAGAGCTTGCAGAGAGCTATGTAAGAACACCCATGTACAAATATTTGGATTAATAGAGAGAGGTTGATTCAAATTCATGGTTTGTGTTGATTCTCTGTGTATTGATGTTGAATGATATGCTCATAAATGTTTACTTCCTAATATACATTTTCTTTATATGCTGTGTATATGATTTCATGTTTTGAGTTTGAAGTCTGAAGGGAAGTAGGAATGAGTTTCAATTGTTTCTCTATCTGAGTAAGAGTTTCTGCAAGGAGTGCAGTTGAAGTGTTCACAAGGAGTGAGTTGACAAAGGACTTAGGTAGTTTAGCCATGCAAGGAGTGCACATGCCGAGTGAAATCTCATAGTTGCAAATCTGAGTGAAGAATTGAGAGACTACTACTGCAGGTGTGTACAGGGTCGAAAAGATTCATCTCTTGGAAGTGTCTGAAAATTGCCGCAAGGAGTGCGCGCAAGAGTCTTCTCTACGAATCATAATTATAAAGAGCTCAGGAGGGATAAAACCTTATAATCACTTAAAGGGTTGCACAGGAGTTGTACCTTGAAAGTTTGTAAGAAGGCGTCGCAAGTTTGCGTGCAGGTGAACAAGTTTTCACAGAGGAATACTTGGTTCAGGTTGCAAAAATCATCAGGAGGACAGATGGTCAGAGTTCTATGAGGAGGATTCATGAAATTCCATGAGCCGTCATATCTCACAGAGGAGAAGGGGAGATACAATGAGTATTCCCTAAGGGTTCAAAGCTTAGGAGGGGAAGGACCATAGATCCAAGCCACAAGGGCCGTCAGATTTACTCGTGAAGTCCCATATCGGGGTTTCGTGGGTTGAAACTCTGTAAACATTACAACGAGAATCACGATATTCCGATACGCAATATCCCGAAGAGCTAAAGGGATCATGTGGGGACACAGAAGAGTTATTGGAGTGGACAGGTGGCACATTGTTTCGGGGTTTCATGGGATGAAGTTCCGAAAACATTGCATCAATATTCGCGATACCGTGAAGTCTAAAATCTCGACAGAGGGGACATGGCATTGAAAGGTCAAACTTGCGAGTGCATTAGAGTTTCAACAAATTGGGATTCAGAAATCGGAGGAACAAGTTGTTTGACATTGCGAGTGTCGAAATCGCGATAGGGAAAACCCCAAAGAGAAAAGGGAAAGGTTAGCGTTGACTATTCTTTGGTTTCGGTGATTCGAGAGTCCAACGCTCGACCACTGACCTCATGAAGTCGCAAAGTCCAATCTCCCAAGTGTAAAGAGGGGATCCCGTGAGAGTTGTTGTGGGTGCATATTTCCCGATAGGGAAATAGAAGAGCCGTTTTGAGTTCTTCGGGCCGTGGAAGAAGGAAGAATCATGTGTTGATGTGGACCTTCCGACCTGTGGGTTATGTAGGGAGGGTGTCAACATCAAGTCGGTATCAGAGCACAGAAAGGTTCTTTGCTTTTTGTAGCAGAGAAGAAAGAAGAATTCACCATGCTGCCAAGGAGAAGGGACATGCAGACACCCAATCCACCAGAGGATAGGCAAATGTCGAGAAGAAGAGGCAGGCAGATGACAAATCTAGCCATGGAGAGAGAGATGCATGATCTATGAGCTAGACTCAAAGACATGGAGACAGTGCAAAGATGCACAGTCGGTGTTGGGGATCTCAGTGATTCCGAGAGTGAAGTTGAGGCTGAACATGAAGAAGAAGTTGTAGCTGAAGATGCATCAAATGAACGTTTGATCAGAGCTATTGCAAGGATGGGTGCAAGATCAAAGATGGACATTCCATTTTACGAGGGAAACTTGGATGCAGAGGAGCTTCTAGATTGGATTAGAGCTCTAGACACATACTTTGACTACGAAGATGTCGAAGAGGACAAGAAGGTCAAGCATGTTGTCACTAGATTGAAGGGACATGCAGCAATGTGGTGGGATGAACTACAAGATGATAGACACTACAAGGGCAAGTAGAAGATCAAAAGATGGGACAGAATGATCGTGAAGATGAAGGCGAAATTCATCCCTAGAGATTATCAAATTACTCTATTCAGGAGGATGCATAACCTGAGACAGAAGCTTATGTCAGTAAAGGAATACACCAAGGAATTCTATAAGCTAAACATTAGAGCGGGTCATCAGGAGAGAGATGAAGACAAAATTTGACAGGTATATGAATGGCCTGAGATATGACATCCAGGATGAGATGAGCATGGTAACCATCCGAACGGTGGAAGATGCTTATCATATGGCTCTGAAAGCGGAAGAGAAGTTGAGCCGAAAGCAGAGTCAAAGAAGCCGAGGTAGAAGTCAACCCAGAGGCAAATCAGTTGCCCAAGACAAATATCATAAACTCAAGGAGGACTGGAAGAAACCTCAAACTCGAACTGAGAGAGGTGGAACCTCACAGAGAGGGAAACATACTGAGCAGAGTGGAGAGTATGTCGACAATAACACTTTTCCTCATACTAGAGGTAGAGGAAGAGGAAGAGGTGGAGTAGTGACATGATTCACATGTGGAAAGAATGGGCACAAGTCTTATGAGTGTCCATACAAATAGAAAGAGAGTGGATAAGATCACATCACTGAAGCATAGAGGCGGGATGTTGAGGTAGAAGATGTTGAAGGAGGAAGATCGTTGATGATGTGAAAAGTCCTTTTGACACCTGAGAAGGAGGTGGAGAGTTCAGTCCAAAGGACCAAACTTTTCAGGACTTCTTGCAAGACCAAGGATAAGGTATGCAAGGTCATTGTAGATAGTGGTAGCATGGATAATATTTTTTCTATGGAGATGGTAGAGAAGCTGGAGTTGGAGACGACTGATCATCTAAGCCCATACAGAGTTTCATGGCTACAGAAAGGACATTAGGTAACTGTCAATAAACAATGTTTAGTTGAATTTAAGATAGGAGGATATAATGATAAGATATTATGTGATGTCATTCCTATGGATGTTTGTCATCTATTGCTGGGTAGACCATGGCAATATGACATGAATGTGATTCATGATGGGAGAATGAACACATACACCCTAGAGAAGAATGGGAGGACACACATGTTACTTCCAATCAAGGATAAGGAGGTGAAGCCGGAAGTAAGCAACACAGTACTTCTCATGAGTGGGAATGAACTCCTTAATGAGGTTAAGAAGAAGGAGGATCCATAGTTTATTGTGGTCAGGAAACCAAGAATTGTTTTGACCAGCACAAGGGTGGATGATTTACTAGAAGAAGTTAAGGAACTGTTAGAAGAGTTCGCTGACATAGTAGTGGACGAATTACCTCGTTCGTAGCCACCAATAAGAAGTGTGAGTCATCACATTTATCTCATACTAGGATCCAGTTTTCCAAACAAATCCGCGTACATATTGACACCGCAAGAAAATAAAGAGGTTAAAAGGCAAGTCCAGGACTTGTTGGACAAAGGTTTGGTCAGGGAGAGCTTGAGTCCATGTGTTGTTCCAACAGTACTCAGTCCGAAGAAAGATAGAGGCTGGAGGATGTGTACTGACTCAAGGGCGATCAACAAGATAACCATCAAGTACATATTTCCATTGCCAAGGATGGATGATTTGATGGATTTCTTGAGTGGAGCAAAGTATTTTTCAAATGTTGATTTGAAAAGCGGTTATCACCAGATTTGCATGAGAGAAGGTGATGAATGGAAGACAACATTCAAAACCAACGAAGGGTTGTATGAATGGCTTATTATGCCATTTGGCTTAACAAATGCATCGAGTACCTTCATGAGGTTGATGAACGAAGTCCTGATGGATTTCATCGGGAAATTTGTCATTATGTATTTAGATGACATACTGGTTTATAGTAAAATAGTGGCAGAGAATCTGAAGCATTTGGCTACAGTGATGCAGAAATTACAGTAGGAGAAGTTGTTGATAAACATGAAGAAGTCCTCATTCATGAAGACAGAGCTCATTTACTTGGGGTTTTTTATTTCTGCAGATGCGTTGAGGATGGATCCAGATAAGGTGGAGGTAATCAAGAGTTGGCCATCACTGAAAAATGTTATTGAGGTGAGAAGTTTTCACGGATTAGCTAATTTCTATCGGAAGTTCATCAGGAATTTCAGTGGGATTAGCACAACGATGATGGACAAAGTGAAGAAAAGACACAAGTCTTTTCATTGGATAGAAGAGGCTGAGAAGAGTTTTAATCTATTGAAGAGGAAGATCATAGAACAACCAGTTTTGGTGTTGTCGTATTTCCAGAAGACATTTCAAGTGAAATGCGATGCAAGTGGATTTGCAATTGGGGCAGTCTTGAGTCAGGGAGATAGGCCGATAGCATACTTCAGCGAGAAGATGAATGAGGAGAAGGTGAAATACTCCACTTATGATAAGGATTTTTATGCTATCATCCAGGTATTGAAGAAATGGAGACATTACTTGATCCCGAAAGAGTTTTTCTTATACTGTGACAATCATGCACTGTAGTTCATGACTCGATAGGAGAAGTTGAATCAGAGACATGTCAAATGGGTTGAGTATATGCAGAGTTTCACTTTTGTAATTAAACATATTTCTGGTACTGCTAAAAAATTTGTTTATGCTTTGAGCATGAAGTGTTTGTTGTTGCAGGAGTTCAAAGTCAAAACATTGGGTTTTGATGATCTCAGAGACATGTATGCAAATGCTCCAGATTTTAAGGAGGCATATGAAGCAGCTGAGAATCCAATTCTTGGAGACATAAGCCAATGGATAGAATACATGATCTAAGAAGGATTATTGTTCATAGGTAATCAATTGTGTATTCTGAAATGCTCCATGAGGGAAAACTTGCTAAAGGAGAAACATAGTGGAGGATTGGCAGGGAACTTTGGTCATGACAAGATGTTTGCAAAGATGAATGAGTCATATTTTTTGCCAAGAATGCAAGAAGATGTCAAGAGATTCGTGGATAGATGCAGAATTTGCCAACATTCGAAGGGGAGGAAGCAGAATGTGGGATTTTATCAACCATTGCCCATACTAGAGAGGCCATGGGATGAAGTTAGCATGGATTTTATATTAGGGTTTCTGAGAACACAAAGAGGTTGTGATTCAATCTTTGTGGTGGTGGATAGATTTTCCAAAATGGCACACTTCATTCCATGTCAGAAGACCAGTGATGCAACTCACATTGCGAATCTGTTTTTAAAAGAAGTCATTCGAATTCATGACTTACCAAGAAGCATAGTTTCGGATCGAGATACAAAATTCATAGGGCATTTTTGGAGGACCTTATGGAAGAAGTTGGGAACTAACTTGTCATTTATTTTGGCTTATCATCCTCAGACGGATGGACAGACAAAAGTGGTAAAAATAAGTCTGGGAGACTTGCTGAGAATCTTGGTGATGGAACACCACAGCCAGTGGGACCACATATTACCCCATGCAGAGTTTGCTTATAATGACTCGATTAACATGAGCATAGGGAAGAGTTCATTTCGGAGTTGGGGTATTCAAAACAGATTGTGACTAGGAGCGCTAGTGCAGAAGAATTCGCAGAGGCGATGAAAGAAATTCACAGCCAGGTGAAGGAGCGATTGCAGAATTCAAGTCAGGAATATAAGCACAAAGTAGATCAGCATAGAAGACAACTTAATTTTGAGGTTGGTGACTTGATTCTAGCACATTTAAGAAAGGAAAGGTTCCTGAGAGGAACATATAATAAGTTGAAGATGAAGAAAATCAGGCCATGTAGGGTCTTGAAGAAATTTGGGGCGAACGCTTATGAGATTGAATTACTCGATGGGATCAGAATTTGTCCGATATTCAATATCTCAGATTTATACCCATATAGAGCTCGGGAAGTAGGGACAGGAGATGAGCAATTAGTGATCTAGTGGACAAAGAAGATGCCAGCTACAGATAAACGACAGATGGAGCGCATACTGGATAAAAGAGTGAGCAAGAGAACCAGGCGAAAGAAATACTTTGAGTATCTGGTCAAGTGGAAGGGACATCCAGTTGAAGACGCCAGTTGGGAGAGCGAAGCAGAGATCCAGAAGCATGGACAGACCATGCACGAGCTCATGGAAAGGAGCCCATGAAAATTTTCAAGTCGAGGAGTATGATGCAGGAGCATCGCCAACATCAAGCGAGCTAGCGCGGAGACACCAGACAACTGGACAAGCACCAACGCAATTTTTGAATTTCTCTTGGATTTGATGCGTGAACATAAATGTGGCAATTTAATGAAGGTGCACTTGTGTAATGTAAATAGACCTTCAACAATTTTCTCTTGTCCTTAGTAGGTAGAAGGCATTTAATGTAGTTAATGCAAGTAGATAGAATTCAATTCTAGATTAAACAGTTTAGAGCACAAGAGGAAAAATGGGATATAGACACCCTCATTGTGTATTGTAAAGATAATTAGAAGCAACATTGTTGAAGAGAGCAAGAGCATGCAGAGAGTTGTGTAAGAACACCCATGTACAAATATTTGGATTAATAGAAAGAGGTTGATTCAAATTCATGGTTTGTGTTGATTCTCTGTGTATTGATGTTGAATGATATGCTCATGAATGTTTGCTTCCTGATATACATTTGTTTTATATGCTATGTATATAATTTCATGTTTTGAGTTTGAAGTCTGAAGAGAAGTAGGAATCAATTTCAATTGTTTCTCTATCTAAGTAAGAGTTCCTGCAAGGAGTGCAGTTGAAGTGTCCGCAAGGAGTGCGTTGACAAAGGACTTAGGTAGTTTAGCTTTTGTTCTCATTCACGCTGAAGTTCAGATAGGCACAGTAGTTGTGCAAGGAGTGTGTAGGCCGAGTGAAATCTCAGAGTTGCAAATATGAGTGAAGAATTGAGAGACTGCTGCTGCAGGTGTGCACAGGGTCAAAAAGATTCAACACTTGGAAATGTTTGAAAACTGCCACAAGGAGTGCGCGCAAGAGTCTTCTCTATAACTCAGAATTATAAAGAGCTCAGGAGGGATAAAGCCTTATAATCGCTAAAAGGGTTGCACAGGAGTTGTACCTTGAAAGTTTGTAAGAAGGCGTCGCAAGTTTGCGTGCAGGTGAACAAGTTTTCGTGGAGGAATACTTGGTTCAGGTTGCAAAAATTATCAGGAGGACGGATGGTCAGAGTTCTTTTAGGAGGATTCATGAAATTCTGTGAGCCATCAGATCTCACAGAGGAGAAGGGGAGATATAGTGTGTTAAGAACCAAAGACTGAATACAACATATCACAATAGATCCAAAGATATCTGAATATAATCACCACACAAGATATATGAAACCATATATAAAATCATAACTTTATTATAGAAACCCTTGAGGTAGGGCAACACCATACAATGGATCATATTATGGAATGGATCCTCTCCTGTTCACTTGCCTCTTCGAGGGGACATCCTCCTATTGAGCTACTGCTCCAAATACAATACTTCTTTTTCATGTATCATTACATTGCTTGAATCTATTTATATAGTGCTACCATCACCTAAGAACATTCTAGAGGAATCTTCTAGAAGTAGAACCTTCTAAGAATTCATCTTACATTTATT